>JASVEL010003183.1:0-39293 GCA_032618575.1 Nicotiana noctiflora | reverse complement strand
GAAGGAACTTCTGCGCTGGAATCACGAACCTAAGCCAAATAAGCTAGACACCCCTTCTCTACCATACGTCGAGCCCTAACATAGGAAATGACAGTGCGAACGGAGTGGCTTGAGGTACCCTCCCACTCTAATCGGGGTGATTCTGGCAAGGCTAAGGTGACAGTCTAAGCATGACAATCAAGAATAGCATGGTATGGGGACAACCAGTCCATCCCCAATATGACATCAAAATCTACCATATCCAAGAAGCAACAGATCAACACGGGTCTCAAGACCCCCAAATATAACTACGCACGAACGATGCACCCGATCGACTACAATAGAGTCACCCATTGGCGTAGCCACATAAACTGGAATATCCAGAGCATAGGCGGGCACGACCAAATACGGTGCGAAGTAGGAAGACACATAGGAACAGGTAGATCCAGGGTCAAATAATACCTGAAGCACCTCTGTCACACACAAGAATAGTACCCGTAATCACAGCATCTGATGCCTCTGCCTCTGGCTGGCTAGTAAAGCATAGAATCGGGGATCCGCACCTCCCTTCTGAGCTGTGTCTCTAGGACGACCATCAACCGGCCGACCTCTACCTCTCGCCGGACGGTCTCCACCTCTACGGTCTCCACCTCCACCTCTATAATCCCTACCCCCGCCTCTGGCCGGCTGGGCAGGCCGAGGGTCGGCCGGGGCCTCGAATCATGGGACGAGGACCTCGGCTCGCCGAGAGTTGCCCGCCGCTATAGGGCAATTCCCGATAAAATGACCTCGGGTCGCCACAACCGTAGCAACTTTTGGGCTGATAGGGCTGCTGGCCCCGACGACCCGAATGGCCTCCACGAACACTCTGAAGAGGCCGAGCACTAATAGGAGACTGGTCTGAATAATACCCCCGAGAACCACGATCACTTGATCCACCCCGTGAAGCCTGAAGGGCGGAATGAAAAGGCCTGGAAGACTGGCCTCTATCAAAGGATTCTCTGCTACCAGAGGAAGAACCACCAAATCTACCTGTATGACGAGGCCTCTTATCTGAAGAATAACCGCCTCCCCTAGTAAGAGCCATCTCAACTCTGCGTGCTGCATTAGCTGCCTCCTGAAATGATATGTCACTCCCCACGCCCATAGCCATCCGGAGTCTAATCGGATGATTAAGCCCATCTATAAACTTGCGGACCCTCTCCCGCTCAGTGGGAAGTATCACCATTGCATGACGAGCCAAGTCGATAAATCTCGTCTCATACTGTGTAACTGTCATAGTGCCCTGATGGAGGCGCTCAAACTGCCTCCGAAGTACATCCCTCTGAGTAGTAGGGAGAAACTTCTCCATAAATAGTTCCGCAAACTGGTCCCATGATAGAGCTGGGGACCCTGCTGGTCGAGTCAGGCAATAATCTCTCCACCAAGTCTTGGCGGATCCTGCAAGTCTGAAGGTACATAAATCAACTCCGTTTGTCTCCACGATCCCCATAGTCTTGAGAATCTCATGGCAACTGAATAAAAAGTCCTGAGGATCCTCTGATGCGGCTCCACTGAATGTAGTGGTAAATAGCTTGGAGAACCGATCAAGCCTCCATAACGAATCGTAAGTCATGGCCGCTCCATCACCTGCATGAGCTGTGGTACCTGACTGAGTGGCCACAGCTGGCTGAACCACCGGTGCCTGAGGCTGAGGAGCTACTGGCTCCGGAGTATGAGCAATAGGAGTCTGGGCCCCTCCTCCAGCCCGAGAAGTAGCTGGGGCAACTGATAATAAACCCGCTCTGGCAATGCTGTCCATGAATCCCGCTATTCTGATCGAGGCATCCCGGAGATCCGGGGTACTAAAGCCTCTCCTCGGGACCCGAGGCCGGCCCACCGGAGCCGTCGGAATCGAACCTCCTCGTCAATCTCAACACGAGGCTCCACCTCGGGTAGCTGCCTGGGGCCGAGCTCTACCCCTACCACGGCCTTCGATACGGCCTCGACCCCCGCCCCTCACAGGAGCTGTCTGGGGCTCGGGCTGCTGGTCACCGGACGAAGAAGCGCGTGTCCTTACCATCTCGAAAGGACAGAAGAAATTCAATCAGTAATCGAGGATCAAGTAGCACGACAAGAAAGAACAAATGAGAGACTTTTTCCTAACTCAATAGACTCTGAAGGACAAGTACAGACGTCTCCGTACCTACCTCTCAAACTCTACTAAGCTTGTTCGTGAGTGGCGAGACCTATGTAACCTAGAGCTCTGATACCAACTTGTCACGACCCGGATTTTTCCCCAATATCGGGATCGTGTTGGCGCCTACTCGTGGTAGCTAGGCAAGCCACCGTGTTCATACTATCCTATTTTTAACACAATTTTAATTAAATAAATGCGGAATACTTTATCGAAATGGAAATAATAAATCACGAGGTAAAAATCATACTGAAATCCTCTACCCAAGACTTGGAGTCACCAACTCACAAACTACTATGGAATACTACACATAAAAAGTCTGAAGGAAATATAACATAATTCTGTTTGTCTCGGAACAATGAGACTACAGCTATTAACATAATTAAAGAAAGAGACGCCGGGCTTGCGGACGTCTGCAAGCTACCTCGGTCTCAAATGTGATCAACTCCCACGCAATCTATTTACTGCTGCTGCTGCTGCTGCTGCTCCTGATCGTAACCTGGACCTGTGCAAAAACGCACAGAAGTGTAGCATCAGCACAACCGACCCCATGTGCTGGTAAGTGCCTGGCCTATCCCGGCGAAGTAGTGACAAGCCTAGGACCAGACACCTACATAACCTGTGCAATTCAATATATATATACGTGTACCACAAAATAACAAGAAATAATCAAGTATTAACACAATAAGGAATATCTTAAAGAATTCAACAATTAACCACAGTTAATAATTTCACAAGGAAAAACAAAGTATAATGTAAACACAAATAATATCAATTCAAGGAATAGCAAACAGTTGCACGGCATCACCCTTCGTGCTTTTACTCTCATCCTCACATCCATAGTACGGCATGATCCTTCGTACATGGTTCAATAATAGGGCACGGCATGATCCTTCGTGCATAATCAATAATAGGGCACGGCATGATCCTTCGTGCATAATCAATAATAAACATGGCACGGCATGATCCTTCGTGCATAATCAATAATAAACATGGCACGGCATGATCCTTCGTGCATAATCAATAATAAACATGGCACGACATCACCCTTCGTGTATTATCTCTCTTCCTCACCCAAATAACAATCACAGTTAAGGGCAAAGAAAGAAACAACAATTCATAAATCGTCCCATCAAGGGCAATCAATAATTATCTTCACAACAAGTCCCAACAGGGGAGAACAATAACGATTCACCTATAATATATCTCAAAATATCATTTTCCAACGACTCACGGTCATACTAGACGCCAATGTATGGATGCTCGTCACCACAGAGCTCATACACCGCACTCGATCACATAACACATAACACATAATCCTATTCCCTCAAGCTAGGATAGAACAAACACTTACCTCGAGTGCTTATGAACAATTCAATCCGTGGATATGTCTTTTCTTTCAATTTGGCTCCAATTCAACCGTATCTATACACAATTGATTTAATATCATCAATTTTACTCAACAAACTAATTCTTAAGACCAAATACAACTTTTACAACATTCTGCCCGGAATAGTGAATTTCAACCCCGGGCCCACATGGTCGGAATTCGGGGTTATGACTAAAATCCGGTTACCCATTTCCCCACGAGTTCATATATATGATTTGTTTCAAAATCGGACCTCAATTCGAGGTCCAATTCCCAATTTATGAAAAACCCTATTTTCTAACAAAAACAAGAATTTTACCATGAAAACATTTGATTTCTAATGAAAAACATGTTTAATGATGTTAGGAATTGAAAGAATTAAGTAAAAAGTGACTTACAATCGTTTTGATGAAGAAGAAATCCTCGAAGAGTCGCAAATGGGTGTTTTGGTTTTGTGAAAAATGAAGAAATGACTGAAATTCGTGTTTTTCAGGTCTCTGTGTTCGCATTTGCGAACATGGGTTCGCAATTGCGAACCCCGACCAATTTCCGGAGTTTGAAAAATAAGCTAAGGGTGGAAAGTTCGCATTTGCGAACTTTTGTTCGCATTTGCGAAGCCAAGGCATACTGGGAGGTTCGCATTTGCGACATAATGTTCGCATTTGCGAACAAGGCTCCTTCGCATTTGCGAAGAAGACTTCGCATTTGCGAAGCATGGCTTAGCAGTGAAGGCATCGCATTTGCGAAGAAAGCTTCGCATTTGCGAAGCGTGGCTTGGCAGTGAAGGCCTCGCAAATGCGAGGTTATGTTCGCAATTGCGAACCCAAGCCTTCCTGGACGCCCTTCGCATTTGCGATCAAGGGTTCGCATTTGCGAACCCTGCCTTGGTCCGTCATCTTCGCAATTGCGAAAAATACTTCGCATTTGCGAAGCCAACAGCTGGGTGAAAAACCAGCAGTGCAAAAATTCAGAAATTTAATCCAACGGCCTATCAAATCTTTACCCGAGCCCCCCCGGCTCCAAACCAAACATGTACACAACCTCAAAAACACATTATGGACTTGTTCGTGCGATCATATCGCCAATATCACTTCGTTTTAATCAAATCGAGCCTCAAACTCATGATTTTCATACTTTTGATTTTCAAAACTTCTTAACTTGGAACTCAAGGTCCAAAACATCTCAAACGACATCCAAATGTCACTAAACTTTACAGAAATCACATATATAATATTTAAGACTTGTACCAGGCGTCGGAACCAAAATACGAGCCCGATACCAAGGTCTATTAATTTATTTCCTTTAATAATTGCATCAAAAACAATTTCACATAAAAATTCATAACTTGGGCTCTAGGCCTCAGGAATTCGACTCCGGACACATGTCCAAGTCCCATATTTTCCTACGGACCTCTCGGGACCATCCAATCTCGGGTCCGGATCCGTTTACCAAAAATATTGACCGAAGTCAACCATATCAATATTAATATCATTTTTATCCAAATTTCTCATAGAATTCATATTTTCTATCACAAAATCTTTCCGGCTACATGCTCGGATCGTGCACGTAAATCGAGGCAACATATAATGAGGTTTTCAAGGCCTCGAAGCTCGAAATTATTAATAAAATAAGTGATGACCCTTTGGGTCGTCACAACAACAGGTTGATTTATCTGCTTTGCTTCCCTAGTTTCAGTCTCTTCTTTATTCAGGTTGTACGCGTCAAGCATGATTTTAATCCACTTGTGCAGCTCTTTTGGAGTTCTGCTCCACACAAGAAAGCAAATAATATTTGAGGTGCGTCATAATCCATGCAAATGCCAACCAATTCCTAGATTATCTAAATGAATATCATGAATTCTTCAGGAAAGGAAAACACTAAGCTCTTACGTGTAAATAGCATTAGGATCCTTAGAATCATGCTCATGACCAAGACTGAAAGCTGTTGCCAATGCTGAGAATCGCTCTTCAGGATCTGTGATGTTTAGCAAGTACTTAAGCAACTTTATTTCTTTTGGCGCCATACTGATAGTTTTCTATTTGCAGTGAACAACTTGGTCTTTTGTTATATCTGGAGAGCCACTTGGTCAAATAGGCCTGTAGCTGTGGAATTTCATTAGTTGTCTCTCCCTGAACCGAATCTGCTTTCTATAAGTTATGTGTCCCCGTTGGTATGTTTAATTTTTGGAAACCAGGTAATTAACAACGTCATGTTCAAGTTCTTGGAAAGTTTCCATAAGTATAAAGGACAATTTGGATAAATTCTTGTATTGACCTAAAATGGCTCTTCTTAAAAAACCATATGGTGTACTAGGATGCAAGAAACTAGGAATTTCATCGTACTTTAACAAAGGCATATAAGGTAGTTGAACATCAATGTCAAGTTGAGATTCAGTAGAAAATGGAACTAAACCATGGTAATAATGGTAATAAGCTGAAAAACTAGCAGCAGATTGTATCCAAAGCATAACACTAGGAATTCAACCTAAGATGATGGGTTTGGTTCAATTGGCTCGTTGGGCGTTCTTAGCAATATCCCCCGGTTGTAACCTGGTTACTTCTGCCACGATAAACTTGAGCTTATTAATGACATTGGGAAGTGAGAAAATAATATGCAAGAGGCCATTATCTCTACCAAGAATGGAATTAATGACATTCTCTGCCTCGTATGCCACGTCTAGAGCATGTCCCCAAAGATCGTTTAGTGATCCATTCTCATCCAATGTTTGCCCGACTAATTTCCTGAAAAATAATCTTAGGAATTTAAGGTCTTCTTTCTTTATCAAAGCAACTGAATTAGAATTGGAACTGAAGCTTAAACTTCATAAATATTATGTTGTGTAATAGACATGCTATCTGTGAGAATTTGTAGAATATAGTAAGAAGAAAGACGTCCTTTGGATCAAGTGGGTTTAGAGCTGAAGTCTACAAAATGGCAATCGCAACCTTTGGTCGCAAAAAATACATTTGGTCGCCATTCATCAAATATGGATTCATAATTTGGTGTTGTAACCTTCCTGTTCCAGAATAACTTGATTCTATCTCAGAGATCACTTACGAACGAATATACATAAACATGTCTTTTTTAACAATACTACTAGTACAATACATTGGTATCCGAGCTCAAGCAAATAAAGCAAACTTTGGAGGAATCAAAGTTTTGAACATGGTTTCATGTCTTGTTAGAGTTAAATAGCAAATATTTTATCTTTAATCCATTTTGCAAATCTCACTTTATACTGCTCTTTTGTAGGTGGAGTAGATGAAGAGATGGAAGACGGAGGGAGTGATGAAGATCTAGACCTTACTTGAATTTTGAATTGTTGATTGCTGTAGATGCATGTGGAGGTTTCTAGGAATGTTTGTTATCAAAACATTTTAAAACTTTTGATATTGAAATATCATATTGTTATTGGTTTCATCACTATCTATGGATTTATAATTAACTTGTCCAACAATTTGGATTATCAAAAGTTTCATTATGTGTTTATATGAATTTTAGTGTTTTATAGTTTATTGTATATTTACGTAAAATCTTCATTGACAACAGGGGGCACTTCTTTTACTTCAATTAAATTGTAACAGGTAAAAAACCCGTTGCCACAGGGTCTGAAAACCGTTGCCACAGGATCTGAAAACCGTTGCCATAGGGTCTGGAAACCGTTCCAAAATAATATAAAAGCTGTTGCAATAGGTAGATCACCGTTGCCATAGGACCTGCAAACCGTTCCACAATACTCTAACAACCGTTGCAATATGTTAGTGAACCGTTGCCATAGTATCTACAAACTGTTCCAAAACAATCTCTAAACCGTTGCAATAGGTAGTTTAACCGTTACAATATCTTAATGAAATCGTTGCCATTTCTGTTATACATGTAACGGATTTGATAGATATAGTAACGGTTTAAATCCGTTGCATTTAACTTTACGGTAACAGTTATTAACCGTTGCAATTAATAGGAATAATCGTTCCAACAGGAGGAGAGAAAACCGTAACAATAGACTATGCTATAGCAACGGAAATTGGAACCGTTCCATAAACTCTATAGCCACGGCAGCTGATGGAACATGCACTGAACCGTAGCAGTACATCTATGGCAACGGTTTTCTTACCTATTGTAACGGTTTTCTCTGCGTAGCCATAGGTCAATTTTCCAGTAGTGAGTCTATTTGGCCAGGTTTTTTAGGAGGTCAGAAAGTTGAGGTTTTTGACCAAGATAAAAAAGTGCTTTTGATCAAGAGTAGTAACAGTTTTCTGCTTCGTTGGAGAAGCTACAAATTCCTGCTTCGTGGGAGAAGCTACAAATTTCAGCTTCTTCAAAAGTAGGAAATTAATTTATCCAAGGCAAAATAAGCTTACAATAATTATATTCTTTAATCCATCTCTCCTTAATTTAATCTATATTTAAATTTCTACCATACATTTCTTGTGTTTTTCTATTTCAATCTTATTTTTGTTCTCTTTCTCTTATTCCTTTTAGTAATATTCTCATAAGAGTGAATTTTAATTTATATCGATGATGTATTTTGATATATTTAATTTATCATGTAAACATTAAGTAATACCAGATACTCAATATTATTGCTTTGAAATAACTATATTTTATATTGATTTGAATCTTTAATTATAATTTTACTTTATGCTTTATGTTTCATATTGTAATTGAATTCCTTGATAATAAATATTTAAATTTATTTATCTCTTATAAATAATACTAATTTTAAATTAAAACTTTACTTTTTTTTTGGTAATTGATACTTATACTTAAAAAGTACTTTTTTGAAAAGATTGGTCAAATATAATGTGCTTACAAAATGTAAACAACAACAACAACAACAACTACCCAGTATGTTCCCACAAAGTGGGGTCTGGGGAGGGTAATACGTACACAGGCCTTACCCCTACCCGAAAGGGTAGAGAGGCTGTTTCCGGCCGACCCTCGGCTTAGAAAAGGAGAGAGAAAATCAACAAACAAAAACAATGTTAGTAAATCCGGGATAAATCAAATAAATAATTATCTAAACATAAAACCAAAAGTAGAATGACATGCAGATAATACCAATCGGTTACTACCATAATAGGCACAATACAATACATTAATTAACTATAGAGATCGCTACCAAACCCCACTCAGCCCCTAACAGAAATACTAAGAATTCTAGAAGGCCCTACCCTACAACCCTAATACTAGACCTCCAAACTTCCCTATCGAGGGTCATGTCCTCGGAAATCCCCATTCTAGCCATATCCTGCCTAATCACCTCACCCCAATACCTCTTAGGCCTCCCTCTGCCTCGACTCGCGCCAACTCCCTCTGCTTACAAAATGTACATTCAAATAATTTGCCAAACACAAATTATTATTTTACAAAAATACTTTTATTGAAAAACACTTTAAATACTTTGAACAAAAATATTCTTTAAATAAATGATTTTTTTTATAGCTTGACCAAACCAACTACAAATCTATCACCTCTTGGTCTTCAAACCAAAAGTTAAAAGGACCATAGAGCTTTTAGAACATTGACACGTAAGTCAAAACTCTTGAGCAAACAAAATTGGAGCTCTAGTTTTTTTAACA
The DNA here is from genome assembly GCA_032618575.1 of Nicotiana noctiflora. Taxonomy (NCBI): domain Eukaryota; kingdom Viridiplantae; phylum Streptophyta; class Magnoliopsida; order Solanales; family Solanaceae; genus Nicotiana; species Nicotiana noctiflora. The sequence continues at coordinate 30,187 of JASVEL010003183.1, read as the reverse complement.
TAATATAAGTCATCTTTAACATTTTTACAATATGAATCACAACTTATCTTAAAAGTTATCACATTTAGGGTGCGTTTGGTACGAAGAAAAATATTATCCGGAAAATACTTTTCAATTTTTTTTTATGTTTGATTAACTTAAATGTTTTGAAAATTTTCTTTATCAATTCATTTTACTCCAATTGGAGAAAAAAGATTTTCTTATCAAGAGAAGGGAAAATATTTTCTAAAACTCCTTTTCAACATTCCCCATCCTCACAAATCCCCTCCCCTTTTCCAAAAAAGTTTATTTTTTATTTTTTATTTTTAATTCAGTATTTCTGTTATCATCCACCCCACTATCCCCCACCCCCTCCCGCAAAAAAAAAAAAACCTTATTTTTATTTTTTTATTTTTTTATTTTTATTTTTCTGCACCACCCACTCTACTCTCCCGCCTCCCCCCCCCCCGGTTGATTTCAAAAGTTGATAATTTTTTTGGATTCGGAAGGTTGTTAGTTTGAAAGTGTATGGATTCCTGTTTATTATATCTAAATTATTTATAAATACTTTTGAGAAGTCGTTTTCCTTAATTTGCGTACCTAACACAGGAAAATGAATAAGATTACTACTTTTTTTCCAAAATAATATTTTTTTGGAAAATATTTTTCATGGAAAATATTTTTCGTTATACCAAACACACCCTTATAGTAAAAAAATGGGTGAAGGGCCAATTTTACCCTTGACATGTTGATACAATATAATATTAGCTCATTTCGAATAGTTTAAAAATAAAATTGACATTTTAATAAGATATTGTATCAAATAATTAGAGATATAAAAAAGATAAACCTAGTGTAAATTGCCTTTTTAGCCAAAAAAAAAAGAGAGGAGATAAGTGTATTATCTTAATTAATAAGGAAAGAAAATATGCAAAATCAAACCCGAAGAGAGGTCTTCATTTAAAGAAAAGGGATCTTTACCCAAATGGATGGCAAGATTCATTGTTTATTTATTTTTGGTTGATATATATACACATTTTATACTGATTATATATACTTATGCATATAATACATGAATTTTATATAGATTAGATGTATATACAAACTATTTTAAGTTTAATTGGAGGGGTGACTATTTAGGTTAATTATTTGACATGAAAAGAGAAAAGTAGTCCCAAAGATTGGGTTGCCAGAATTGGGCTATCATAAAAGCCCAGAACCGAACCCAATCCACACTCTGATATACACTTTGCTAGGGTATCTCCTCGATCCTCTTCTTCCTCTGATTAGGGTTTTAAACTCCGGTCAGTTCCAGAATCTCTTCACTGTAAAAAAGAGATGGACCTTTTGAAGAAACGAAAGCTCGACGATAACGGAGTTATTACCGACGTCCCCGTTACCAGTAGACTCACAATCGAAGACGCACGGAAGATTCTAGAATCAGTCACCCCCGATCAAATGCTCGAAATCCTACAAACCGCTGTCGTACGTCACGCCGACGTTTTAGACCAAGTACGAGTAATTGCCGATCGCGACACCACTCAGCGGAAGCTCTTCATTCGCGGACTCGGCTGGGAAACGAATACAGAAAAACTTAAAGCGATATTTGGTAATTACGGCGAGTTAGAAGAAGCCGTCGTTATTACCGATAAAGCCACTGGTAAAAGCAAAGGTTACGGGTTCGTTACGTTTAAGCATGTTGATGGAGCTTTACTTGCTTTGAAGGAGCCGAGTAAGAAGATTGATGGACGAATGGCAGTGACTCAGCTCGCGTCAGCTGGGATTCAAGGTGGGCCTGGCGGAGGGAGTACCAATAATCCGGTTGATGTGTCGGCGAGGAAGATTTATGTGGCGAATGTGCCGTATGATATGCAGGCCGAGAGGATTTTACAGCATTTTTGTATGTATGGGGAAATAGAGGAAGGGCCATTAGGGTTTGATAAGGCGACTGGGAAGTCGAAAGGGTATGCTTTGTTTGTGTATAAGACAGCGGAGGCTGCTAATGCTTCGCTAGTGGATCCTGTTAAGAATATCGATGGGCATCAGTTGAATTGTAAGCTAGCTATTGATGGGAAGAAAGGGGGGAAGCCTGGAGGAGGAGCTCAGGTTCAAACTGATGGTCATGTTGATCAGGTTGGCCCGGGCCAGTATGGTGGGCCTAGTGGGATTGCTGGTTATGGTGGATTTCCAGGGCATTCAAACTTTGGTGGGCCGGGCGGACATGGGCTCAATTCAGCATACGGTAGTGGGAATGGTATAGGTGTGGGTGGTCCTGGTGGTGGTTCATCTTATGGTGGGAGCCAACCTGGGGGTTCTGTTAGTGGTGGTGGGTATGGTGGTCCATATGGTGGAGGTGGGGGGTCTCAGTATGGTGGTCCCGGTTCAGCTGGATATGGCGTGTTGGCCAGTGGTGCTACTGGTGGCGGTGGTGGATATGGCGGTCCCGGGGCATTGGGAGGTGGTGGATATGGCAGCACTGGGGCGCTGGGAGGTGGTGGCTTAAGTGGAGTTGGTGGTGCATTAGGTGGTGCAGGCCGTGGTTCTTCAATGTATGGGTTACCTCCAAGCTCAACTGGGTTGGCTTCTGGAGATTATCCTCCACAGGGTCCTCATTACAGTCAACAAAACCAAGTGCCCGGGATATCACCTGCACCTAGAGTTGCACCTGGGGGTATGTACCAGGGGATGCATTCATACTACTGAGGTAAATTACTAAATTTCTTCCTCTTCCCACCACCTTTTTTATGTGAATATATTGATTGGTGGTTGGTTCTCTTTTGTCTGTCAGTACTCTTTTACCCAAGTGTGATTTTTTCTTTCATTTGTATACGTTGCACTGTGTTTGTTGAATATTTTTGGTTGATGATGTGTGGTGCATGGTTGGTTAGAATGATAAACATTTGTGTGGGTTACCTGGTTGTAAAGTATGCTTAATATTCAGTGAGTTTGCGTGGTGTATGCTGGGTTAGACTATGATCTGGTTGTGGATATACTTAATGTGCAGTAGGGTTTACCAAGTAAGACAAGGTCAGAAATGTGATAAAACGGGAGGAAGGCAAGAAATTAAAGCAGTTTTCTTAATGTAATTGGTGAAATTTCTGCTTTATGCTATGGTAGATTCACATTTTTTGGTTCTTTGCATTCTTGATATCTGTTGAACACATAGCAATTAATGTTTGTAGATTTTAGAGTGATATTCTGTATTGAGAAAGGAACACACATCATTGGACGCCATTTGTGCATTTGGTATTCTAGTGGATGTCCTTTTTTTGTGTGGATAAATTGAAGTCTGTTTGACTCTTCCCTTTTTTATTTTTTGTGTCATCTGGGTGCCTTTTGTCCCTCACTCTACATTCTTAGCACGTCTGAATAACCTGATTCTTCGGCATGTGGATTTTCCTAATCGGAAAATGACTTTGAACTGTATAATCCCATATTTATTTGAGTACTTCTGTTTATTTTTACTTTTTTCTTCTCTTTTGGATTTTTTCTGTCATTGCATATGCAGACCCCATTTGTTGGAAACTACTGCGTTTGTTGTTGTTGTTGCATATGCTTCCTGACTATTGTCATACTTATTCAGCTGTAAATGTATGTGAATTCTTTGTTTTTGCATTATTCTTGTTGACTTGTTTTTCTAGTTCTCTCTCTTCTTTGGTGTGTGTGTGCTGGTTTTTTTTTTTGGGGGGGGGGGCTAAGTATGGTGCCTTGGTGGTTTGGGTCCATCTGGTTATTGTGCTCTCGACCTTGTTCACAACTTGATCATTTATCGTTGTGTTTCTGTTGATCAATGCTTACCCATGTTTTTCTTGTTTTTAGCTCGTGCGGCTTCTCTATATGAAAGAGAAACCCAAGGTTGGTGATTTTTTTGTTGTTTGTTTTTCCCTTTGTTGTGTGTAATCCTAGATTGGTTGGATTGGCTGTCTCTGTTTGTATGGTCATTGATAACTAGGATATATTTGGATCCAGTTCAATTGTATTTTATGTACTTTTGTGTTACTGTGATGGTTTAATACTGTGATGGTCCTTTCTTTTACTTTCAATTTTAAGATCAGTTTGATTTTCAGACGTGGAATGATGTATTGAGTTGTGAATGGATGTTTGATTCAGGTGTTTTGACAGCTTGGTGCAGTTGCTTTTAGTGGTTCTTGCTGAATGCAGACATTTAGAAGTCTGGTTTGATGATTTTGATTTGCTATGTACTTTGGCTTCTTCATCTGCACCTTGTAATGGTGTCCTTTTAAGTTATGGTAGTCAGGCTGTTTCTTTCTTCAGGAGGCTTTTGTGCTTTTTCGAGCTCTTCGTGGAGATCGTGTTTGGATATAAATATAGTTAATGTCTTGTAGGCTTTGAGCCTTAGAAATAATGTGCTGGTTTGTGAACAACTTCTAAAATTTCTGGTGAAGCTGATGATATTAGTTTCATATGGTATTGCAAAGCCTTCTTTCCCTTGCATTTTAATCGTTTCGTTCTCAAATTATTTTCTTTTCTGCCTTTTTTCCACGCCTACTACTTCATCTTTTTGTATGGTTGAGGCCTTAGTTTTTATGCATGCTCAATTGTCTGTCTGATTATCCAATATATGGTAGTCAACTATGTTTGAGATATGAAAGGATGAGTTTGATTAACTAACTATGGGGTTGTGATAATCTTGGTTATGGTTGATTGTATTATGTGGTTGGGATGGGAGTGCCATTTGATTTTCTCATTTTGCATTTTATGATGGTCTCGAGGGATTCTGTGGCTGGGTTAAATTGTATTTGACTTGATTATTTCATGGCAAATAATATATGGTTACATCTTTTACTCGGACCTTTTGAATGTATATCACCACGCAACATGAATTACCTTTCCTGTTTCTCAAATTCATTGTATGGATGGATTCTGCAACTGTAAACCATACCTTTTTCCGGAGAAAAAGGCATTGTATCATCCTTCACAATTTTCAGATGTCCTGATCTGTCACTGAAATTGATTTGCTCATGCATTAGTTTTTTAGAAGGTTTTGGAACTCCCCCACCTTCCAATCTTGCAGTGTTTTTCTGAAGTTCAGTTCCAGTGTTCCCTTCTTTGCATATATACTCGTGCTGCTGAGAATGGTGCTTCCATGTTGGATTTGGTTCGTACACTTGGTAATGTTTGCTTTAAGCTGTTTGGATAACTGGTTGGAGTATCAGACTTTCTTGTCTGGATGGAAAAATTGTGGCTATAATGTATAAAAATCGGCTAATGTTATGTTTTCCAAAGACATGATAAAGATTGGCTTTGTGTGTCATAATCATCTTGACTCTCGAGTCTCTTGATTTTCTTCCTACTTTTGTAATGTTTTCTTTATAATTGTTTGTACAAGTTGTTGAAGTATACCAGACTTTCTTCTTTGAACATAAATAGATGTGGCCAAAATATGTAGAAAACACCATGCAGTGCTTCATATGAACATAGTTGAGCAAAGATGAAAATAGGCCGGACTGATCTTGAGTCTCGTGTAGAATGGCTCTTGCCGAGCGGATTAAAAGGATGTTGGGTATAATAGAGTACTCCCAAGAGCTCTGATGAGTGGTTTTACAATTTGATGCAGTTAATCACATATTGCGGTTGAAGGAGGGTCTCATACTTAGAGGATCCCGGAAGAAGTATTCCCTAGTGTGCCCGATAGCAGTATAAGAGTTAAGATTGTAAGAGTCAAACCTGCCCTTTTGTTGCTTATCAATTGTTTCTTTTTGGTGTAGTGGCGATATGGGGATGGCCTAAGTAAAGAAGATTAAGTCTTAAATTTGGTATGTGGTACAGTGACACAGTAAGGGTGGAGTTTTTTTTTTTGTGAGGGGGGGAGGGGGAGGGGAGGGGGAGGGTAGGGTGGTGATTAATTGAGAGGAGTGGATGTCAGAAGAATCTTTTCCTATTCCTTTTATTTTGGTGTGGATGGAGAAATGCATATCGAGTGGAAGTGCTTTCTGGCCGAGAAGTTTATATTTTAAACCCTCTTATCACTTTTTGTAGTTGCGAAAATTGGTAGTATCTGATTAAATCTGCACGCATATTGCAATATTAAGTGGTGTGTACATTTTCTGAAACAATTTTAATTTCGACCATTTTTATATGAATGGTCCATGGCTCCATGGTGGATGATATGGATTTGTACTCTAGATCTTGAAATAATGAGTTGATCATATATAGATAAATGTAATATCGTACAGGTTATAGCTACAGTAACAAAAGTTGTATCCATTCTTGATATTTATAAGATAAAATTATCTTATGAGGTCTGAATGGCTACTGAGTCGTGCAACTACTTACTTGGTCATGAGTTTGTTTGAAGTTGCCAATTGACTTGTGAGGCCTAGATTTAGGATTCAAACAAGGGGTTTGCTGTGTGTACTGGGATTCAAATAAGGATTGTGTTGCCTAAACTGGTATTCAAATAACAAAAGTTACCTACTATGGATATATGACCATATCCTGACCTTATCATTACTTTGTTATCTTTTCTCTCTTGTTAAAAGTAAATCTATTTAGATTGTAATTTTCATAGTGTAGCCTCTAGTTGAATCATACAAACTCTTTAGTTTACATAGAAAATGATGGTGCATCCCGGCTGCTGTACCATTTAAGAAAGGGGATATCTAGGTTGGCAGAATTCTTCATCAAGCAATCTGAGGCTAGTCCTAGCATGACTTGGTGTGGAAGTGCCAAACATGACCTTGTTGGGATGCTGGTGGAGTGGCGGACAATGTCCTTTTAGAGACTGTAAGCACTCACATACTGTATAGCAAAGCCCGGGCAGGTTTGATATATCTCTTACATGACAGCACCATGTGCCTTCGCTGGCATGCTATATACACTGTTATATCCGATAAACAGACCGTCAGTGCCTATTAACAATCCCATGTGGTAGTCATATGATTGTTTCCACAAAGGGTTCAAACAATTTCCTGATTTCCTTCTTTTCATGTTTAAAGGAATTTAGATGTTAGGATTTCTGTTAGATCTTTTTCGATATCTTTGTGCTTGGGGCGACGATACAGCTAATGCGAGGTGTCTCAGTATTCTTCTGGTGTCAATTACTTCATGCTTGTGGTTACTCTGCAGTGCTTGGTTTATTATAAATGTCAAAGCATGTGCCAGATATTTGCTTCTATCCCACCCTCTGTTTGCTGATCTAGTGGTGAAGAAATTTATCCATACTATGTCAGTTGACGTTAGTTTTGGTTCAATATCCATTCCGGCTATTTGTACCTGAATGTCATCTCTCTTCTTGAATACAACTTGAATGAGACTGTTCGTTTACTTGGGCAGCTTTTGCCTTGAGTTTACATTCGTATTGTGAAATTGGCAAGCTTAGCATGTCCAGGCACAGTCTTAATGGTCTGTAGTTTCCGAGCGTGCAATGTTCCTCTTGCGGGGCCATTTTCTACGGTAAATGCTTCCACTTGTGCAAGAGAAGTACGCAATGAAAACCCAAATGAGACAATTAGAAGCGGTGGCCAATTCAATTTGAGTATGAGAAGAGGTAGTAATGCATACATCTTGTTCTCCAAGTTGAAAAAGGAGCCAGATTGAGACTTTTAGAGTGCTGATCCTGAGAGCCGACGTAAACTGTGAAATTCTCTTAAGACTGGGAAATGAAAATAGAGTACCTAGAGGACCAGATGTGATTTCTGAGGGACTGTAGTGGGATTAAAAGTAAGGGAAGGTGTATGGATACTTTTAGTTTGACAACGGAACAATAAGCTCTTGATTAGTACTTAGTGGCAACAAAATGTGACATCAGTTGGAAGCACTAGGTGCTATGTTCCTATCTCCACTTTGGGTTGCAATGCGTATAACTGTTGACAGAACGGTGAAGCGTAATTCTCAAAATCCCTTCTCTCTGTTTTTTTTAGCTTTCGTATTGTCGATGCTTCACTTGTGATTAAGTTTTGCAACTCGGAAGAACGTATACAGAATATTGTTTTATTTGATGTAATTTAAACTGATGATCATAATTTGATATTAGCTTTAATATGATTTTGTTCTATCAAAGCACTACAATTTGCTGCATTTTTATCCTTGAGCGATCTTATACGGAATAACTTGACCTTCGGCCAACATAATAATAGTGAAATAACCGCTTGTTTTACTCTGCAAAAACGACAGTCTTGATTTACCTTCATACAAAGCGCTAGCGTTAAGAAATGCAACTTACTTAATTGTAATATCTTAGAAGTCTATATGCTATATTTATAAACTTCATGGCATCAGTATCTCTTCAAACTCCAAATTAATACAAAGTATAACAGTTTTGGTATATTGGAATAATCAGCAATCCAAGAAAAGATGTTCCAGGGAAAAATCTTCATTACTAAATTGGGAGAGGGTATTCCTTTTTTGCTTTTTAACTTTTTAGTGGTGCAGTGGCTATTGTGTAGGATGAGTTATTAACATGGTTATGAATTGTAATCCATTGTGACTTTAAAAATATGGGACGGACGCTTTTTTGCGATATAAGTATAGTTGGGGTATTCCTTTCCAAATATTAGTTTTATGCCTTGGTGCAACAAACTAAAAGTAGGATAGCTACCCGTATAAAGATACCATAAAATTGTTGGACGGCGACTTTTATAATTTGTAAGATGGGGATGTTCATCTGGGTTTTGCTAAAGCTCTGTAATTGCTAGTAAGGGTAGTAAATAAGCCGGGTGAGTTGAATTTTGGCAGGTCAAGGTAGGTTATGGCAATAAATAGGTCATTATCCAATCAAGTCCAAAGTGTATTTGTGTTAAGATAAGCTGCGTCAAAATAAGCAAGACAACGGGTTATGGCCCAACCCGCCCAACTTGACCAATGTTTTAGATTTATATTCATCTTGCATAAAAAGTCTTTTTACCATATAATGTGTAAGTTGAAAAAAAAATTGCGGGTTGGGGGAGGGGGGAGGGGGGAGGGGGGAGGGGAAGAGGGATTGGGGTGGATGGTGCAGAAGATCGAAAATAAAAATAAAAAATTAAAAATACAAAAAGAGTAAAAAAGAATTGTGTTGAGGGGGTTTGCTCCCGCCCTTTGACACCAAGGGATAAAAATTGATTGCTGGCGATGACTTGGTGAAGGAAATCTATGAGACAAAGTTCTTGAACCGGGTTACGATCTAATAGAGCACGGAACCAACGAGTTCAATCGAACAAGGTAACGAGTGTCAGAGGGATATATTGCACAAAAATGCCGGGGCGTAGGCTCCCAAAGAGAGAAGCCTAACAAATGTCAGATAGTAAAGTCTCATTGCCAGTTGTAAGGTTAGGAAAACCAGGTACGATGAAATCCTCTTTTCAAATAGGAATTAATTCGATCTTATTATTATAATATAGAGATTCAACTAAACATACTGTTTTTCAAGAAGGAATTGCCATCACAAGTGAAAGTTGAACCCGACAATCTCTTCCTCCTGAAGTATGGAAAAAAGGAAGAATAGTATCCTCAAAAGCAAGCGGAGAATCAGTTTATTAGTGAAAAGATGGGACGGGAGTTGCCCGAATCAAATACGAAATAATATTCAAATCAGAACTACTACAATCCTTTTTAGAAAAAGGTGGCTTAAGTAATGAAAGAAAGATGGAAGCAGATACATTCTTAAAAGAAAGTGCTTTAGCTTTTATTTAATACAATATAGGGAAAGGAAAATCATAAAGTGTGACCCAAGATCCATGATACGAAAACCAAAAGCAAGAGAATTCAAGTAAATCCATTACTGTGGAGAATAAGTATATAAGTTTGACGAGTGTAAGGGCTAGTAAGACCTACCCGCTTTATTGGGCATTTAATAATTGCCTTATTTATATCTTGTAGTACTGTCGGTCTAAGGAGATGAATATAAGTAGTCGTCTTGCTTCTTTTCTTTGGATCTGTTTATGTCTCTACTTCGCTTGAGGTCGTCGATTCAATCTATCTTGATGGGATTTTTCTAGTAGGTAGCAAGAAGACTAGTAGTATCGTGATGGGGTTGGGGCAATTGACCGATCCTAAGCTAAATCTAGCTCTAATGGTGTGTTCGCGGGTCCTCTCGGTGAAAGCCTCTTAGTCAGTCGAACTCTCGCGAATCTCCTAAAAACTTAGTGAGAAATGTCAATTGCGAGCTCCTAGAAAAGTAAAGTGATCGAAGAGCAAAGTTATGACCTGACATGAGTGGAATCGAAACAACTAGTCCTGAGGACATGAGTGGAGAATTGTCACCGGATTTGATCCAAAAAATACAGGGCGGAGTTACCTTATTTGTGAGTCTTGGCCGAGTTAGTATTTAAGGAAGAAAACCTTATTGTAGGTTCTTTTTTGTTTAAATAGTGCCAAATTCTTCTAGTCACTATACTTTTTTTTTTATTATTTTTTTATATCTTCTTTGTCTGAAAATTAGTTTGATTTGCTTGAATACTTTATGGATCATACAACAACATAAAAAAGGTCTTTCACGACCTTAAGATTTTGCAAGATCTGGTCTTAGTGAGAGAGTTGGGATTGAACTTTCACTAATACTAAGAGAAGAATGGAGGAAAGAGCTAGATCTTGTATAGAAGAAGGTTTTTTTTTCGTTTTTCGATAGGAGATGAACCCGGGGGAGGGTGGTGCAAAAAAATTTAAAATAAAAAAGTTCAAAATACTCAATAAGGGAAAAAAAATTGTGAGGGGGAGGGGTGCTAGGATAGAATGGGTGGTGCAAAACAAAATAAAAAAAAACAAAAAAAAGTAAAAAAAATAAAATTGAGGGGATTAGCGAGGGCGGAGGGGAGAGGGTAGGGTGGGTGCATAAAATTAAAAAAATTGAAAATTGAAAAATAAAAAGTAAAATTAAAGTAAATTTCTAGATAAGTTCTATTGAGATACTTTGTTTTGGGTGAGTTTCATGAGTTGAATTTGGGATGTTTAATGGTGAGAATGAGCTATAAAAATAATGGGTTGAACTTATGAGCTAAAATGTTGTAGCACAACCCGTTAATCTCTCTAGATGGGTTGAATTGGTTTAGGCTCAAATTGCCATCCCAAATTGCAAGTCTACCAACTCTATCACTAATCGACTCCGTTCGTATTTGATGCATTGTAAATTGTAATCATAAACATAGATTCTATGCATAATGTGTGCATGGAAAATAGAGGAAAATAAAATTTTGAATTATTATTTTTACAAAGGAACTTTGTTCTTCATTGAACAGGAAGAGGAAATTTTTTGCGTATATATATCAAAGCACTTTTTCTAGCTCTTAAAGACTTGGGAAAAAAGCAAACATCGCGTCGTATTGTTGCTCGCCTTGGCTTCGGCTTTAGGTTCAGTCAAATGTTTTAATTAATAAATTTTTTGACCAAATTTTTTTTCTGGCATTTTATTTTATTTTGTTTTGATATTTTTCGCAAGATTTTAAAATTTGCAGATTAAATTAATTAATTTCTCAATGATCATATTCGCGACCAAACAACTAGCTTAACAAAAATTTAAATAACTTATGCCACTTACCAAACGAACATGCATCTTTTTACCCGTTAAAACTCAACTTCGTTGACTATAAATACAGAGAATTAACCTTATTTTTCAAACACCGAAATCTTAAATCGCTCCCTGTATTCTGCATTTCTACATTGTTTTTGAAAGCAAAAAGTAAGCATCTAATGTGATTTACTCCGCCATTTGAGTTCACTGAAATTCTGTGATTTGTGGTGCCACTATTACAAAATAATTATGTATTCTATTCTGATAGAAATTATTTCAAAACTTTGGACAACAATGAGAAAATTAAATTCCTTAAGGAGATACAAGCAACTTGTGAGTTTGAAGTTACTTTATATTTAGGTTTATTGAAGTGACGCTTTACTAAAAGTAATATCCTCTCCTCCTTCTCTTCCCACAAAAGAAAGAAAAAAGAAGGCCAAATATATAGGTGGGCCTAAACTTGTCTCAAGTTTTCACTTAGACATATTATCTAAAGGCTTTACCTATGGAACACTTAAACCAAGTTAAAAGTGTTTCAATTAAACACAGAAGTGACAATCTCCCACAATGTAAAGGGTGTGGTTCTCACACATCAAAAGCATCAAATTATTAAATTACACGTAGAAAATGACTTTAAAGAAAATTAGTAGTACATTTTTTTGCCTCTCGCCACCCCCGACACCCCAACAACACTCGTCTTCTTAGTTTCGTCGGCACCACCACAACTCATTGTCATCCTTCATCGTTTCACTTTGTCTTCTTTATTTTACCACCGCGACTACCACCGCTATTTCCATTCATCTTCTTCATCACTACCACCCCGTAGTCACCACCACATGTCCTTCACCATTTCTGGCGACAAACCCATATTTTCATGGAACACAACAATCATTATTGTGACTTCAGTTGCCACAAATGGAAAAAAAATCCTCATAATTGATTTCCAAAAATCAATCAGTACCATTAGCTGGAGCTGATTTTCAGAGCAATTCCCAAAATCAATTATGTTCCCAAAAATTTGATTTTGAAATTGTCGAAACATTTCTCGATCTGTCTTACCATTTGAGAGATGATTATTGGCTTCCTTAAGATGATGAAAAACTTATCCTGGAAGTCTTAAGTGAATGCACTTTTGCACGGATTAAAGCAAAAGAAGAAACCTAACGCCATTTACAATATTTTTTAGTAATGTTCAACCAACTTCTTTTGATTTAAGTTTTCTGGGAAACTTACTCATGAAGTTTATTCTTTAATCATGAAAGAATATAATTTTTAGAAAAAAGCAAGAGATTTCAGTAAGTATCACTCATACAAGCTACTTACGGGCCCTTTTGGATGGTGTAGTGCAAAGGCGCTTGAAAGAGATGGGATAATCTTTCAAGAATCTAATTAATCTAATTAATACTATATATATTTGGCATTCCAATTAGACATATGTTTTAGGCAATTCTCATACCAATTAAACACGTTTTTTGCTGACTTATTAATTAACCAAGCGTGTGTTCTATAATCTCCGTCTACATTTTATTTGTCCATCTCATTGTCCACCTCAGCTATATAGTGTTATTTCCACTAAAATCCAAATACTCCCTTATGATGATTGATGATCTAAACAATGGAGTTAGCTCATCAAGCACACTTTCTTTGACCACAAGCTTGTACTCGAACAATATTAAAAAAAAAATCTGGTGCTGTAAAAAAAAAGTAAACAGATTTGATTTTGAGTTCTTGGATCAAATATTCTGCATTTCTTTTGTCCAAATGAAAATGCATGTAGATTAGGGTTTGAGAGAAAGGGGAAAGATAGAAAAGGTTAATTAAATAAGTGATTGGTTTAAGAGAAAGAGGAGGCGGCTGCCATTTGTTCTGCATGAAACGGTGTTTCCTCCACATCGGAAGATGTAATCCTCTGTTCTTCAACGATTGCCTCGCGACGTCGCTCATCGTCTTCAGTATATGCTTCAATTCCTCGCTTCTCCTAACGAAAACCTTCGGCAACGACTGAGATAATTGCTCGTAGAAGTTCGTCGGCTTCGCGATCTCGAACTCAGCCGTGAAATCCAAATCAATGAAGTAACGAGTTTGCCGATTACGAAATCCGATCAGAGAACATCGATGTACTCGTAGCTTCCAGCAGTAAGTCTCGGAGCTCTCCCATTTAGATTTACAATCAAATGAAAAAATGAAAGGAATAAATATAAATGTACTATACGGTAGTGGGGGAGCTGATACGGTAAAAAAATGAAGAAGATGATGGAACACAATTTAGGGACGAGGGATTTAGTGAAAATATATTTTTTTGTGGTGAAATATATTTTTAGTATTTAATTAATTGGAAAATGTCATGTTTATTTCATTCATGTGTTCAAGGAGACTGAGAAACATTTTATTTGCCATGTCATAGTTTTGTGTTTAATTGGTACAATTTAAAATGATTTTTTGTGTCTAATTGGAAAGAGACCTAGTTTAAGTGTCTAAGTGAAAGATTGTGCAACTTTAGGTGTTTCCGTGTGTATTACGCCTAAATATTCTTTTCCCTTTTTTATATGTTGACATGTGTCTTTTGGCCATATCAGTTATTAATACATACTAGTAGTCATACCCGCGCGATGCGCGGTGAATATTAAAAAAAAATTAATTAAATTAAATTATGATCAGACTTGTTTGATCCTATTAGATCATATTTCTTTAATAAAATGCAAGTCTCATCTTGTTTGTCAATACAATATACCAATAATGAAATCTCTATTAAATCACAGGTATTTATCTAGCGAGTGAATAACTTTTCTGTTCTGGTTTTTTTATTATATTAAATAATATTTAGTATTCGCTTTCTTTTTCTAATATATGAGAAAATATATAATATATTACTATTGAAATATTTTTTATTTTAAAGTTTATTTTGTTGTTCTTAATAATATTATCAAAATTTTAGTCAATAAAATATATGTTAAACTAATGGGACTTATACAGGCAGCGCAACGTTTTTGTTAAATATTTTTCTGTATTATATCTTCCAATATTTAATATTATTAAATTGTTAATAGAAAGTTCAATAGCATATTACGTTATTTAAAAATTTTCTCTGGAGTTTATTTTTTATTTATTTATTTTTTTTTTCAAATAATTTTAAAACTCCAACTTAAATTACAACCCAATTTTTTTTTATTTTGTACCGGGTGTCCGAGTCTCTTCGAGTCCCGACTAATCCCGGGGGTGCACAGGCCCTTGGCAAGGAGTTTCCCGCAAGTGCACAACGATTAATTCAGGTTATGGCCCTCAGAAATTATTTGCACCGGTGGGTTTCGAACTTGAGACCTAAAACTACTCCCCAATTTGAATTGGTAATTTACTATTTTTTTATTTTGTTTTTTTATGTAAAAATTATTTTAAAACTCCAACTTGAAACTATTCCTCAATTTGAATGGGTAGTTTTTCTTCTCTTTTTTTTTTTTTTTTTATTCTCTATAGCTTTGTTTTCTGTTTTTTTTTTTACAATAATTTAAAAACTGCAACTTGAAACTACTCCCACCCAATTTGAATGCGTAGTTATTTTTCTATATTTTATATTTTTGTTTTTTTATTATAGTTCATTATAAGATAACTATTTTTATTTTAAAACTCCACCTTTAAACTACTCCCCGATTTGAATGGGTAGTTTTTCTTCTCTTTTTTTTGTTTTTATAGATTTTTTTGCTTTTTTATTTTAAAATAATTTAAAAACTCCAACTTGAAACTACTCTCACCAAATTTGAATGGGTAGTTATTTATTATATATTTATATTTTTTTTATATAGTTTTTTATTATAGTTAATTAATTATAAGATATCTATATTTATTAATATAATTAAAGTAACTAATTTATATATATATATATATATATATATATATATATATATATATATATAAATTCAGAAAGAATAACTAATAAATAATTATTAAATAAATAACTATTTAATAACTAACATGCCATGTGGCTTTTTCTAATGCTATCACTTGGCTTAAAGAGAATGTTTTTTTCTCTCATTTTAATAATATATGGATTTTCTTCTCTTTTTTTCGTTTTTTATAGACTTTTTTTTTGCTTTTTAATTTTAAAATAATTTAAAAACTGCAACTTGAAACTACTGCCACCCAATTTAAATGGGTAGTTACTTTTTTAATATTTATATATATTTTTTATTATAGTTAATTATAAGATATCTATTTTTATTTTAAAACTCCAACTTGAAACTACTCCCCGATATAAATAGGTAATTTTTCTTCTATATATATATATATATATATATATATATATATATATATATATATATATATATATATATATATGGTAGTTTTTTATTTTTGTTTTTAGAATATTCAAATTCAAAAAGAATAACCAATAATTAATTATTAACTAAATAACTAAATTTAATAACTAACTATCCACGTGGCTTTTTCTGAATCTGCCACGTGGCTTAATGAGAGGGCTTTTTCCTTGGCTTTTAATAATATATAGATATGAGAAGATATATAATATATTACTATTGAAATATTTTTTATTTTAAAGTTTATTTTGTTGTTCTTAATAATATTATCAAAATTTTAGTGAATAAAATCTATGTTAAACTAATGGGACTTATACAGGCAGCGCAACGTTTTTGTTAAATATTTTTCTGTATTATATCTTCCAATATTTAATACTATTAAATTGTTAATAGAAAGTTCATTAGCATATTACGTTATTTAAAAATTTTCTCGGAGTTTATTTTTTCTTTATTTTTTTTTTTTTTTTTTTTTATTTTCAAATAATTTTAAAACTCCAACTTAAATTACACCCCAATTTTTTTGATTTTGTACCGGGTGTCCGAGTCTCTTCGAGTCCCGACTAATTCCGGGGATGCACGGGCCCTCGGCAAGGAGTTTCCCGCAAGTGCACCACGATTAATTCAAGTTATACCCAGTCCGATGGCCCTCAGAAATTATTTTCACCCGGTGAGTTTCGAACTTGAGACCTAAAACTACTCCCCAATTTGAATTGGTAATTTACTATTTTTTTATTTTGTTTTTTTTATGTAAAAATTATTTTAAAACTCCAACTTGAAACTACTCCTCAATTTGAATGGGTAGTTTTTCTTCTCTCTCTTTTTTTTTTAATTTTTCTATAGCTTTGTTTTCTGTTTTTTTTTTATTTTAAAATAATTTAAAAACTGCAAATTGATACTACTCCAACCCAATTTGAATGGGTAGTTATTTTTCTATATTTTATATTTTTGTTTTTTTATTGTAGTTCATTATAAGATAACTATTTTTATTTTAAAACTCCAACTTTAAACTACTCCCCGATTTGAATGGGTAGTTTTTCTTCTCTTTGTTTTTTGTTTTTTTGTATAGATTTTTTTGCTTTTTTATTTTAAAATAATTTAAAAACCTCAACTTGAAACTACTCTCACCAAATTTGAATGGGTAGTTATTTATTATATATTTATAGTTAATTAATTATAAGATATCTATATTTATTAATATAATTAAAGTAACTAATATATATATAAATTCAGAAAGAATAACTAATAAATAATTATTAAATAAATAACTATTTAATAACTAACTATGCCATGTGGCTTTTTCTAAAGCTATCACTTTGCTTAAAGAGAAGGTTTTTTTCTCTCATTTTAATAATATATAGATTTTCTTCTCTTTTTTTCGTTTTTTATAGACTTTTTTTTTGCTTTTTAATTTTAAAATAATTTAAAAACTGCAACTTGAAAGTACTGCCATCCAATTTGAATGGGTAGTTACTTTTTTAATATTTATATATATTTTTTGTTATAGTTAATTATAAGGTATCTATTTTTATTTTAAAACTCCAACTTGAAACTACTCCCCGATATAAATAGGTAGTTTTTCTTCTCTTTTTTTTTTGTTTATTTTAAAACTCCAACTTGAAACTACTTCCCGATTTGAATGAGTTATTTTTCTTCTCTTTTTTTCGTTTTTTATAGATTTTTTTTGCTTTTTTATTTTTAAATAATTTAAAAACTCCAACTTGGAACTACTTTCACCTAATTTGAATGGGTAGTTTTTTTTTATATTTTTATATTTTCATTTTTATATTCTTTTTATTATAGTTAATTAATTATAAGATATCTATATTTATTAATGTAATTAAAGTAAACAATATATGTATATGGTAGTTTTTTATTTTTGTTTTTAGAATATTCAAATTCAAAAAGAATAACCAATAATTAATTATTAACTAAATAACTAAATTTAATAACTAACTATCCCACGTGGCTTTTTCTGAAACTGCCACGTGACTTAATGAGAGGGGCTTTTTACTTGGCTTTTAATAATATATAGATCCTATTCATGCTCGTCGAGAATGTGCGATACACGCTCTATGCCATTTCAGAAGAATGTGTTTAATTGGAACACTTTCAAGTATGTTCAAGTGTTCAATAGGTAAAACCTTTAGATAAGGTGTCTAAATGAAAAGTCCAAGAAAGTTTAAGGGGCTGCTTGTGTATTTGGCAAAAAAAAGAATATAAAAGGAAAAATAAAAGTGAAATCTCTTGTATGACTAAAACTCTTTGGTGTGAAAGTTTTTGGTTCTAATGCTAAAATGAGAGATTCTCACTTGGAACAGAGACAAACAAAGACAAAAATTCAACTCTATCACAGAGTCAATGATTGCGGTAATCTTGCAACAAAATTGCATATAACAACTCATTCCAGGTATCAGGTACCCCAGGTAAGCACCAGTGAATGCAATCAGCATAATTCTTTGGATCTGATCTTTCTTCTTTAGTCAAGAGTTTTCCCCTCCTTTCACCAAATACTGAGGTATGTCCATCTTTTCTGTACTCAGATAATTGTGTAATATTCAGTAAACGTACATTAACTTGAAGCTTTTGTATTACATCTTTCAAGATTGACATTATATGAAGATTAGAACCAGTTCCCCAATATGGTCGTCCTTGTATTGGGTGTGTCTCGTTAAAGCAGTTTCCATCACTTTCAGATTTCCACTCCCAGTTCCTGCAAATGAAGATAATTTATCTTTCATGCATAGTGTAATCTGGGGATAGAATATCTAAATAGAGACACAGAGGCGGAGCGAAAATTTGAACCTTATAATTTCGAAATTCTACTTCTTTTCAAGTTTATGCGTTTCAAAATTAATAATTTGTATTTAGATAAATACATAATTTGAGCCATAATTAATGAGTTCAGTTGAACGTGCTAGCTTTGTCCCTGCATTTACAAGATATTTGTGATAGTGAAAGCTGGTAGGTGCGTGCAAGTTAGGCGAAATAACATTATTAAAAAAAAAAGACCACATAGACGAAACACACTAGGTGGGTTCTTCGCATTTGTCTAAGCAGTAATGGACGAAGTTATCGCATAAGCTCGTACAAGTTGGTCTGAATATCATCGTTATACCAAGAAAGTGGATATAAAATCTTTCAATAAAAAATATTAGGTGGTTTATTTCCATCTGCCTAAATTTTAACGGTGAAAGTTACGTAATACATATGCTAATAGGAAATAACACCGATACTCTATAAAATAGCCGAGATATGCACCGAGCACCATGGTAATAAAAAAAATTCGAAACAGAATATTCATTTAAATGTCTCACCATAAATGTGTTGGTGACATGGTGACAAAGAAGACCTTTTGTGTTTGAGGATTAATGCTTGAGTCTATCCAATTTGCCCAAGTTTCTAACGCCAATCTGTATGCTGTGGTCACGTTATATTCTTGAACATTGTCAGGAGATCCATATCTGCAGAAACAAAATAAGTTGGTATATTATTCAAATAAGGATCAAGTGCCATGCACAAATATATTTATTCATTCCATAATATTATTTATTTTGTATGAGAAATTAAGGTGCGTACTTACGTTGCATTGATCAAAGGTTTGTGCATCCACCAAACATAGCTTTCAAAAACCAAGAAATCAACTTCTTCCCAAAGATTGCGATGTTTTTCTACAGAGTCAAGCTTAACTAGCCTCTTCATTACCGTATGTTTGGTTGCATGATCTGAAATGGATTCAACTATAAAAGGAGCCCAGTAATACTCAATCGATGCGTTAAATTCCTGTAACACAAACACAACTAAAAAAGTCACAATTTGAGGTGATAAATGGTGTGCAAATATATGCTTAGATTGGGTTTTTAGGAATGTCAAACGGGTAGGTTGGATTGATTTTGACGGGTCAAAATGAGTTGAGCCAATATATGAGACGGGTCACAATTTGAGGTGATAAACGGTGTGCAAATTAATATATGATTTTATTTTGTTATTTTGAGGTCATCACAGCCTATAAGGCAACAAAGGCAACACTTTCCGTGTGTAGCTCTAGGGTATAAAAGCGTTGTCATTTGAGGAGTAACAAGTGTGTCCTTTGCTATCTAATAGGCCTCACTGTTAAGCGTGACGTGCAAGGCAACATCTGAAAAATGTATCCTTAGGTCAAAGGTTACGCTTGTTTTGGCCAACCAAAAAAGTTTTGCCTAAAGTAAAAAAGTGTGGCTTTAGGCTATACTTTGTGCTAGTTTTAGGCCACACTTTTTCGGGACACTTTTACTTGTCCACTATTGACTTTGCACACATTTTAAGAAAAAGTAAATGAGGTAGTTGATCTGATGGTAAGCAACCCCCACTTCCAACCGAGAGGTTGTGAGTTCGAGTCTCCCCAAGAGCAAGGTGGGAAGTTCTTGGAGGGAAGGATGCCGGGGGTCTATTTGGAAACAACCTCTCTACCCCAGGGTAGGGGTAAGGTCTGCGTACATACTACCCTCCCCAGACCCCACTAAGTGGGATTATACTGGGTTGTTGTTGTTGTTGTTGTTAAATGAGGTATATATTTTACAATTTTACTCATATAATGATAGTATTTCCAAAAGTCTTAGAAAATGATTTTGGGGAATAAGTAATTAATGATAAGGGTAAAGCAGGAAAATCTCTTGATTTAATATAGTGGACAAATAAAAATAAAAATATATTTTTAATATAGTGGACAAGTAAAAGTAAACGGGTGGAATAATTAATAAGCACCTCAATTCTAAAAATCTTTCTCGGAGGGATTCTTTTGAAGGAATGATCACCATCCGGGATTACTGATTGAATTAGGCAAACCATTGAATCAAACATGCCTCTTTGTATTGAGTCTCCAACAAACATAAGTCTTTTGTCCCTCAGCATCTCCAGCATCTTCAATGCATTAAATCTAATGAACAAACATTTACAAAATAAAAAACCAGGCACAGAAATGTAGCGTTAATTTGACGAATTATCATCTAACTTTAAACTAAATTTTTGTAATGGAAAACTAACTCAACAATGCTTATGTATCGCAAAATATATAAATCCTAGAAAATGCTAAATTATGTCCCAAAAAACACAAGTAGCTGCATAGACAATTAAAATTTTGTCAAATTTAAATTCATAAGAAATTTAGATTTTACCATAAATTAAATATATATTGGTCCAATTAAGTAACATGGACGGGGATAATTGAGTTTGTTATTTAAATCCAATTAAATTAATTTAAATAAATGTCAAATATATTACTGGACTAGCCCGTCAATTGGTCTTCTATTAAACGGGTCGGCCCATAAGCCTCAAGCCCAATGATTCACTAGGTTTTTTTTTTTGAAGATTACTCTACCCCACATCTATATAAAGGGGTCAAAGGAGAACCCACCCATATATAAAGGGGTCAAAGGAGAAAGCTAAGGGACAAGCAAATAAGCAGAAGGAAAGGCCGAAGAAGCTTTGAAGAATAGCATCAAGGTTCTCCATCCATATTTGCAATCGTCGTGTGTGGTCAAATTTCAAAGGCGAACTCAAGTCATAGGCGGACAACTTCAAATCTTCCATTGTGATAACCCAACACCAAATCCTGGTTCGTGACGACTTTCAAGTTGTTCGTGATGTACTACAAATATGAAATCCGTCAAGTTCAAGATCAAGCTCTCAAGCTCTTGAAACATCATCCGTGAGGAGAAGAATCAGATGACTACATCTCTTTAGATTTAGAGATATTTTAGAGATTGTAACTCCATCACTTGAAATTGAATATAATATTTGTCGCTATATTTTTGTCTTGATTATTATTTTTCAGGAGCGAAATTTAGTTATTACAAGCTGCCATTTCACTAACTCACCTTACATAATATTCACGCGGCACTTCAAAACAAAAGCTCATTTCTCAACCCATTTATAATTTTAAAAATAAAAACTCATGATCTATTTTTGACTTTTTTATTTTATTTTTTTTGATTTATAGGCATATATGGCTGTACATAGCCCACTCTCTCTACGGATTTGCTTGAACTTGTCAAGCCCAGGTGCCTATGTGATTATTACGACAGTCTCTTTGCCCTTTCGGGTAGGGGTAAAGCATGTGTACGTATTACCCTCCCAAATCCCACTTTGCGGAATTACACTGAGTAGTAGTTGTTGTTGTTGTTGTTGTTGTTGTTGTTGTTGTAGGCATATGTGGTTGTGTTATTTTCACCACACATATAAGTTTCACGCAGTGACAAAGCCACATAGTCTTCATCGAAAAATTGCACTGTGTATATAGGTAAAATATGACATTTTAGAGATATATACATATTGTTCACCCTTTATCGGAATTTTTTTTCCACTTATTTTAAATTTGAATACCCTTAAAAATTCCTAACTTCTGCAGCTGATTTCACCACTGTGTGATAAACAGAAAGTTGGATAGGTATATGTAAAAGTACCCAAGAAACAAAAAGGTTGTAGTTTTATACCTGGGCAAGTTGCAACCATTAGGCTGCCATCTCCAATTCTGATAAAACGAATCAATTCTTCCATTTCTTTGACAAGTAACTTGTTTAACCAAATAAGGACAACTATCTTCTTTATATAGTGGATATGTAACATTGTCCCAAACCCAATTCCCATCAAATACATTACAACTTTCTTCAATGATCTCATCTTCAGAAACATTTATAGGCACTCTAAGAAACTTATTATTATGCCAAAGAAACTGGAATTGGTTGGATTTCAAGTTATCAAGTAAAAATCTTACAGTTCCAAGAAGAAAGAGAGAGGCTAATGCAAGAGGAAAAAGGAATAGGATCTTACGATCCTGTGTTGTCATTGGGAAAACTAGTGGGAGTGGAATGAAGATCATAATGTCATTTAGCCATTTTTATGGTTTGGAGTAAAATAGGAGGCAATAGTGTCTTGAGATTTAAGCATACTTCAAATGTTCGATCTATGCAACTACTAGTTGGTGATTATGTGAGTTAGGTACATCTAGAGCCTTTTAAAAGATGTCTAAGTCCTCATTTGTTTTTTTTTAAAGATTAAGACGTCTGAATCTGAATACACATCTGAATATCAAGATGTGTATTAAGATTAAGACATTTGAATCTGAATACATATATGAATATATTAAGATGTGTATTAAGATCTGAATAAAAATAATTAAGATTGTTTGATTTTTAACATCTGAATGTATAAAATTTATCTTTATTTGAAAATAAATAAACATAAAATTCAAATGAAATACTAACGAATCTAATATTCTATCACTAAAATATATAATTCTTTATAATATGATAGTTGTTGTGGTGATGGCTAACATGTGAATGCCAACTAGAGACGGTGGTTGGTGGTAGTTTTGGTTGATGATAGTGGTTCATGCTAGTAGCTAGTAGTGATTGGCAGGGGTGGCGATTATGATCGAGGATGGTGGTGGTAGGTGGTGGTAGTAGTTGTGATTGAGGAAGGTGGTGGGTGGGTGGTGATAGGTTGTAATGATAGGCAGTATCGATTGTGGTTATTCATGGTGATGATGTGGTTAGTTGTGGTAGTTGAGGCAGATGAGTGTTGATTGTGGATGGGAATGATGGTGGTCGTGGTCGTGGGGATTGTTGATAATGGAGGCTATGATTGAGGATGACGGTGGCGTGGTGGTGGTGGTGGTTAGGGGGATAGGGTGGCGATGGTGGTGGTTGAGTATGGTGATGATGGTAGTTGATAATGGTAGGCGGTGGCAGCAGTTAATAATAAATATGTCATAGCATCTTAATGAAATTAAGTCTCAGTTATAGATCTTAATCATACAGACCTATTCAAACCCATTAAGTGGTTGTGAAGTAAAAAAAACAAATACACTTAATGATTAAGCTCTGAATAATTAAAGTTCAGAGTTTAAAACAAACACACTTAATGTCTAAGATCTGAATGATTAAGATTCAGACCTCCATTAAGTGCATACAAATGAGGCCTAAGTCTCGTACGCATTAACACTAAGGGGCTGTTTGGCCATACAAGCATTCTTACTTTTTTTTTAATCAAATTTTGATCATAAAATCTTCAATTTTCACTTGAAGATGAATTTTATTTTTTTCGAAAATTTGAAAAAACTTCAAAAGGCTGTTTGAATTTTTCAAATATTTTCACACTATCAAAAATTCAAAAGTAACCCAAAATTGTATTCATGTCCAAACACAACTCTAACTTTCAAATCTCATTTTTACTTGAATTTTTTGTTCTGCACTTTTTTTCAGAATTAGTGTACCATTTGGACATAAGAAATTGAAAACATTCAGAAAAAAATAAGTAAAAATTAGAGTTGTGTTTGGACATAAATACGAATTGTAGCTGTTATTGGTCTGTAAATAAGAGGCATATTTAGATGATTATGGTCCATTTTTTGAAAATGTGGGCTTGCGATAAGCATTCTAAATGTTGATCCATTCCTGAAAGTGAATGTGTGTGTGCGTGTGTATATATATATATATATATATATATATATATATATATATATATATATATTATGCATAAGAATATATTGATGCATGGTTGAATAAATACTACAACTTACCTCTACGGGAGATTTGAGAGAAAGAAAGATAATAAATATTACTATATGGTTACATAAATATGTCATTGTTTGCATACATGTGGTACGCCGAAAATATTTTGCCTTGTCTTATAAAAAGTTATTAAAGGCAAAGTAAAAGCAATAAATAATCTTGGTTATGATAATTTTGACCATGCTAATTATTAAGATAATGATTTTCTCTGTGAAGGAGAAATTTACCATATGGATGGTGTGACAAAAGATCTTATAGTACAAAATCAATTAAGAGATCTGGAAGAGCTAATTTATTACGACGCGGTAGCTGAAATTATTCATCATATTAATATTATAGTAAGTCTAAAAAGAAACATTTTGAGTTTCAAATATATTAGCCAAAGTGGTTGGCATATTGAGACTATATATGAAAGGAAGATTGAATGTCTTGAAATTACTATAATCATACCGAAAAATATGAAAGGCTACCCGACTTTTCTTTTATATGTACTACACAAATATAAGCATGATGACTAAATCGCATACCACAAGTAAAGACAATATACATAGTTTATTCCCTAACCTATAGACCAAATCCCCGTGACACACTTTTTGGGGATAGAAATTATTTTACACGCTCAACATTTTTAAAGTGTGTATGAGATACACCACTTTTGCCAAATGGCCAGCTTGCATTTGATAAAAATGACCAAGCACGTAAAACCTCTATATATTCTGTCCAAATCCTTATGTCAGCCCACGGGTTAAGATTTTATTTGATTTTCTTTATTTTTCTTATTTTAATAGAAAAAAGAAACGAGAAAAATGGCATCAGCCCTTTATCCCCAATTAAACCACTACTATTCCCTGTTGTACCCTACTTGAACACCGCCGTCCACAATTGGCCTCTCCGCCCCCATGTCTTCCTCTTCCTTAGACCCTTTTTTCTTCTTTTGTACCTTCATTAGTCATCTAACCAAATTTTTTTTCTTTTCGTTTCTTCCCAATAGCTACTTCATTGCTAGAATCTACCTTAGTGATTCCATTGTCACCAACTACTCTTCACTAAATTCTTCTTAAATCAGAAGCTAAATAATGGCTTATTAGTTAAAATGGAATCGTAACAAGGGTGGGCAGAAATTGAACATTGAGTTTATTATTTTTGTTTGTGGTTTCAGTAATTAGCTTAAATCTTGAATTGTGATTTTAGAAGTATTGTGGTAAATGTTATATTTACAGAAATTGGGTTGCATGTTTGTTTATTGATCTATCATACGGTTTCGTTGTTTCTCTATGAACTGTATGGATATGAATTTCTAGTTTATTTTCTTCATGTTTTTATGAGTTTTTGTCCTTAACATTTTCTGGTAGTTCAGTGGGTCTTGATTGCAATTTTGACAAGTGGGGAGAGATGAACTTTGCATTTGGGATAGAGGTGAATTGCTTAAAAAATTAATGCTTTTGAAGGTCTTGACAGAAGCGATGTCGTCACCCATGGTTCAGTAGTAGCCTGGAAGATGAAGAAGATGAAGTAGTGAGAAATTTTTTGGTAGTTAGGGGTAGAATTGTACTTTTATGTATTTTATTTTTTAAAAATAAAATAATGACACATATTATAATCTTGTTCGTGCCTGCTATACAACTGCATAAAAAAAGTGGTGTGTCTTAGACATACTTTAAAAAGGTTGAATGTGTAAACTAATTTTGTTCACAAAAAGTATGTCACGAAAATTTGGTCCATAGTTCAGGGGGTATACTAGAGGTTTACTGAAACAAATATCAGTTGGAAAAATTGGTTGACCATTCCAGTTCATTTATGATGCAAAATTAATTGAGAATGACATTGGCATATATTGAAGAAATAGATGATTCTTCAAAAAAAAAATTGTACTGCTTATTCTCATGATATACCAGTCAATGTTATGATTGAATCCTTTGATTTCTGGAACGAATAAAAGGTGATAAATATATGGTTCCAGTCACGTGCTATGTGGACTGTTTACTATTATATGAACTTTCAGTTTGGCTTTTGCAAGGTTGCTTGCTCAAATTATTAGAGCACATTTCTTGAATATAAATTATAATGATTTATCTTGATAATGTTGGTTTAAATTCAAGTTAGTTTAGTAGAAATTATATGCCTCCAATTATAGCTAAACTATTGGTTATGAGAATAAAACTCCCAAAACGAAATTTGATATGTGATGTATTATTTAATATACAACAACACTTGTACGCATATATACAAGTAAATGATATGTTTTCCCTATCACAATTAGTTTAGGGGTAGGAACCAAATAATTTTAATCTAGAAATATGTATGTGATATAGTATGATTTAATTATTTTACCACAATGCACAAAGATGGGTGTCCAAAAAAGGTCGAGGATATGTATTGATGATTCCAACATTAGAGCGAGAAAATGGGCAGCTGAAAACGTGATACATGAAATGGACTATTATGAATACATATAGATCCTCATACAAGAAAATATGAACTTGAAGTTCAAGTGATAATTCATTTGCAAATTATTGCCCCACACATTTGCTGACCTAAAGCTAAAAAGTCATATTTCAGCTACCAATGCTCCAAATAAAATAAAGTTTATGTTGAACAGAGTTTATGGCATGCATGAAGCATAACAAACTAATCGGTTCCAAAAATAAAAATTCTTGAAGAAAGAGAGGAGCAAATGATCAAGATGGTAATAATAAGGAGGCAAGTGCTCTAGAAGAGCATAACACGTCATAAGACCTCATGGGAGAGGCTTGGATACCTGAAGATACGTCATAATGAGATAAATAGATCTCAACAAGTTACGTCTTATTTGGGTAGAAATAGAACCGATATAAAATGATCATCGACGATGTTGTTAATATAATATACCACTTAATATTATTAGTATTGACGAGAATTTTGAGCTCGATAGATAAAGGATTGGCCAGATGAAAAATACGCAATCAATATTGATTTCATCTAAAAATGTGAAGAAGGATGGATAGTCCCAACATCTGAAAGCAGAAAGCCATTGGAGGTACAAATGTGTTCTTGTGCGAAAAAAAAATTCAGTCGATAGGCATAAAAGACGACTTGTGGCACAATATTTTTTTGTAAATATATTGGAATTAATTATATGGAGACATATTCTCATGTGATGGATGAAATTATTTTATGATTTTAATATGGCAATACATGAAAAATTTGATATGCTTATAATAGAAATCATTGAAGGATTTAAATTGTTCCGAATCATATTAAGGTTTTCCAAAAATTTATTAAATAAAGTTTCAACAAATTCTTATGTGAGTTAGAGTGATCATGTTGTGCATGATTTATTTTTGTGTTTAGTGCAGTTGGTACACTAATATATATTGCTAGAACTATGAGTATAACAATATGCTAGAAAGATATAGTTTTATTCCTATATGAAGATACTTAAAGTGAAAAGGTAGTTCTTTGCTGACTTGTATCTCGGGTGACGGAATAAGGCGGCCAGAAGCGACGAGCAGTCGCGGTCGAAGCTTGGCTCTAGCCGATAGGCTAGCAGTAAGCTTGGCTACAACTTTTTGGCTTGACCAAGAAGTCTTATGTCCTCCGAGTCGATCGCACTTTTAGTACGCGTGTGGTGAGATGTTCCAAGCCCGATATCTACTGATTTTGCCATCATGCGCTTCATCACTTGACTCTAAACCAAATTAAAAACACTCGGCTATAGGATGACAATCCTTCACTCCGGAAGGGTAGGTTCTATACCAACAAGATCTCATATCCCAGAATCCGGTCTTTGACGATCCAGTCTTAGCTAGCAAGTGTATGGCTAAGTCAGTAGTATTAGGGCCTTCAAGGAGGATCATAGGGTGTCACGACCCTAGTTCACCAATCGTGAACATGTCGTGATGGCACCCAGTCCCCACGACTTGGAAAGCCTAACACGTTGCGGAATATACAAGTTTATGAACATTAAATAAGAAATAGCGGAAAAATAATATAGAAAGGAATGTAATCCGTACCGCTTGGCACATACACCCGTCAAACACACTGTATAAAACACCACCAAGAATCGGAATCCCACGGGTAACACAGACTAAAAGAGAATATACAACCGTGGCTCTATGTGTAAAGAGTATCTAACAACGAAATGAAGGAAAATATCAACTAATACTATCAGAATAGAAGGAAAGCCTCCGGATCCGTAGACGTAGCAGATCATACCTCGAGGTCTCCCAAAGTGCTGCTAGATCACCTGAAATGAGCCTGATCTGATGTACCTGGATCTGCACAACAAAAGTGTGCAGAAGAGTAGTATGAGTACACCACGGCGGTACTCGGTAAGTGCCAAGCCTAACCTCGATGGAGTAGTGACGAGGAAGGTCAGGGCCCTCCCAAAAGACAATAACATAATGATAATAACAATAATAAGCAGTTTAAATAAGAATGTGTCTGAAATAACAACAATAAAGTAATTACTGCAACCGTCTACAATTAAGCTAACAACAAGTAACAAAACTCAATTTACAAGTCCAGGACCTGTGGGAATTGAACCCACAATCCCATTAACAGTACCCCTGAGTCTCCGGGAATCGAACCCGCAGCCCATGTCTCAGTAAATCTCAAGATCTCCGGGAATCGAACCCGCAGTCCATATCCCGATAATATATCAATAACTCAGGATCTCCGGGAATCGAACCCGCAGTCCATATCTCAAAAACTCAGGATCTCCGGGAATCGAACCCGCAGTCCATATCTAAATAGATCAGGATCTCCGGGAATCGAACCCGCAGTCCACAACAATACCACTCCGGGTCTCTGGGAATCGAACCCACATCCCTAGGATCTTCGGAAATCGAACCCGCAGTCCACAAACACGACAAATAAGAAATACACAGAGAGAATATAACATGCCTAACTACAACTTTACCGAAGCTAGTGCTAACAATTATGAAGAAGTTCAAGTAAGACAATTAGGCAACCAAACAGTTAAATCCTACCTATCATGCTTTTCTGACTAATACCGGGTAAGAGTATCGATTTAATCAGCTAAGAGAAGGGATATCATTAATCAAATAATTTAAGTAAAGTCTTTGTTCAACAACCAGCGCATGTACACGCCCGTCACCTCGCGTACAATGCGTTTAAACTATCACATAATATCTTAGGGGTGAAAGTTCCCCCACACGAGGTTAGACAAGCCACTTACCTCAACTCTGGTACAAAATCGCTAAGAAACAACTCTCTTGCCGAGAATGTCGGCCTCCACAGGTGTAGTATCTGATAAAAATCAATATAATCATATCAAAATAGGCCAATTAGGCATTACCCAATCAAAACAACTCAAAATACATCAAAACCCATAAGTTGCCAAAACCCGACTTTTGGTACGCTTATCGAAAAATCACGAAAGTTACATATTCGGAACCCTCGTCTCAATACGAGTCTAAACATATAAGATTTACCAAATTCGGACTCCATTTTCCCATTCAAAACCTTGATTTTTCTAAAGTTCAAGCCTAGGGCTAAATCCTCCATAAATTACCCCAAATTCCTCCATTTTCATGAAATAATTGCATAATATTACCAATACTAATCATAAGATGAGTCCATAGTTGATTACCTGATGATTTCCCTTGAATCTCCCTCAAAATTGCCCAAATCGCCTCTTATGCCGAGACCCCAATGTGTGAAATATTTCTGAAATTTTCTAACTTCTGATACAATTAATCTTGTGCGATTTTCGCTTCTGCGGACTATTTTCCGCTTCTGCGGATCCGCTTCCGCGACATTTGTCGCTTTTGTGAAACCTAGGCCTGGCTGGCCCATTCCGCTTCTGCGAGCCTAAAGCCGCTTCCGCGAGGCCACTCCTGCGGACAAAAGTCCGCTCCTGCGGAACACTCCGCTCCTTCGAACAGGAGTCCCCTTCTGCGGACCCG
>JASVEL010003182.1:0-177549 GCA_032618575.1 Nicotiana noctiflora | reverse complement strand
TTACTTCTGCCACGATAAACTTGAGCTTATTAATGACATTGGGAAGTGAGAAAATAATATGCAAGAGGCCATTATCTCTACCAAGAATGGAATTAATGACATTCTCTGCCTCGTATGCCACGTCTAGAGCATGTCCCCAAAGATCGTTTAGTGATCCATTCTCATCCAATGTTTGCCCGACTAATTTCCTGAAAAATAATCTTAGGAATTTAAGGTCTTCTTTCTTTATCAAAGCAACTGAATTAGAATTGGAACTGAAGCTTAAACTTCATAAATATTATGTTGTGTAATAGACATGCTATCTGTGAGAATTTGTAGAATATAGTAAGAAGAAAGACGTCCTTTGGATCAAGTGGGTTTAGAGCTGAAGTCTACAAAATGGCAATCGCAACCTTTGGTCGCAAAAAATACATTTGGTCGCCATTCATCAAATATGGATTCATAATTTGGTGTTGTAACCTTCCTGTTCCAGAATAACTTGATTCTATCTCAGAGATCACTTACGAACGAATATACATAAACATGTCTTTTTTAACAATACTACTAGTACAATACATTGGTATCCGAGCTCAAGCAAATAAAGCAAACTTTGGAGGAATCAAAGTTTTGAACATGGTTTCATGTCTTGTTAGAGTTAAATAGCAAATATTTTATCTTTAATCCATTTTGCAAATCTCACTTTATACTGCTCTTTTGTAGGTGGAGTAGATGAAGAGATGGAAGACGGAGGGAGTGATGAAGATCTAGACCTTACTTGAATTTTGAATTGTTGATTGCTGTAGATGCATGTGGAGGTTTCTAGGAATGTTTGTTATCAAAACATTTTAAAACTTTTGATATTGAAATATCATATTGTTATTGGTTTCATCACTATCTATGGATTTATAATTAACTTGTCCAACAATTTGGATTATCAAAAGTTTCATTATGTGTTTATATGAATTTTAGTGTTTTATAGTTTATTGTATATTTACGTAAAATCTTCATTGACAACAGGGGGCACTTCTTTTACTTCAATTAAATTGTAACAGGTAAAAAACCCGTTGCCACAGGGTCTGAAAACCGTTGCCACAGGATCTGAAAACCGTTGCCATAGGGTCTGGAAACCGTTCCAAAATAATATAAAAGCTGTTGCAATAGGTAGATCACCGTTGCCATAGGACCTGCAAACCGTTCCACAATACTCTAACAACCGTTGCAATATGTTAGTGAACCGTTGCCATAGTATCTACAAACTGTTCCAAAACAATCTCTAAACCGTTGCAATAGGTAGTTTAACCGTTACAATATCTTAATGAAATCGTTGCCATTTCTGTTATACATGTAACGGATTTGATAGATATAGTAACGGTTTAAATCCGTTGCATTTAACTTTACGGTAACAGTTATTAACCGTTGCAATTAATAGGAATAATCGTTCCAACAGGAGGAGAGAAAACCGTAACAATAGACTATGCTATAGCAACGGAAATTGGAACCGTTCCATAAACTCTATAGCCACGGCAGCTGATGGAACATGCACTGAACCGTAGCAGTACATCTATGGCAACGGTTTTCTTACCTATTGTAACGGTTTTCTCTGCGTAGCCATAGGTCAATTTTCCAGTAGTGAGTCTATTTGGCCAGGTTTTTTAGGAGGTCAGAAAGTTGAGGTTTTTGACCAAGATAAAAAAGTGCTTTTGATCAAGAGTAGTAACAGTTTTCTGCTTCGTTGGAGAAGCTACAAATTCCTGCTTCGTGGGAGAAGCTACAAATTTCAGCTTCTTCAAAAGTAGGAAATTAATTTATCCAAGGCAAAATAAGCTTACAATAATTATATTCTTTAATCCATCTCTCCTTAATTTAATCTATATTTAAATTTCTACCATACATTTCTTGTGTTTTTCTATTTCAATCTTATTTTTGTTCTCTTTCTCTTATTCCTTTTAGTAATATTCTCATAAGAGTGAATTTTAATTTATATCGATGATGTATTTTGATATATTTAATTTATCATGTAAACATTAAGTAATACCAGATACTCAATATTATTGCTTTGAAATAACTATATTTTATATTGATTTGAATCTTTAATTATAATTTTACTTTATGCTTTATGTTTCATATTGTAATTGAATTCCTTGATAATAAATATTTAAATTTATTTATCTCTTATAAATAATACTAATTTTAAATTAAAACTTTACTTTTTTTTTGGTAATTGATACTTATACTTAAAAAGTACTTTTTTGAAAAGATTGGTCAAATATAATGTGCTTACAAAATGTAAACAACAACAACAACAACAACTACCCAGTATGTTCCCACAAAGTGGGGTCTGGGGAGGGTAATACGTACACAGGCCTTACCCCTACCCGAAAGGGTAGAGAGGCTGTTTCCGGCCGACCCTCGGCTTAGAAAAGGAGAGAGAAAATCAACAAACAAAAACAATGTTAGTAAATCCGGGATAAATCAAATAAATAATTATCTAAACATAAAACCAAAAGTAGAATGACATGCAGATAATACCAATCGGTTACTACCATAATAGGCACAATACAATACATTAATTAACTATAGAGATCGCTACCAAACCCCACTCAGCCCCTAACAGAAATACTAAGAATTCTAGAAGGCCCTACCCTACAACCCTAATACTAGACCTCCAAACTTCCCTATCGAGGGTCATGTCCTCGGAAATCCCCATTCTAGCCATATCCTGCCTAATCACCTCACCCCAATACCTCTTAGGCCTCCCTCTGCCTCGACTCGCGCCAACTCCCTCTGCTTACAAAATGTACATTCAAATAATTTGCCAAACACAAATTATTATTTTACAAAAATACTTTTATTGAAAAACACTTTAAATACTTTGAACAAAAATATTCTTTAAATAAATGATTTTTTTTATAGCTTGACCAAACCAACTACAAATCTATCACCTCTTGGTCTTCAAACCAAAAGTTAAAAGGACCATAGAGCTTTTAGAACATTGACACGTAAGTCAAAACTCTTGAGCAAACAAAATTGGAGCTCTAGTTTTTTTAACATAATATAAGTCATCTTTAACATTTTTACAATATGAATCACAACTTATCTTAAAAGTTATCACATTTAGGGTGCGTTTGGTACGAAGAAAAATATTATCCGGAAAATACTTTTCAATTTTTTTTTATGTTTGATTAACTTAAATGTTTTGAAAATTTTCTTTATCAATTCATTTTACTCCAATTGGAGAAAAAAGATTTTCTTATCAAGAGAAGGGAAAATATTTTCTAAAACTCCTTTTCAACATTCCCCATCCTCACAAATCCCCTCCCCTTTTCCAAAAAAGTTTATTTTTTATTTTTTATTTTTAATTCAGTATTTCTGTTATCATCCACCCCACTATCCCCCACCCCCTCCCGCAAAAAAAAAAAAACCTTATTTTTATTTTTTTATTTTTTTATTTTTATTTTTCTGCACCACCCACTCCCGCCTCCCCCCCCCCCGGTTGATTTCAAAAGTTGATAATTTTTTTGGATTCGGAAGGTTGTTAGTTTGAAAGTGTATGGATTCCTGTTTATTATATCTAAATTATTTATAAATACTTTTGAGAAGTCGTTTTCCTTAATTTGCGTACCTAACACAGGAAAATGAATAAGATTACTACTTTTTTTCCAAAATAATATTTTTTTGGAAAATATTTTTCATGGAAAATATTTTTCGTTATACCAAACACACCCTTATAGTAAAAAAATGGGTGAAGGGCCAATTTTACCCTTGACATGTTGATACAATATAATATTAGCTCATTTCGAATAGTTTAAAAATAAAATTGACATTTTAATAAGATATTGTATCAAATAATTAGAGATATAAAAAAGATAAACCTAGTGTAAATTGCCTTTTTAGCCAAAAAAAAAAGAGAGGAGATAAGTGTATTATCTTAATTAATAAGGAAAGAAAATATGCAAAATCAAACCCGAAGAGAGGTCTTCATTTAAAGAAAAGGGATCTTTACCCAAATGGATGGCAAGATTCATTGTTTATTTATTTTTGGTTGATATATATACACATTTTATACTGATTATATATACTTATGCATATAATACATGAATTTTATATAGATTAGATGTATATACAAACTATTTTAAGTTTAATTGGAGGGGTGACTATTTAGGTTAATTATTTGACATGAAAAGAGAAAAGTAGTCCCAAAGATTGGGTTGCCAGAATTGGGCTATCATAAAAGCCCAGAACCGAACCCAATCCACACTCTGATATACACTTTGCTAGGGTATCTCCTCGATCCTCTTCTTCCTCTGATTAGGGTTTTAAACTCCGGTCAGTTCCAGAATCTCTTCACTGTAAAAAAGAGATGGACCTTTTGAAGAAACGAAAGCTCGACGATAACGGAGTTATTACCGACGTCCCCGTTACCAGTAGACTCACAATCGAAGACGCACGGAAGATTCTAGAATCAGTCACCCCCGATCAAATGCTCGAAATCCTACAAACCGCTGTCGTACGTCACGCCGACGTTTTAGACCAAGTACGAGTAATTGCCGATCGCGACACCACTCAGCGGAAGCTCTTCATTCGCGGACTCGGCTGGGAAACGAATACAGAAAAACTTAAAGCGATATTTGGTAATTACGGCGAGTTAGAAGAAGCCGTCGTTATTACCGATAAAGCCACTGGTAAAAGCAAAGGTTACGGGTTCGTTACGTTTAAGCATGTTGATGGAGCTTTACTTGCTTTGAAGGAGCCGAGTAAGAAGATTGATGGACGAATGGCAGTGACTCAGCTCGCGTCAGCTGGGATTCAAGGTGGGCCTGGCGGAGGGAGTACCAATAATCCGGTTGATGTGTCGGCGAGGAAGATTTATGTGGCGAATGTGCCGTATGATATGCAGGCCGAGAGGATTTTACAGCATTTTTGTATGTATGGGGAAATAGAGGAAGGGCCATTAGGGTTTGATAAGGCGACTGGGAAGTCGAAAGGGTATGCTTTGTTTGTGTATAAGACAGCGGAGGCTGCTAATGCTTCGCTAGTGGATCCTGTTAAGAATATCGATGGGCATCAGTTGAATTGTAAGCTAGCTATTGATGGGAAGAAAGGGGGGAAGCCTGGAGGAGGAGCTCAGGTTCAAACTGATGGTCATGTTGATCAGGTTGGCCCGGGCCAGTATGGTGGGCCTAGTGGGATTGCTGGTTATGGTGGATTTCCAGGGCATTCAAACTTTGGTGGGCCGGGCGGACATGGGCTCAATTCAGCATACGGTAGTGGGAATGGTATAGGTGTGGGTGGTCCTGGTGGTGGTTCATCTTATGGTGGGAGCCAACCTGGGGGTTCTGTTAGTGGTGGTGGGTATGGTGGTCCATATGGTGGAGGTGGGGGGTCTCAGTATGGTGGTCCCGGTTCAGCTGGATATGGCGTGTTGGCCAGTGGTGCTACTGGTGGCGGTGGTGGATATGGCGGTCCCGGGGCATTGGGAGGTGGTGGATATGGCAGCACTGGGGCGCTGGGAGGTGGTGGCTTAAGTGGAGTTGGTGGTGCATTAGGTGGTGCAGGCCGTGGTTCTTCAATGTATGGGTTACCTCCAAGCTCAACTGGGTTGGCTTCTGGAGATTATCCTCCACAGGGTCCTCATTACAGTCAACAAAACCAAGTGCCCGGGATATCACCTGCACCTAGAGTTGCACCTGGGGGTATGTACCAGGGGATGCATTCATACTACTGAGGTAAATTACTAAATTTCTTCCTCTTCCCACCACCTTTTTTATGTGAATATATTGATTGGTGGTTGGTTCTCTTTTGTCTGTCAGTACTCTTTTACCCAAGTGTGATTTTTTCTTTCATTTGTATACGTTGCACTGTGTTTGTTGAATATTTTTGGTTGATGATGTGTGGTGCATGGTTGGTTAGAATGATAAACATTTGTGTGGGTTACCTGGTTGTAAAGTATGCTTAATATTCAGTGAGTTTGCGTGGTGTATGCTGGGTTAGACTATGATCTGGTTGTGGATATACTTAATGTGCAGTAGGGTTTACCAAGTAAGACAAGGTCAGAAATGTGATAAAACGGGAGGAAGGCAAGAAATTAAAGCAGTTTTCTTAATGTAATTGGTGAAATTTCTGCTTTATGCTATGGTAGATTCACATTTTTTGGTTCTTTGCATTCTTGATATCTGTTGAACACATAGCAATTAATGTTTGTAGATTTTAGAGTGATATTCTGTATTGAGAAAGGAACACACATCATTGGACGCCATTTGTGCATTTGGTATTCTAGTGGATGTCCTTTTTTTGTGTGGATAAATTGAAGTCTGTTTGACTCTTCCCTTTTTTATTTTTTGTGTCATCTGGGTGCCTTTTGTCCCTCACTCTACATTCTTAGCACGTCTGAATAACCTGATTCTTCGGCATGTGGATTTTCCTAATCGGAAAATGACTTTGAACTGTATAATCCCATATTTATTTGAGTACTTCTGTTTATTTTTACTTTTTTCTTCTCTTTTGGATTTTTTCTGTCATTGCATATGCAGACCCCATTTGTTGGAAACTACTGCGTTTGTTGTTGTTGTTGCATATGCTTCCTGACTATTGTCATACTTATTCAGCTGTAAATGTATGTGAATTCTTTGTTTTTGCATTATTCTTGTTGACTTGTTTTTCTAGTTCTCTCTCTTCTTTGGTGTGTGTGTGCTGGTTTTTTTTTTTGGGGGGGGGGGCTAAGTATGGTGCCTTGGTGGTTTGGGTCCATCTGGTTATTGTGCTCTCGACCTTGTTCACAACTTGATCATTTATCGTTGTGTTTCTGTTGATCAATGCTTACCCATGTTTTTCTTGTTTTTAGCTCGTGCGGCTTCTCTATATGAAAGAGAAACCCAAGGTTGGTGATTTTTTTGTTGTTTGTTTTTCCCTTTGTTGTGTGTAATCCTAGATTGGTTGGATTGGCTGTCTCTGTTTGTATGGTCATTGATAACTAGGATATATTTGGATCCAGTTCAATTGTATTTTATGTACTTTTGTGTTACTGTGATGGTTTAATACTGTGATGGTCCTTTCTTTTACTTTCAATTTTAAGATCAGTTTGATTTTCAGACGTGGAATGATGTATTGAGTTGTGAATGGATGTTTGATTCAGGTGTTTTGACAGCTTGGTGCAGTTGCTTTTAGTGGTTCTTGCTGAATGCAGACATTTAGAAGTCTGGTTTGATGATTTTGATTTGCTATGTACTTTGGCTTCTTCATCTGCACCTTGTAATGGTGTCCTTTTAAGTTATGGTAGTCAGGCTGTTTCTTTCTTCAGGAGGCTTTTGTGCTTTTTCGAGCTCTTCGTGGAGATCGTGTTTGGATATAAATATAGTTAATGTCTTGTAGGCTTTGAGCCTTAGAAATAATGTGCTGGTTTGTGAACAACTTCTAAAATTTCTGGTGAAGCTGATGATATTAGTTTCATATGGTATTGCAAAGCCTTCTTTCCCTTGCATTTTAATCGTTTCGTTCTCAAATTATTTTCTTTTCTGCCTTTTTTCCACGCCTACTACTTCATCTTTTTGTATGGTTGAGGCCTTAGTTTTTATGCATGCTCAATTGTCTGTCTGATTATCCAATATATGGTAGTCAACTATGTTTGAGATATGAAAGGATGAGTTTGATTAACTAACTATGGGGTTGTGATAATCTTGGTTATGGTTGATTGTATTATGTGGTTGGGATGGGAGTGCCATTTGATTTTCTCATTTTGCATTTTATGATGGTCTCGAGGGATTCTGTGGCTGGGTTAAATTGTATTTGACTTGATTATTTCATGGCAAATAATATATGGTTACATCTTTTACTCGGACCTTTTGAATGTATATCACCACGCAACATGAATTACCTTTCCTGTTTCTCAAATTCATTGTATGGATGGATTCTGCAACTGTAAACCATACCTTTTTCCGGAGAAAAAGGCATTGTATCATCCTTCACAATTTTCAGATGTCCTGATCTGTCACTGAAATTGATTTGCTCATGCATTAGTTTTTTAGAAGGTTTTGGAACTCCCCCACCTTCCAATCTTGCAGTGTTTTTCTGAAGTTCAGTTCCAGTGTTCCCTTCTTTGCATATATACTCGTGCTGCTGAGAATGGTGCTTCCATGTTGGATTTGGTTCGTACACTTGGTAATGTTTGCTTTAAGCTGTTTGGATAACTGGTTGGAGTATCAGACTTTCTTGTCTGGATGGAAAAATTGTGGCTATAATGTATAAAAATCGGCTAATGTTATGTTTTCCAAAGACATGATAAAGATTGGCTTTGTGTGTCATAATCATCTTGACTCTCGAGTCTCTTGATTTTCTTCCTACTTTTGTAATGTTTTCTTTATAATTGTTTGTACAAGTTGTTGAAGTATACCAGACTTTCTTCTTTGAACATAAATAGATGTGGCCAAAATATGTAGAAAACACCATGCAGTGCTTCATATGAACATAGTTGAGCAAAGATGAAAATAGGCCGGACTGATCTTGAGTCTCGTGTAGAATGGCTCTTGCCGAGCGGATTAAAAGGATGTTGGGTATAATAGAGTACTCCCAAGAGCTCTGATGAGTGGTTTTACAATTTGATGCAGTTAATCACATATTGCGGTTGAAGGAGGGTCTCATACTTAGAGGATCCCGGAAGAAGTATTCCCTAGTGTGCCCGATAGCAGTATAAGAGTTAAGATTGTAAGAGTCAAACCTGCCCTTTTGTTGCTTATCAATTGTTTCTTTTTGGTGTAGTGGCGATATGGGGATGGCCTAAGTAAAGAAGATTAAGTCTTAAATTTGGTATGTGGTACAGTGACACAGTAAGGGTGGAGTTTTTTTTTTTGTGAGGGGGGGAGGGGGAGGGGAGGGGGAGGGTAGGGTGGTGATTAATTGAGAGGAGTGGATGTCAGAAGAATCTTTTCCTATTCCTTTTATTTTGGTGTGGATGGAGAAATGCATATCGAGTGGAAGTGCTTTCTGGCCGAGAAGTTTATATTTTAAACCCTCTTATCACTTTTTGTAGTTGCGAAAATTGGTAGTATCTGATTAAATCTGCACGCATATTGCAATATTAAGTGGTGTGTACATTTTCTGAAACAATTTTAATTTCGACCATTTTTATATGAATGGTCCATGGCTCCATGGTGGATGATATGGATTTGTACTCTAGATCTTGAAATAATGAGTTGATCATATATAGATAAATGTAATATCGTACAGGTTATAGCTACAGTAACAAAAGTTGTATCCATTCTTGATATTTATAAGATAAAATTATCTTATGAGGTCTGAATGGCTACTGAGTCGTGCAACTACTTACTTGGTCATGAGTTTGTTTGAAGTTGCCAATTGACTTGTGAGGCCTAGATTTAGGATTCAAACAAGGGGTTTGCTGTGTGTACTGGGATTCAAATAAGGATTGTGTTGCCTAAACTGGTATTCAAATAACAAAAGTTACCTACTATGGATATATGACCATATCCTGACCTTATCATTACTTTGTTATCTTTTCTCTCTTGTTAAAAGTAAATCTATTTAGATTGTAATTTTCATAGTGTAGCCTCTAGTTGAATCATACAAACTCTTTAGTTTACATAGAAAATGATGGTGCATCCCGGCTGCTGTACCATTTAAGAAAGGGGATATCTAGGTTGGCAGAATTCTTCATCAAGCAATCTGAGGCTAGTCCTAGCATGACTTGGTGTGGAAGTGCCAAACATGACCTTGTTGGGATGCTGGTGGAGTGGCGGACAATGTCCTTTTAGAGACTGTAAGCACTCACATACTGTATAGCAAAGCCCGGGCAGGTTTGATATATCTCTTACATGACAGCACCATGTGCCTTCGCTGGCATGCTATATACACTGTTATATCCGATAAACAGACCGTCAGTGCCTATTAACAATCCCATGTGGTAGTCATATGATTGTTTCCACAAAGGGTTCAAACAATTTCCTGATTTCCTTCTTTTCATGTTTAAAGGAATTTAGATGTTAGGATTTCTGTTAGATCTTTTTCGATATCTTTGTGCTTGGGGCGACGATACAGCTAATGCGAGGTGTCTCAGTATTCTTCTGGTGTCAATTACTTCATGCTTGTGGTTACTCTGCAGTGCTTGGTTTATTATAAATGTCAAAGCATGTGCCAGATATTTGCTTCTATCCCACCCTCTGTTTGCTGATCTAGTGGTGAAGAAATTTATCCATACTATGTCAGTTGACGTTAGTTTTGGTTCAATATCCATTCCGGCTATTTGTACCTGAATGTCATCTCTCTTCTTGAATACAACTTGAATGAGACTGTTCGTTTACTTGGGCAGCTTTTGCCTTGAGTTTACATTCGTATTGTGAAATTGGCAAGCTTAGCATGTCCAGGCACAGTCTTAATGGTCTGTAGTTTCCGAGCGTGCAATGTTCCTCTTGCGGGGCCATTTTCTACGGTAAATGCTTCCACTTGTGCAAGAGAAGTACGCAATGAAAACCCAAATGAGACAATTAGAAGCGGTGGCCAATTCAATTTGAGTATGAGAAGAGGTAGTAATGCATACATCTTGTTCTCCAAGTTGAAAAAGGAGCCAGATTGAGACTTTTAGAGTGCTGATCCTGAGAGCCGACGTAAACTGTGAAATTCTCTTAAGACTGGGAAATGAAAATAGAGTACCTAGAGGACCAGATGTGATTTCTGAGGGACTGTAGTGGGATTAAAAGTAAGGGAAGGTGTATGGATACTTTTAGTTTGACAACGGAACAATAAGCTCTTGATTAGTACTTAGTGGCAACAAAATGTGACATCAGTTGGAAGCACTAGGTGCTATGTTCCTATCTCCACTTTGGGTTGCAATGCGTATAACTGTTGACAGAACGGTGAAGCGTAATTCTCAAAATCCCTTCTCTCTGTTTTTTTTAGCTTTCGTATTGTCGATGCTTCACTTGTGATTAAGTTTTGCAACTCGGAAGAACGTATACAGAATATTGTTTTATTTGATGTAATTTAAACTGATGATCATAATTTGATATTAGCTTTAATATGATTTTGTTCTATCAAAGCACTACAATTTGCTGCATTTTTATCCTTGAGCGATCTTATACGGAATAACTTGACCTTCGGCCAACATAATAATAGTGAAATAACCGCTTGTTTTACTCTGCAAAAACGACAGTCTTGATTTACCTTCATACAAAGCGCTAGCGTTAAGAAATGCAACTTACTTAATTGTAATATCTTAGAAGTCTATATGCTATATTTATAAACTTCATGGCATCAGTATCTCTTCAAACTCCAAATTAATACAAAGTATAACAGTTTTGGTATATTGGAATAATCAGCAATCCAAGAAAAGATGTTCCAGGGAAAAATCTTCATTACTAAATTGGGAGAGGGTATTCCTTTTTTGCTTTTTAACTTTTTAGTGGTGCAGTGGCTATTGTGTAGGATGAGTTATTAACATGGTTATGAATTGTAATCCATTGTGACTTTAAAAATATGGGACGGACGCTTTTTTGCGATATAAGTATAGTTGGGG
Organism: Nicotiana noctiflora; assembly: GCA_032618575.1. Classification (NCBI taxonomy): domain Eukaryota; kingdom Viridiplantae; phylum Streptophyta; class Magnoliopsida; order Solanales; family Solanaceae; genus Nicotiana; species Nicotiana noctiflora. The sequence goes on along the minus strand of JASVEL010003182.1, from coordinate 166,049 downwards.
TATTCCTTTCCAAATATTAGTTTTATGCCTTGGTGCAACAAACTAAAAGTAGGATAGCTACCCGTATAAAGATACCATAAAATTGTTGGACGGCGACTTTTATAATTTGTAAGATGGGGATGTTCATCTGGGTTTTGCTAAAGCTCTGTAATTGCTAGTAAGGGTAGTAAATAAGCCGGGTGAGTTGAATTTTGGCAGGTCAAGGTAGGTTATGGCAATAAATAGGTCATTATCCAATCAAGTCCAAAGTGTATTTGTGTTAAGATAAGCTGCGTCAAAATAAGCAAGACAACGGGTTATGGCCCAACCCGCCCAACTTGACCAATGTTTTAGATTTATATTCATCTTGCATAAAAAGTCTTTTTACCATATAATGTGTAAGTTGAAAAAAAAATTGCGGGTTGGGGGAGGGGGGAGGGGGGAGGGGGGAGGGGAAGAGGGATTGGGGTGGATGGTGCAGAAGATCGAAAATAAAAATAAAAAATTAAAAATACAAAAAGAGTAAAAAAGAATTGTGTTGAGGGGGTTTGCTCCCGCCCTTTGACACCAAGGGATAAAAATTGATTGCTGGCGATGACTTGGTGAAGGAAATCTATGAGACAAAGTTCTTGAACCGGGTTACGATCTAATAGAGCACGGAACCAACGAGTTCAATCGAACAAGGTAACGAGTGTCAGAGGGATATATTGCACAAAAATGCCGGGGCGTAGGCTCCCAAAGAGAGAAGCCTAACAAATGTCAGATAGTAAAGTCTCATTGCCAGTTGTAAGGTTAGGAAAACCAGGTACGATGAAATCCTCTTTTCAAATAGGAATTAATTCGATCTTATTATTATAATATAGAGATTCAACTAAACATACTGTTTTTCAAGAAGGAATTGCCATCACAAGTGAAAGTTGAACCCGACAATCTCTTCCTCCTGAAGTATGGAAAAAAGGAAGAATAGTATCCTCAAAAGCAAGCGGAGAATCAGTTTATTAGTGAAAAGATGGGACGGGAGTTGCCCGAATCAAATACGAAATAATATTCAAATCAGAACTACTACAATCCTTTTTAGAAAAAGGTGGCTTAAGTAATGAAAGAAAGATGGAAGCAGATACATTCTTAAAAGAAAGTGCTTTAGCTTTTATTTAATACAATATAGGGAAAGGAAAATCATAAAGTGTGACCCAAGATCCATGATACGAAAACCAAAAGCAAGAGAATTCAAGTAAATCCATTACTGTGGAGAATAAGTATATAAGTTTGACGAGTGTAAGGGCTAGTAAGACCTACCCGCTTTATTGGGCATTTAATAATTGCCTTATTTATATCTTGTAGTACTGTCGGTCTAAGGAGATGAATATAAGTAGTCGTCTTGCTTCTTTTCTTTGGATCTGTTTATGTCTCTACTTCGCTTGAGGTCGTCGATTCAATCTATCTTGATGGGATTTTTCTAGTAGGTAGCAAGAAGACTAGTAGTATCGTGATGGGGTTGGGGCAATTGACCGATCCTAAGCTAAATCTAGCTCTAATGGTGTGTTCGCGGGTCCTCTCGGTGAAAGCCTCTTAGTCAGTCGAACTCTCGCGAATCTCCTAAAAACTTAGTGAGAAATGTCAATTGCGAGCTCCTAGAAAAGTAAAGTGATCGAAGAGCAAAGTTATGACCTGACATGAGTGGAATCGAAACAACTAGTCCTGAGGACATGAGTGGAGAATTGTCACCGGATTTGATCCAAAAAATACAGGGCGGAGTTACCTTATTTGTGAGTCTTGGCCGAGTTAGTATTTAAGGAAGAAAACCTTATTGTAGGTTCTTTTTTGTTTAAATAGTGCCAAATTCTTCTAGTCACTATACTTTTTTTTTTATTATTTTTTTATATCTTCTTTGTCTGAAAATTAGTTTGATTTGCTTGAATACTTTATGGATCATACAACAACATAAAAAAGGTCTTTCACGACCTTAAGATTTTGCAAGATCTGGTCTTAGTGAGAGAGTTGGGATTGAACTTTCACTAATACTAAGAGAAGAATGGAGGAAAGAGCTAGATCTTGTATAGAAGAAGGTTTTTTTTTCGTTTTTCGATAGGAGATGAACCCGGGGGAGGGTGGTGCAAAAAAATTTAAAATAAAAAAGTTCAAAATACTCAATAAGGGAAAAAAAATTGTGAGGGGGAGGGGTGCTAGGATAGAATGGGTGGTGCAAAACAAAATAAAAAAAAACAAAAAAAAGTAAAAAAAATAAAATTGAGGGGATTAGCGAGGGCGGAGGGGAGAGGGTAGGGTGGGTGCATAAAATTAAAAAAATTGAAAATTGAAAAATAAAAAGTAAAATTAAAGTAAATTTCTAGATAAGTTCTATTGAGATACTTTGTTTTGGGTGAGTTTCATGAGTTGAATTTGGGATGTTTAATGGTGAGAATGAGCTATAAAAATAATGGGTTGAACTTATGAGCTAAAATGTTGTAGCACAACCCGTTAATCTCTCTAGATGGGTTGAATTGGTTTAGGCTCAAATTGCCATCCCAAATTGCAAGTCTACCAACTCTATCACTAATCGACTCCGTTCGTATTTGATGCATTGTAAATTGTAATCATAAACATAGATTCTATGCATAATGTGTGCATGGAAAATAGAGGAAAATAAAATTTTGAATTATTATTTTTACAAAGGAACTTTGTTCTTCATTGAACAGGAAGAGGAAATTTTTTGCGTATATATATCAAAGCACTTTTTCTAGCTCTTAAAGACTTGGGAAAAAAGCAAACATCGCGTCGTATTGTTGCTCGCCTTGGCTTCGGCTTTAGGTTCAGTCAAATGTTTTAATTAATAAATTTTTTGACCAAATTTTTTTTCTGGCATTTTATTTTATTTTGTTTTGATATTTTTCGCAAGATTTTAAAATTTGCAGATTAAATTAATTAATTTCTCAATGATCATATTCGCGACCAAACAACTAGCTTAACAAAAATTTAAATAACTTATGCCACTTACCAAACGAACATGCATCTTTTTACCCGTTAAAACTCAACTTCGTTGACTATAAATACAGAGAATTAACCTTATTTTTCAAACACCGAAATCTTAAATCGCTCCCTGTATTCTGCATTTCTACATTGTTTTTGAAAGCAAAAAGTAAGCATCTAATGTGATTTACTCCGCCATTTGAGTTCACTGAAATTCTGTGATTTGTGGTGCCACTATTACAAAATAATTATGTATTCTATTCTGATAGAAATTATTTCAAAACTTTGGACAACAATGAGAAAATTAAATTCCTTAAGGAGATACAAGCAACTTGTGAGTTTGAAGTTACTTTATATTTAGGTTTATTGAAGTGACGCTTTACTAAAAGTAATATCCTCTCCTCCTTCTCTTCCCACAAAAGAAAGAAAAAAGAAGGCCAAATATATAGGTGGGCCTAAACTTGTCTCAAGTTTTCACTTAGACATATTATCTAAAGGCTTTACCTATGGAACACTTAAACCAAGTTAAAAGTGTTTCAATTAAACACAGAAGTGACAATCTCCCACAATGTAAAGGGTGTGGTTCTCACACATCAAAAGCATCAAATTATTAAATTACACGTAGAAAATGACTTTAAAGAAAATTAGTAGTACATTTTTTTGCCTCTCGCCACCCCCGACACCCCAACAACACTCGTCTTCTTAGTTTCGTCGGCACCACCACAACTCATTGTCATCCTTCATCGTTTCACTTTGTCTTCTTTATTTTACCACCGCGACTACCACCGCTATTTCCATTCATCTTCTTCATCACTACCACCCCGTAGTCACCACCACATGTCCTTCACCATTTCTGGCGACAAACCCATATTTTCATGGAACACAACAATCATTATTGTGACTTCAGTTGCCACAAATGGAAAAAAAATCCTCATAATTGATTTCCAAAAATCAATCAGTACCATTAGCTGGAGCTGATTTTCAGAGCAATTCCCAAAATCAATTATGTTCCCAAAAATTTGATTTTGAAATTGTCGAAACATTTCTCGATCTGTCTTACCATTTGAGAGATGATTATTGGCTTCCTTAAGATGATGAAAAACTTATCCTGGAAGTCTTAAGTGAATGCACTTTTGCACGGATTAAAGCAAAAGAAGAAACCTAACGCCATTTACAATATTTTTTAGTAATGTTCAACCAACTTCTTTTGATTTAAGTTTTCTGGGAAACTTACTCATGAAGTTTATTCTTTAATCATGAAAGAATATAATTTTTAGAAAAAAGCAAGAGATTTCAGTAAGTATCACTCATACAAGCTACTTACGGGCCCTTTTGGATGGTGTAGTGCAAAGGCGCTTGAAAGAGATGGGATAATCTTTCAAGAATCTAATTAATCTAATTAATACTATATATATTTGGCATTCCAATTAGACATATGTTTTAGGCAATTCTCATACCAATTAAACACGTTTTTTGCTGACTTATTAATTAACCAAGCGTGTGTTCTATAATCTCCGTCTACATTTTATTTGTCCATCTCATTGTCCACCTCAGCTATATAGTGTTATTTCCACTAAAATCCAAATACTCCCTTATGATGATTGATGATCTAAACAATGGAGTTAGCTCATCAAGCACACTTTCTTTGACCACAAGCTTGTACTCGAACAATATTAAAAAAAAAATCTGGTGCTGTAAAAAAAAAGTAAACAGATTTGATTTTGAGTTCTTGGATCAAATATTCTGCATTTCTTTTGTCCAAATGAAAATGCATGTAGATTAGGGTTTGAGAGAAAGGGGAAAGATAGAAAAGGTTAATTAAATAAGTGATTGGTTTAAGAGAAAGAGGAGGCGGCTGCCATTTGTTCTGCATGAAACGGTGTTTCCTCCACATCGGAAGATGTAATCCTCTGTTCTTCAACGATTGCCTCGCGACGTCGCTCATCGTCTTCAGTATATGCTTCAATTCCTCGCTTCTCCTAACGAAAACCTTCGGCAACGACTGAGATAATTGCTCGTAGAAGTTCGTCGGCTTCGCGATCTCGAACTCAGCCGTGAAATCCAAATCAATGAAGTAACGAGTTTGCCGATTACGAAATCCGATCAGAGAACATCGATGTACTCGTAGCTTCCAGCAGTAAGTCTCGGAGCTCTCCCATTTAGATTTACAATCAAATGAAAAAATGAAAGGAATAAATATAAATGTACTATACGGTAGTGGGGGAGCTGATACGGTAAAAAAATGAAGAAGATGATGGAACACAATTTAGGGACGAGGGATTTAGTGAAAATATATTTTTTTGTGGTGAAATATATTTTTAGTATTTAATTAATTGGAAAATGTCATGTTTATTTCATTCATGTGTTCAAGGAGACTGAGAAACATTTTATTTGCCATGTCATAGTTTTGTGTTTAATTGGTACAATTTAAAATGATTTTTTGTGTCTAATTGGAAAGAGACCTAGTTTAAGTGTCTAAGTGAAAGATTGTGCAACTTTAGGTGTTTCCGTGTGTATTACGCCTAAATATTCTTTTCCCTTTTTTATATGTTGACATGTGTCTTTTGGCCATATCAGTTATTAATACATACTAGTAGTCATACCCGCGCGATGCGCGGTGAATATTAAAAAAAAATTAATTAAATTAAATTATGATCAGACTTGTTTGATCCTATTAGATCATATTTCTTTAATAAAATGCAAGTCTCATCTTGTTTGTCAATACAATATACCAATAATGAAATCTCTATTAAATCACAGGTATTTATCTAGCGAGTGAATAACTTTTCTGTTCTGGTTTTTTTATTATATTAAATAATATTTAGTATTCGCTTTCTTTTTCTAATATATGAGAAAATATATAATATATTACTATTGAAATATTTTTTATTTTAAAGTTTATTTTGTTGTTCTTAATAATATTATCAAAATTTTAGTCAATAAAATATATGTTAAACTAATGGGACTTATACAGGCAGCGCAACGTTTTTGTTAAATATTTTTCTGTATTATATCTTCCAATATTTAATATTATTAAATTGTTAATAGAAAGTTCAATAGCATATTACGTTATTTAAAAATTTTCTCTGGAGTTTATTTTTTATTTATTTATTTTTTTTTTCAAATAATTTTAAAACTCCAACTTAAATTACAACCCAATTTTTTTTTATTTTGTACCGGGTGTCCGAGTCTCTTCGAGTCCCGACTAATTCCGGGGATGCACAGGCCCTCGGCAAGGAGTTTCACGCAAGTGCACCACGATTAATTCAGGTTATACCCAGTCCGATGGCCCTCAGAAATTATTTTCACCCGGTGGGTTTCGAACTTGAGACCTAAAACTACTCCCCAATTTGAATTGGTAATTTACTATTTTTTTATTTTGTTTTTTTATGTAAAAATTATTTTAAAACTCCAACTTGAAACTATTCCTCAATTTGAATGGGTAGTTTTTCTTCTCTTTTTTTTTTTTTTTATTCTCTATAGCTTTGTTTTCTGTTTTTTTTTTTACAATAATTTAAAAACTGCAACTTGAAACTACTCCCACCCAATTTGAATGCGTAGTTATTTTTCTATATTTTATATTTTTGTTTTTTTATTATAGTTCATTATAAGATAACTATTTTTATTTTAAAACTCCACCTTTAAACTACTCCCCGATTTGAATGGGTAGTTTTTCTTCTCTTTTTTTTGTTTTTATAGATTTTTTTGCTTTTTTATTTTAAAATAATTTAAAAACTCCAACTTGAAACTACTCTCACCAAATTTGAATGGGTAGTTATTTATTATATATTTATATTTTTTTTATATAGTTTTTTATTATAGTTAATTAATTATAAGATATCTATATTTATTAATATAATTAAAGTAACTAATTTATATATATATATATATATATATATATATATATATATATATATATAAATTCAGAAAGAATAACTAATAAATAATTATTAAATAAATAACTATTTAATAACTAACATGCCATGTGGCTTTTTCTAATGCTATCACTTGGCTTAAAGAGAATGTTTTTTTCTCTCATTTTAATAATATATGGATTTTCTTCTCTTTTTTTCGTTTTTTATAGACTTTTTTTTTGCTTTTTAATTTTAAAATAATTTAAAAACTGCAACTTGAAACTACTGCCACCCAATTTAAATGGGTAGTTACTTTTTTAATATTTATATATATTTTTTATTATAGTTAATTATAAGATATCTATTTTTATTTTAAAACTCCAACTTGAAACTACTCCCCGATATAAATAGGTAATTTTTCTTCTATATATATATATATATATATATATATATATATATATATATATATATATATATATATATATATGGTAGTTTTTTATTTTTGTTTTTAGAATATTCAAATTCAAAAAGAATAACCAATAATTAATTATTAACTAAATAACTAAATTTAATAACTAACTATCCACGTGGCTTTTTCTGAATCTGCCACGTGGCTTAATGAGAGGGCTTTTTCCTTGGCTTTTAATAATATATAGATATGAGAAGATATATAATATATTACTATTGAAATATTTTTTATTTTAAAGTTTATTTTGTTGTTCTTAATAATATTATCAAAATTTTAGTGAATAAAATCTATGTTAAACTAATGGGACTTATACAGAGCAGCGCAACATTTTTGTTAAATATTTTTCCGTATTATATCTTCCAATATTTAATACTATTAAATTGTTAATAGAAAGTTCATTAGCATATTACGTTATTTAAAAATTTTCTCGGAGTTTATTTTTTCTTTATTTTTGTTTTATTTTTTATTTTCAAATAATTTTAAAACTCCAACTTAAATTACACCCCAATTTTTTTGATTTTGTACCGGGTGTCGGAGTCTCTTCGAGTCCCGACTAATTCCGGGGATGCACGGGCCCTCGGCAAGGAGTTTCCCGCAAGTGCACCACGATTAATTCAAGTTATACCCAGTCCGATGGCCCTCAGAAATTATTTTCACCCGGTGAGTTTCGAACTTGAGACCTAAAACTACTCCCCAATTTGAATTGGTAATTTACTATTTTTTTATTTTGTTTTTTTTATGTAAAAATTATTTTAAAACTCCAACTTGAAACTACTCCTCAATTTGAATGGGTAGTTTTTCTTCTCTCTCTTTTTTTTTTAATTTTTCTATAGCTTTGTTTTCTGTTTTTTTTTTATTTTAAAATAATTTAAAAACTGCAAATTGATACTACTCCAACCCAATTTGAATGGGTAGTTATTTTTCTATATTTTATATTTTTGTTTTTTTATTGTAGTTCATTATAAGATAACTATTTTTATTTTAAAACTCCAACTTTAAACTACTCCCCGATTTGAATGGGTAGTTTTTCTTCTCTTTGTTTTTTGTTTTTTTGTATAGATTTTTTTGCTTTTTTATTTTAAAATAATTTAAAAACCTCAACTTGAAACTACTCTCACCAAATTTGAATGGGTAGTTATTTATTATATATTTATAGTTAATTAATTATAAGATATCTATATTTATTAATATAATTAAAGTAACTAATATATATATAAATTCAGAAAGAATAACTAATAAATAATTATTAAATAAATAACTATTTAATAACTAACTATGCCATGTGGCTTTTTCTAAAGCTATCACTTTGCTTAAAGAGAAGGTTTTTTTCTCTCATTTTAATAATATATAGATTTTCTTCTCTTTTTTTCGTTTTTTATAGACTTTTTTTTTGCTTTTTAATTTTAAAATAATTTAAAAACTGCAACTTGAAAGTACTGCCATCCAATTTGAATGGGTAGTTACTTTTTTAATATTTATATATATTTTTTGTTATAGTTAATTATAAGGTATCTATTTTTATTTTAAAACTCCAACTTGAAACTACTCCCCGATATAAATAGGTAGTTTTTCTTCTCTTTTTTTTTTGTTTATTTTAAAACTCCAACTTGAAACTACTTCCCGATTTGAATGAGTTATTTTTCTTCTCTTTTTTTCGTTTTTTATAGATTTTTTTTGCTTTTTTATTTTTAAATAATTTAAAAACTCCAACTTGGAACTACTTTCACCTAATTTGAATGGGTAGTTTTTTTTTATATTTTTATATTTTCATTTTTATATTCTTTTTATTATAGTTAATTAATTATAAGATATCTATATTTATTAATGTAATTAAAGTAAACAATATATGTATATGGTAGTTTTTTATTTTTGTTTTTAGAATATTCAAATTCAAAAAGAATAACCAATAATTAATTATTAACTAAATAACTAAATTTAATAACTAACTATCCCACGTGGCTTTTTCTGAAACTGCCACGTGACTTAATGAGAGGGGCTTTTTACTTGGCTTTTAATAATATATAGATCCTATTCATGCTCGTCGAGAATGTGCGATACACGCTCTATGCCATTTCAGAAGAATGTGTTTAATTGGAACACTTTCAAGTATGTTCAAGTGTTCAATAGGTAAAACCTTTAGATAAGGTGTCTAAATGAAAAGTCCAAGAAAGTTTAAGGGGCTGCTTGTGTATTTGGCAAAAAAAAGAATATAAAAGGAAAAATAAAAGTGAAATCTCTTGTATGACTAAAACTCTTTGGTGTGAAAGTTTTTGGTTCTAATGCTAAAATGAGAGATTCTCACTTGGAACAGAGACAAACAAAGACAAAAATTCAACTCTATCACAGAGTCAATGATTGCGGTAATCTTGCAACAAAATTGCATATAACAACTCATTCCAGGTATCAGGTACCCCAGGTAAGCACCAGTGAATGCAATCAGCATAATTCTTTGGATCTGATCTTTCTTCTTTAGTCAAGAGTTTTCCCCTCCTTTCACCAAATACTGAGGTATGTCCATCTTTTCTGTACTCAGATAATTGTGTAATATTCAGTAAACGTACATTAACTTGAAGCTTTTGTATTACATCTTTCAAGATTGACATTATATGAAGATTAGAACCAGTTCCCCAATATGGTCGTCCTTGTATTGGGTGTGTCTCGTTAAAGCAGTTTCCATCACTTTCAGATTTCCACTCCCAGTTCCTGCAAATGAAGATAATTTATCTTTCATGCATAGTGTAATCTGGGGATAGAATATCTAAATAGAGACACAGAGGCGGAGCGAAAATTTGAACCTTATAATTTCGAAATTCTACTTCTTTTCAAGTTTATGCGTTTCAAAATTAATAATTTGTATTTAGATAAATACATAATTTGAGCCATAATTAATGAGTTCAGTTGAACGTGCTAGCTTTGTCCCTGCATTTACAAGATATTTGTGATAGTGAAAGCTGGTAGGTGCGTGCAAGTTAGGCGAAATAACATTATTAAAAAAAAAAGACCACATAGACGAAACACACTAGGTGGGTTCTTCGCATTTGTCTAAGCAGTAATGGACGAAGTTATCGCATAAGCTCGTACAAGTTGGTCTGAATATCATCGTTATACCAAGAAAGTGGATATAAAATCTTTCAATAAAAAATATTAGGTGGTTTATTTCCATCTGCCTAAATTTTAACGGTGAAAGTTACGTAATACATATGCTAATAGGAAATAACACCGATACTCTATAAAATAGCCGAGATATGCACCGAGCACCATGGTAATAAAAAAAATTCGAAACAGAATATTCATTTAAATGTCTCACCATAAATGTGTTGGTGACATGGTGACAAAGAAGACCTTTTGTGTTTGAGGATTAATGCTTGAGTCTATCCAATTTGCCCAAGTTTCTAACGCCAATCTGTATGCTGTGGTCACGTTATATTCTTGAACATTGTCAGGAGATCCATATCTGCAGAAACAAAATAAGTTGGTATATTATTCAAATAAGGATCAAGTGCCATGCACAAATATATTTATTCATTCCATAATATTATTTATTTTGTATGAGAAATTAAGGTGCGTACTTACGTTGCATTGATCAAAGGTTTGTGCATCCACCAAACATAGCTTTCAAAAACCAAGAAATCAACTTCTTCCCAAAGATTGCGATGTTTTTCTACAGAGTCAAGCTTAACTAGCCTCTTCATTACCGTATGTTTGGTTGCATGATCTGAAATGGATTCAACTATAAAAGGAGCCCAGTAATACTCAATCGATGCGTTAAATTCCTGTAACACAAACACAACTAAAAAAGTCACAATTTGAGGTGATAAATGGTGTGCAAATATATGCTTAGATTGGGTTTTTAGGAATGTCAAACGGGTAGGTTGGATTGATTTTGACGGGTCAAAATGAGTTGAGCCAATATATGAGACGGGTCACAATTTGAGGTGATAAACGGTGTGCAAATTAATATATGATTTTATTTTGTTATTTTGAGGTCATCACAGCCTATAAGGCAACAAAGGCAACACTTTCCGTGTGTAGCTCTAGGGTATAAAAGCGTTGTCATTTGAGGAGTAACAAGTGTGTCCTTTGCTATCTAATAGGCCTCACTGTTAAGCGTGACGTGCAAGGCAACATCTGAAAAATGTATCCTTAGGTCAAAGGTTACGCTTGTTTTGGCCAACCAAAAAAGTTTTGCCTAAAGTAAAAAAGTGTGGCTTTAGGCTATACTTTGTGCTAGTTTTAGGCCACACTTTTTCGGGACACTTTTACTTGTCCACTATTGACTTTGCACACATTTTAAGAAAAAGTAAATGAGGTAGTTGATCTGATGGTAAGCAACCCCCACTTCCAACCGAGAGGTTGTGAGTTCGAGTCTCCCCAAGAGTAAGGTGGGAAGTTCTTGGAGGGAAGGATGCTGGGGTCTATTTGGAAACAGCCTCTCTACCCCAGGGTAGGGGTAAGGTCTGCGTACACACTACCCTCCCCAGACCCCACTAAGTGGGATTATACTGGGTTGTTGTTGTTGTTGTTGTTAAATGAGGTATATATTTTACAATTTTACTCATATAATGATAGTATTTCCAAAAGTCTTAGAAAATGATTTTGGGGAATAAGTAATTAATGATAAGGGTAAAGCAGGAAAATCTCTTGATTTAATATAGTGGACAAATAAAAATAAAAATATATTTTTAATATAGTGGACAAGTAAAAGTAAACGGGTGGAATAATTAATAAGCACCTCAATTCTAAAAATCTTTCTCGGAGGGATTCTTTTGAAGGAATGATCACCATCCGGGATTACTGATTGAATTAGGCAAACCATTGAATCAAACATGCCTCTTTGTATTGAGTCTCCAACAAACATAAGTCTTTTGTCCCTCAGCATCTCCAGCATCTTCAATGCATTAAATCTAATGAACAAACATTTACAAAATAAAAAACCAGGCACAGAAATGTAGCGTTAATTTGACGAATTATCATCTAACTTTAAACTAAATTTTTGTAATGGAAAACTAACTCAACAATGCTTATGTATCGCAAAATATATAAATCCTAGAAAATGCTAAATTATGTCCCAAAAAACACAAGTAGCTGCATAGACAATTAAAATTTTGTCAAATTTAAATTCATAAGAAATTTAGATTTTACCATAAATTAAATATATATTGGTCCAATTAAGTAACATGGACGGGGATAATTGAGTTTGTTATTTAAATCCAATTAAATTAATTTAAATAAATGTCAAATATATTACTGGACTAGCCCGTCAATTGGTCTTCTATTAAACGGGTCGGCCCATAAGCCTCAAGCCCAATGATTCACTAGGTTTTTTTTTTTGAAGATTACTCTACCCCACATCTATATAAAGGGGTCAAAGGAGAACCCACCCATATATAAAGGGGTCAAAGGAGAAAGCTAAGGGACAAGCAAATAAGCAGAAGGAAAGGCCGAAGAAGCTTTGAAGAATAGCATCAAGGTTCTCCATCCATATTTGCAATCGTCGTGTGTGGTCAAATTTCAAAGGCGAACTCAAGTCATAGGCGGACAACTTCAAATCTTCCATTGTGATAACCCAACACCAAATCCTGGTTCGTGACGACTTTCAAGTTGTTCGTGATGTACTACAAATATGAAATCCGTCAAGTTCAAGATCAAGCTCTCAAGCTCTTGAAACATCATCCGTGAGGAGAAGAATCAGATGACTACATCTCTTTAGATTTAGAGATATTTTAGAGATTGTAACTCCATCACTTGAAATTGAATATAATATTTGTCGCTATATTTTTGTCTTGATTATTATTTTTCAGGAGCGAAATTTAGTTATTACAAGCTGCCATTTCACTAACTCACCTTACATAATATTCACGCGGCACTTCAAAACAAAAGCTCATTTCTCAACCCATTTATAATTTTAAAAATAAAAACTCATGATCTATTTTTGACTTTTTTATTTTATTTTTTTTGATTTATAGGCATATATGGCTGTACATAGCCCACTCTCTCTACGGATTTGCTTGAACTTGTCAAGCCCAGGTGCCTATGTGATTATTACGACAGTCTCTTTGCCCTTTCGGGTAGGGGTAAAGCATGTGTACGTATTACCCTCCCAAATCCCACTTTGCGGAATTACACTGAGTAGTAGTTGTTGTTGTTGTTGTTGTTGTTGTTGTTGTTGTAGGCATATGTGGTTGTGTTATTTTCACCACACATATAAGTTTCACGCAGTGACAAAGCCACATAGTCTTCATCGAAAAATTGCACTGTGTATATAGGTAAAATATGACATTTTAGAGATATATACATATTGTTCACCCTTTATCGGAATTTTTTTTCCACTTATTTTAAATTTGAATACCCTTAAAAATTCCTAACTTCTGCAGCTGATTTCACCACTGTGTGATAAACAGAAAGTTGGATAGGTATATGTAAAAGTACCCAAGAAACAAAAAGGTTGTAGTTTTATACCTGGGCAAGTTGCAACCATTAGGCTGCCATCTCCAATTCTGATAAAACGAATCAATTCTTCCATTTCTTTGACAAGTAACTTGTTTAACCAAATAAGGACAACTATCTTCTTTATATAGTGGATATGTAACATTGTCCCAAACCCAATTCCCATCAAATACATTACAACTTTCTTCAATGATCTCATCTTCAGAAACATTTATAGGCACTCTAAGAAACTTATTATTATGCCAAAGAAACTGGAATTGGTTGGATTTCAAGTTATCAAGTAAAAATCTTACAGTTCCAAGAAGAAAGAGAGAGGCTAATGCAAGAGGAAAAAGGAATAGGATCTTACGATCCTGTGTTGTCATTGGGAAAACTAGTGGGAGTGGAATGAAGATCATAATGTCATTTAGCCATTTTTATGGTTTGGAGTAAAATAGGAGGCAATAGTGTCTTGAGATTTAAGCATACTTCAAATGTTCGATCTATGCAACTACTAGTTGGTGATTATGTGAGTTAGGTACATCTAGAGCCTTTTAAAAGATGTCTAAGTCCTCATTTGTTTTTTTTTAAAGATTAAGACGTCTGAATCTGAATACACATCTGAATATCAAGATGTGTATTAAGATTAAGACATTTGAATCTGAATACATATATGAATATATTAAGATGTGTATTAAGATCTGAATAAAAATAATTAAGATTGTTTGATTTTTAACATCTGAATGTATAAAATTTATCTTTATTTGAAAATAAATAAACATAAAATTCAAATGAAATACTAACGAATCTAATATTCTATCACTAAAATATATAATTCTTTATAATATGATAGTTGTTGTGGTGATGGCTAACATGTGAATGCCAACTAGAGACGGTGGTTGGTGGTAGTTTTGGTTGATGATAGTGGTTCATGCTAGTAGCTAGTAGTGATTGGCAGGGGTGGCGATTATGATCGAGGATGGTGGTGGTAGGTGGTGGTAGTAGTTGTGATTGAGGAAGGTGGTGGGTGGGTGGTGATAGGTTGTAATGATAGGCAGTATCGATTGTGGTTATTCATGGTGATGATGTGGTTAGTTGTGGTAGTTGAGGCAGATGAGTGTTGATTGTGGATGGGAATGATGGTGGTCGTGGTCGTGGGGATTGTTGATAATGGAGGCTATGATTGAGGATGACGGTGGCGTGGTGGTGGTGGTGGTTAGGGGGATAGGGTGGCGATGGTGGTGGTTGAGTATGGTGATGATGGTAGTTGATAATGGTAGGCGGTGGCAGCAGTTAATAATAAATATGTCATAGCATCTTAATGAAATTAAGTCTCAGTTATAGATCTTAATCATACAGACCTATTCAAACCCATTAAGTGGTTGTGAAGTAAAAAAAACAAATACACTTAATGATTAAGCTCTGAATAATTAAAGTTCAGAGTTTAAAACAAACACACTTAATGTCTAAGATCTGAATGATTAAGATTCAGACCTCCATTAAGTGCATACAAATGAGGCCTAAGTCTCGTACGCATTAACACTAAGGGGCTGTTTGGCCATACAAGCATTCTTACTTTTTTTTTAATCAAATTTTGATCATAAAATCTTCAATTTTCACTTGAAGATGAATTTTATTTTTTTCGAAAATTTGAAAAAACTTCAAAAGGCTGTTTGAATTTTTCAAATATTTTCACACTATCAAAAATTCAAAAGTAACCCAAAATTGTATTCATGTCCAAACACAACTCTAACTTTCAAATCTCATTTTTACTTGAATTTTTTGTTCTGCACTTTTTTTCAGAATTAGTGTACCATTTGGACATAAGAAATTGAAAACATTCAGAAAAAAATAAGTAAAAATTAGAGTTGTGTTTGGACATAAATACGAATTGTAGCTGTTATTGGTCTGTAAATAAGAGGCATATTTAGATGATTATGGTCCATTTTTTGAAAATGTGGGCTTGCGATAAGCATTCTAAATGTTGATCCATTCCTGAAAGTGAATGTGTGTGTGTGTGTGTATATATATATATATATATATATATATATATATATATATATATATATATTATGCATAAGAATATATTGATGCATGGTTGAATAAATACTACAACTTACCTCTACGGGAGATTTGAGAGAAAGAAAGATAATAAATATTACTATATGGTTACATAAATATGTCATTGTTTGCATACATGTGGTACGCCGAAAATATTTTGCCTTGTCTTATAAAAAGTTATTAAAGGCAAAGTAAAAGCAATAAATAATCTTGGTTATGATAATTTTGACCATGCTAATTATTAAGATAATGATTTTCTCTGTGAAGGAGAAATTTACCATATGGATGGTGTGACAAAAGATCTTATAGTACAAAATCAATTAAGAGATCTGGAAGAGCTAATTTATTACGACGCGGTAGCTGAAATTATTCATCATATTAATATTATAGTAAGTCTAAAAAGAAACATTTTGAGTTTCAAATATATTAGCCAAAGTGGTTGGCATATTGAGACTATATATGAAAGGAAGATTGAATGTCTTGAAATTACTATAATCATACCGAAAAATATGAAAGGCTACCCGACTTTTCTTTTATATGTACTACACAAATATAAGCATGATGACTAAATCGCATACCACAAGTAAAGACAATATACATAGTTTATTCCCTAACCTATAGACCAAATCCCCGTGACACACTTTTTGGGGATAGAAATTATTTTACACGCTCAACATTTTTAAAGTGTGTATGAGATACACCACTTTTGCCAAATGGCCAGCTTGCATTTGATAAAAATGACCAAGCACGTAAAACCTCTATATATTCTGTCCAAATCCTTATGTCAGCCCACGGGTTAAGATTTTATTTGATTTTCTTTATTTTTCTTATTTTAATAGAAAAAAGAAACGAGAAAAATGGCATCAGCCCTTTATCCCCAATTAAACCACTACTATTCCCTGTTGTACCCTACTTGAACACCGCCGTCCACAATTGGCCTCTCCGCCCCCATGTCTTCCTCTTCCTTAGACCCTTTTTTCTTCTTTTGTACCTTCATTAGTCATCTAACCAAATTTTTTTTCTTTTCGTTTCTTCCCAATAGCTACTTCATTGCTAGAATCTACCTTAGTGATTCCATTGTCACCAACTACTCTTCACTAAATTCTTCTTAAATCAGAAGCTAAATAATGGCTTATTAGTTAAAATGGAATCGTAACAAGGGTGGGCAGAAATTGAACATTGAGTTTATTATTTTTGTTTGTGGTTTCAGTAATTAGCTTAAATCTTGAATTGTGATTTTAGAAGTATTGTGGTAAATGTTATATTTACAGAAATTGGGTTGCATGTTTGTTTATTGATCTATCATACGGTTTCGTTGTTTCTCTATGAACTGTATGGATATGAATTTCTAGTTTATTTTCTTCATGTTTTTATGAGTTTTTGTCCTTAACATTTTCTGGTAGTTCAGTGGGTCTTGATTGCAATTTTGACAAGTGGGGAGAGATGAACTTTGCATTTGGGATAGAGGTGAATTGCTTAAAAAATTAATGCTTTTGAAGGTCTTGACAGAAGCGATGTCGTCACCCATGGTTCAGTAGTAGCCTGGAAGATGAAGAAGATGAAGTAGTGAGAAATTTTTTGGTAGTTAGGGGTAGAATTGTACTTTTATGTATTTTATTTTTTAAAAATAAAATAATGACACATATTATAATCTTGTTCGTGCCTGCTATACAACTGCATAAAAAAAGTGGTGTGTCTTAGACATACTTTAAAAAGGTTGAATGTGTAAACTAATTTTGTTCACAAAAAGTATGTCACGAAAATTTGGTCCATAGTTCAGGGGGTATACTAGAGGTTTACTGAAACAAATATCAGTTGGAAAAATTGGTTGACCATTCCAGTTCATTTATGATGCAAAATTAATTGAGAATGACATTGGCATATATTGAAGAAATAGATGATTCTTCAAAAAAAAAATTGTACTGCTTATTCTCATGATATACCAGTCAATGTTATGATTGAATCCTTTGATTTCTGGAACGAATAAAAGGTGATAAATATATGGTTCCAGTCACGTGCTATGTGGACTGTTTACTATTATATGAACTTTCAGTTTGGCTTTTGCAAGGTTGCTTGCTCAAATTATTAGAGCACATTTCTTGAATATAAATTATAATGATTTATCTTGATAATGTTGGTTTAAATTCAAGTTAGTTTAGTAGAAATTATATGCCTCCAATTATAGCTAAACTATTGGTTATGAGAATAAAACTCCCAAAACGAAATTTGATATGTGATGTATTATTTAATATACAACAACACTTGTACGCATATATACAAGTAAATGATATGTTTTCCCTATCACAATTAGTTTAGGGGTAGGAACCAAATAATTTTAATCTAGAAATATGTATGTGATATAGTATGATTTAATTATTTTACCACAATGCACAAAGATGGGTGTCCAAAAAAGGTCGAGGATATGTATTGATGATTCCAACATTAGAGCGAGAAAATGGGCAGCTGAAAACGTGATACATGAAATGGACTATTATGAATACATATAGATCCTCATACAAGAAAATATGAACTTGAAGTTCAAGTGATAATTCATTTGCAAATTATTGCCCCACACATTTGCTGACCTAAAGCTAAAAAGTCATATTTCAGCTACCAATGCTCCAAATAAAATAAAGTTTATGTTGAACAGAGTTTATGGCATGCATGAAGCATAACAAACTAATCGGTTCCAAAAATAAAAATTCTTGAAGAAAGAGAGGAGCAAATGATCAAGATGGTAATAATAAGGAGGCAAGTGCTCTAGAAGAGCATAACACGTCATAAGACCTCATGGGAGAGGCTTGGATACCTGAAGATACGTCATAATGAGATAAATAGATCTCAACAAGTTACGTCTTATTTGGGTAGAAATAGAACCGATATAAAATGATCATCGACGATGTTGTTAATATAATATACCACTTAATATTATTAGTATTGACGAGAATTTTGAGCTCGATAGATAAAGGATTGGCCAGATGAAAAATACGCAATCAATATTGATTTCATCTAAAAATGTGAAGAAGGATGGATAGTCCCAACATCTGAAAGCAGAAAGCCATTGGAGGTACAAATGTGTTCTTGTGCGAAAAAAAAATTCAGTCGATAGGCATAAAAGACGACTTGTGGCACAATATTTTTTTGTAAATATATTGGAATTAATTATATGGAGACATATTCTCATGTGATGGATGAAATTATTTTATGATTTTAATATGGCAATACATGAAAAATTTGATATGCTTATAATAGAAATCATTGAAGGATTTAAATTGTTCCGAATCATATTAAGGTTTTCCAAAAATTTATTAAATAAAGTTTCAACAAATTCTTATGTGAGTTAGAGTGATCATGTTGTGCATGATTTATTTTTGTGTTTAGTGCAGTTGGTACACTAATATATATTGCTAGAACTATGAGTATAACAATATGCTAGAAAGATATAGTTTTATTCCTATATGAAGATACTTAAAGTGAAAAGGTAGTTCTTTGCTGACTTGTATCTCGGGTGACGGAATAAGGCGGCCAGAAGCGACGAGCAGTCGCGGTCGAAGCTTGGCTCTAGCCGATAGGCTAGCAGTAAGCTTGGCTACAACTTTTTGGCTTGACCAAGAAGTCTTATGTCCTCCGAGTCGATCGCACTTTTAGTACGCGTGTGGTGAGATGTTCCAAGCCCGATATCTACTGATTTTGCCATCATGCGCTTCATCACTTGACTCTAAACCAAATTAAAAACACTCGGCTATAGGATGACAATCCTTCACTCCGGAAGGGTAGGTTCTATACCAACAAGATCTCATATCCCAGAATCCGGTCTTTGACGATCCAGTCTTAGCTAGCAAGTGTATGGCTAAGTCAGTAGTATTAGGGCCTTCAAGGAGGATCATAGGGTGTCACGACCCTAGTTCACCAATCGTGAACATGTCGTGATGGCACCCAGTCCCCACGACTTGGAAAGCCTAACACGTTGCGGAATATACAAGTTTATGAACATTAAATAAGAAATAGCGGAAAAATAATATAGAAAGGAATGTAATCCGTACCGCTTGGCACATACACCCGTCAAACACACTGTATAAAACACCACCAAGACCCGGAATCCCACGGGTAACACAGACTAAAAGAGAATATACAACTGTGGCTCTATGTGTAAAGAGTATCTAACAACGACATGAAGGAAAAACATCTACTAGCACTAGAATAGAAGGAAGGCCTCCGGATCCGCGGACGTAGCGGATCATACCTCGAGGTCTCCCAAAACGTTGCTGAATCACCTGCTGTGAGCTTGCCCTGATGTACCTGGATCTGCACAACAAAAGTGTGCAGAAGAGTAGCATGAGTACACCATAGGCGGTACTCAGTAAGTGCCAAGCCTAACCTCGATGGAGTAGTGACGAGGAAGGTCAGGGCCCTACTAAGAGAAGCAATAACAAAATGATAGTAACAATAATAAGCAGTTTAAAGGATAATAAATTCTGAAATGACAACGATAAAGTGATTGCTACAACCGTCTACAATTAAGCTAACAACAAGTAACAAAACTCAATTTACAAGTCCAGGACCTGTGGGAATTGAACCCACAATCCCATTAACAGTACCCCTGAGTCTCCGGGAATCGAACCCGCAGCCCATGTCTCAGTAAATCTCAAGATCTCCGGGAATCGAACCCGCAGTCCATATCCCGATAATATATCAATAACTCAGGATCTCCGGGAATCGAACCCGCAGTCCATATCTCAAAAACTCAGGATCTCCGGGAATCGAACCCGCAGTCCATATCTAAATAGATCAGGATCTCCGGGAATCGAACCCGCAGTCCACAACAATACCACTCCGGGTCTCTGGGAATCGAACCCACATCCCTAGGATCTTCGGAAATCGAACCCGCAGTCCACAAACACGACAAATAAGAAATACACAGAGAGAATATAACATGCCTAACTACAACTTTACCGAAGCTAGTGCTAACAATTATGAAGAAGTTCAAGTAAGACAATTAGGCAACCAAACAGTTAAATCCTACCTATCATGCTTTTCTGACTAATACCGGGTAAGAGTATCGATTTAATCAGCTAAGAGAAGGGATATCATTAATCAAATAATTTAAGTAAAGTCTTTGTTCAACAACCAGCGCATGTACACGCCCGTCACCTCGCGTACAATGCGTTTAAACTATCACATAATATCTTAGGGGTGAAAGTTCCCCCACACGAGGTTAGACAAGCCACTTACCTCAACTCTGGTACAAAATCGCTAAGAAACAACTCTCTTGCCGAGAATGTCGGCCTCCACAGGTGTAGTATCTGATAAAAATCAATATAATCATATCAAAATAGGCCAATTAGGCATTACCCAATCAAAACAACTCAAAATACATCAAAACCCATAAGTTGCCAAAACCCGACTTTTGGTACGCTTATCGAAAAATCACGAAAGTTACATATTCGGAACCCTCGTCTCAATACGAGTCTAAACATATAAGATTTACCAAATTCGGACTCCATTTTCCCATTCAAAACCTTGATTTTTCTAAAGTTCAAGCCTAGGGCTAAATCCTCCATAAATTACCCCAAATTCCTCCATTTTCATGAAATAATTGCATAATATTACCAATACTAATCATAAGATGAGTCCATAGTTGATTACCTGATGATTTCCCTTGAATCTCCCTCAAAATTGCCCAAATCGCCTCTTATGCCGAGACCCCAATGTGTGAAATATTTCTGAAATTTTCTAACTTCTGATACAATTAATCTTGTGCGATTTTCGCTTCTGCGGACTATTTTCCGCTTCTGCGGATCCGCTTCCGCGACATTTGTCGCTTTTGTGAAACCTAGGCCTGGCTGGCCCATTCCGCTTCTGCGAGCCTAAAGCCGCTTCCGCGAGGCCACTCCTGCGGACAAAAGTCCGCTCCTGCGGAACACTCCGCTCCTTCGAACAGGAGTCCCCTTCTGCGGACCCGCCTAAGCGAAGGCTTGTCCGCTTCTGCGGAATTCCCCAACTCATCTCCTGACCGCTTCTACGGTCCCCATCCTCGCACCCGCGATGCCGCTTATGCGGACAAAGGACCGCCCCTGCGCCCCAGTTCGCTTTCGCGCTCCAATTTCCGCTTCAGCGGACTCGCCTCTGCGGTTCCATTTCCGCAGGGGCGAAAACAACAGAGGCAGAATTCCTAAACCTGCAATTTCCATGTTTTTCCCCCGTTTAACCATCCGAAACCACCCCGAGGCCCCCGGGACCTCATCCAAACACAACAATACATCCTAATACCTTATTCCAACTTTTACCAATCCTCAAAACACGTCTAACAACATCAAAACCCATAATTCACATCGAATTCAAGCCTAATTTCCTTAAACTTTCCGAATTACACATTCGATCTAAAACCCGACCAAACGACGTCCGAATAACCTGAAAATTCGCGGACATATCCAAAATCACATAACGAAGCTACAGAAATTGTCGGAATTCCGTTCCGACCCCCGGATCAAAATCTCACCTATCGTTCGAATTCGCTAAAATTTCAAACTTCGGCATTTCAAGCCTAATCGAGCTACGGACCTCCAAAATACATTCTGAACGCGCTCCCAACCCCGAAATCACCTAACGGAGCTAATGGAACCATTGGATTTCTATTCCGAGGTCGTCTTAACACTGTTCCGACTACGGACCATTTTCCAACGTTAAAGCTCCCATTTAGGGACTAAGTGTCCCAAAACGCTCCAAATTTCAGAACCGACTCTCCCGGCAAAACACAATAGCAGAAATGAACTTAGGGGAACAGTTAAATTGGGGATCGGGGCGTTATTTTCTAAAACGACCGACCGGGTCGTTACATCTTCCCACACTTAAAAGATTCGTTCGTCCTCGAACGAGCATAGAAAACATACCTGTAGTGGTGAAAAGATGAGGGTACTGGCTGCGCATAACCTGCTCGGTATCCCAAGTCGCCTCCTCGACCGGCTGGCCCCGCCTGAACCTTTACCAAAGCGATGTTCTTTGACCTTAGCTTTCTGACCTGCCTGTCTAGAATGGCTACCGGCTCCTCAACATAAGACGGATCCTTGTCTAGCTGAACAGAAGTGAAATCCAACACATGCGACGGGTCACCATGGTATCTCCGGAGCATGGAGACATGAAATACGGGGTGAACTCCGGCTAGACTGGGAGGTAAGGCCAACTCATAAGCAACCTCCCCAACACGCCTCAAAATCTCAAAAGGGCCAATAAATCTGGGACTCAACTTCCCTTTCTTCCCAAACCTCATAACGCCCTTCATGGGCGAGACTCGAAGGAGAACCCGCTCGCCAACCATAAAAGCCACATCGCGAACCTTCTTGTCCGTATAACTCTTCTGTCTAGACTGGGCTGCACGAAATCTGTCCTGAATCACCTTGACCTTGTCCATAGCATCCTGAACCATATCAGTACCTAGCAGCCTGGCCTCGCCCGGCTCGAACCAACCCACGGGAGACATGCACCTCCTACCATATAGGGCCTCATACGGTGCCATCCGAATACTGGACTGGTAGCTGTTGTTATAAGCAAACTCCGCCAGTGGCAAGAAGTGATCCCAAGAACCTCCAAACTCAATCACGCACGCACGGAGCATATCCTCCAGAATCCGAATAGTGCGCTCGGAATGGCCATCGGTCTGGGGGTGAAACGCTGTGCTTAGCTCCACTCGAGTGCCTAACTCCTGCTGCATGGCTCTCCAGAACCGTGAAGTGAACTGAGTGCCTCTATCTGAAATGATGGAAACTGGAATACCATGCAGCCGAACTATCTCCCTGATGTAGATCTCCGTCAGTCGCTCCGATGAATAAGTAGTGCTCACCGGTATGAAATGGGTGGACTTGGTCAGTCGGTCCACAATAACCCAAATGGAATCAAACTTCCTAATAGTCCGTGGAAGTCCAGATACAAAGTCCATGGTAATGCGCTCCCATTTCCACTCGGGAATCTCAATCTGCTGCATCAATCCACCCGGACGCTGATGCTCATACTTCACCTGCTGGCAGTTGAGGCATCTAGAAACATAATCAACTATATCCTTCTTCATCCGCCTCCACCGGTAATGCTGTTTCAAGTCCTGATACATCTTCGCGGCACCCGGATGGATGGAATACCGCGAACTATGGGCCTCTGCTAGAATCGGCTCTCGAAGATCATCTACATTGGGCACACAGATACGCCCCTGCATCCTCATAACTCCATCATCCCCGATGGTAACATCTCGAGCATCACCACGCCGAACTCTATCTTGGAGGACAAGCAAATGAGGGTCGTCGAATTGACGCTCCCTGATGCGTTCAAATAGAGAAGACCGAGAAACCACACATGCAAGAACCCGGCTGGGCTCCGAAAGATCCAGTCTAACAAACTGCCTGGCTAAGTCCTGAACATCCATCGCCATAGGCCTCTCCGAAGCTGGTAGATATGCTAAACTCCCCAAACTCTCTGCCCGACGACTCAGGGCATCGACAACCACATTAGCCTTGCCCGGATGATAGAGAATAGTAATATCATAGTCCTTCGGTAGCTCCAACCATCTCCTCTGACGCATATTCAGGTCCTTTTGGTTAAGCAAGTGTTGCAAGCTCTGCTGATCAGTATAGATCTCACAAGGAACCCCATACAAGTAATGACGCCAAATCATCAAGGCGTGAACAATGGCAGCTAATTCCAGATCATGAACAGGATAGTTCTTCTCGTGTATCTTCAATTGTCTGGATATGTAGGTAATTACCCTACCGTCTTGCATCAATACCGCACCGAGTCTAACTCGTGAGGCATCACAATATACAGTATAGGACCCCGAACCTGTAGGCAACATCAATATAGGGGCCGAAGTCAAGGCTGTCTTGAGCTTCTGAAAGCTCGCCTCACACTCATCTGTCTACTGAAAAGGGGCACCCTTTTGGGTCAATCTGGTCATAGGCGCTGCAATCGAAGAGAACCTCTCTACGAAACGACGGTAATAGCCCGCCAAACCAAGGAAACTGCGAATCTCAGTAGCGGAGGAGGGTCTGGGCCAACTCTGCACGGCTTCCACCTTCCTCGGATCTACTCGAATACCATCACTCGACACCACGTGGCCCAAAAATGCCACTGAACTCAACCAGAATTCACATTTAGAGAACTTGGCATAAAGCTGCTTCTCCCTCAGAATCTGAAGCACTATCCTCAAATGCTGCTCGTGCTCTTCCCGACTTCGGGAATATACAAGAATATCATCAATGAAAATAATCACGAACGAGTCCAGATATGGCCTGAACACACTGTGCATCAAATGCATAAAGGCTGCTAGGGCATTAGTCAGCCCAAAAGACATCACGAGGAACTCGTAGTGACCATACCGAGTCCTGAAGGCAGTCTTCGGGATATCTGGCTCCCAAATCTTCAGCTGGTGATACCTGGAGCGCAAATCAATCTTAGAAAACACATGTGCGCCCTGTAGCTGGTCCAACAAGTCATTAATGCGAGGCAAAGGATACCGGTTCTTCACTGTAACCTTGTTCAACCGACGATAGTCAATACACATACGCATAGAACCGTCCTTTTTCTTCACAAACAACACAGGAGCACACCAAGGCGAAACACTGGGTCGAATGAAACCCTTACCTAATAACTCATGTAACTGATCCTTCAACTCCTTCAACTCAGGAGGAGCCATACGGCACGGTGGAATAGAAGTGGCTGAGTGCCCGGCAACAAATCAATAGCAAAATCAATATCTCTGTCGGGCGGCATGCCCGGGAGATCAGCTGGAAATACATCAGCAAAGTCACGTACCACAGGAACAGAATCAATAGAGGGAGTGTCAATACTGACATCCCGCACATAGGCTAGATAAGCAGCACACCCATTCTCAACCATACGCTGAGCTCTGAGAAAGAAAATGACACGGCTAGGTGTGTGATCTAGAGTACCACTCCACTCAATACGTGGAATGCCTGGCATAGCCAGCGTCACGGTCTTGGCGTGACAATCAAGAATAGCATAATGGGGAGACAACCAGTCCATGCCCAAAATAATATCAAAATCGACCATCCCGAGCAACAATAGATCCGCTCTGGTCTCAAAACCACAAATGGTGACCAAACACGACCGATACACACGGTCCACAGCCAAAGAATCACCCACCGGAGTGGAAACATAAATGGGGGCACTCAAAGAATCCCGAGGCACACCTAGATGAGAAGCAAAGTAAGAAGACACATATGAAAAAGCGGAACCAGGGTCGAATAGAACCGATGCCTCCTGGTGACTAACCAGAATAATACCTGTGATAACAGAATCAGATGCAACAGCCGCATCGCGATCAGGAATAGCATAGAATCTGGCATGTCCCCCCTCTCGAGGGCGGCCTCTGGCACCCTGACCCCCGCTCCTGGCTGGCTGGGCAGGTGGAGTGGCAGCTGGAGTTGGAATGATAGCCTGCTGGCCTTTAGAACCACGCTGAGGCTACGAAGACTGATGAGGTGCTCTCCTCCTACGCCTGGGGCACTCCCTAACCAGATGGAGAGTATCCCCGCACTCAAAGCAAGCTCTGGGAGGATGCGGTGGCTGTGAATGACCGGCCTCACCCCCACTAGTCTGAACCCTAGAAGTACCCAGCGCAGGAGGTGCACTGGAAACTGGGGGAGCATAATAAGGCTCCTGAGGGGCTGGAAGAGCTGGAGTGCTACCGGCTGCTGGCAAAGCTGAGTGAACTGGTCGATCGGAATAACCCTGCCAAAACGACCGGCTGCTGAAGTGCGGGCACCAGAGAAATGGCCCGACTCACGAGACCTCTTGGCCTCTCTCTCTCTTCCCGCTCTCTAGGGATCATACTCTCGATCCTCCTAGCAATGCTCACGACCTGCTGATAAGATATATCTATCTCCAACTCTCTGGTCATGCTGGATCGGATAGGCAGAATCAGGCCCTCAATAAATCTCCGCACCCTCTCCCGGACCGTGGCAACCAAAGCTGGTGCATGCCTGGCGATACGGGTGAAACTGAAAGCATACTCTGATACTGATATGGAGCCATGTCGCAACCGCTCAAACTCCGAGCGCCAAGAATCCCTAAGGCTCTGAGGAACAAACTCTCTCAAAAACAGATCTGAAAACTGCGTCCAGGTCAATGAAGCAGACTCCTCTGGACTATCCAACTCATACATGCGCCACCAATCGTAAGCGGCCCCACGAAGCTGAAAAGCAGTGAAGAAAACCCCGCTGGTCTCCACTATCCCCATGGTACAAAGGATACGATGACACTCCTCCAGAAAACCCAATGCATCATCTGTAGCCAAACCACTAAACACTGGAGGATCATATTTCTTGAACCTCTCTAATCTACGCTGCTTGTCCTCGGAGGCAGCTGGTCCACCTCCGGGCTGTACTGGGGCGGCAGGAGGCATAACAATAATCTCTGGAACCTGCTCCACGGGTACTCACTGCTCAGGTGTAGCGGTTGCGGGAGTCTGGGCCACTCCCCCGGCCTGAGACGTAGCTGCAGTGAGAGGACGTAACTCTGCCCGAGCTAAAGTAGTATACATGCTCATGAACTGGGCCAGGGTCTCCTAGAGTAGTAGCAGCTGTAGCCGATGTACCAGGTGCCTGCGCTACAACCTGATCCACCGGTGGTGCCTCAGTGGCAGCGCACGCGGGTGTTGTGGCTGCACTTCGGGCGCGTCCTAGTCCTCTACCACGGCCCCGGCCTCTGGCGGCGGCAGCAGGGGGCGCGTGTGCCTGATCCTCGCGAGTAGCACATGTCCTCACCATCTGTGAGATAATAGAAAGCAAAAGTTTAGATTTGGTGCCAAAAATGTCGCACGACAAGGAATCCAAAAGAAATGAAGAGTTTCCTAAACGGTTACATAGCCTCTCGTAGATAAATACAGACGTCTCCTTATCGATCAGCGAGACTCTAAGTAACCGGTCTGTGTCCTGTGACTCCTATGAACCTAGGGCTCTGATACCAACTTGTCACGACCCTAGTTCACCAATCGTGAACATGTCGTGATGGCACCCAGTCCCCACGACTAGGTAAGCCTAACACATTGCGGAATATACAAGTTTATGAACATTAAATAAGAAATAGCGGAATCCGGTCTATAGGATGACAATCCTTCACTCCGGAAGGGTAGGTTCTATACCAACAAGACCTCCTATCCCAGAATCCGGTCTTTGACGATCCAGTCTTAGCTAGCAAGTGTATGGCTAAGTCAGTAGTATTAGGGCCTTCAAGGAGGATCATAGGGTGTCACGACCCTAGTTCACCAATCGTGAACATGTCGTGATGGCACCCAGTCCCCACGACTTGGTAAGCCTAACACGTTGCGGAATATACAAGTTTATGAACATTAAATAAGAAATAGCGGAAAAATAATATAGAAAGGAATGTAATCCGTACCGCTTGGCACATACACCCGTCAAACACACTGTATAAAACACCACCAAGACCCGGAATCCCACGGGTAACACAGACTAAAAGAGAATATACAACTGTGGCTCTATGTGTAAAGAGTATCTAACAACGACATGAAAGAAAACATCTACTAATACTATCAGAATAGAAGGAAGGCCTCCGGATCCGCGGACGTAGCAGATAATACCTCAAGGTCTCCCAAAGCGCTGCCAAATCACCTGGTATGAGCCTGTCCTGATGTACCCGGATCTGCACAACAAAAGTGTGCAGAAGAGTAGCATGAGTACACCACGGCGGTACTCAGTAAGTGCCAAGCCTAACCTCGATGGAGTAGTGACGAGGAAGGTCAGGGCCCTACTGAGAGAAGCAATAACAAAATGATAGTAACAATAATAAGTAGTTTAAAGGATAATAAATTCTGAAATGACAACGATAAAGTGATTGCTACAACCGTCTACAATTAAGCTAACAACAAGTAACAAAACTCAATTTACAAGTCCAGGACCTGTGGGAATTGAACCCACAGTCCCATTAACAGTACCCCTGAGTCTCCGGGAATCGAACCCGCGACCCATGTCTCAGTAAATCTCAGGATCTCCGGAAATCGAACCCGCAGCCATATCCCAATAATATATCAATAACTCAGGATCTCCAGGAATCGAACCCGCAGTCCATATATCAATAAACTCTGGGTTTTCGGGAATCGAACCCGCATCCCTTGGATATCCGGGAATCGAACCCGCAGTTCACAGACAATACCACTCCGGGTCTCTAGGAATCGAACCCGCAGTCCACCAACACAACAAATAAAGCTGCAGTCCACAAACACAACAAATAAGAAATACACAGAGAGAATATAACATGCCTAACTACAACTTTACCTAAGCTAGTGCCAACAATTATCAAGAATTTCAAGTAAGACAATTAGGCAACCAAACAGTTAAATCCTACCTAATCATGCTTTTCTGACTAATACCGGGTAAGAGTATCGATTTAATCAGCTAAGAGAAGGGATATCATTAATCAAATAATTTAAGTAAAGTCTTTTTTCAACAACCAGTGCATGTACACACCCGTCACCTCGCGTACAATGCATTTAAACTATCACATAATATCCTAGGGGTGAAAGTTCCCCCACACGAGGTTAGACAAGCCACTTACCTCGACTCCGGTACAAAACCGCTAAGAGACAACTCTCTTGCCGCGAATGTCGGCCTCCACAGGTGTAGTATCTGATAAAAATCAATAGAATCATATCAAAATAGGCCAATTAGGCATTACCCAATCAAACCAACTCAAAATACACCAAAACCCATAAGTTGCCAAAACCCGACTTTCGGTACGCTTATCGAAAAATCACGAAAGTTACATATTCGGAACCCTCGTCTCAATACGAGTCTAAACATATAAGATTTACCAAATTCGGACTCCATTTTCCCATTCAAAACCTTGATTTTTCTAAAGTTCAAGCCTAGGGCTAAATCCTCCATAAATTACCCCAAATTCCTCCATTTTCATGATATAATTGTATAATATTACCAATACTAATCATAAGATGAGTCCATAGTTGATTACCTGATGATTTCCCTTGAATCTCCCTCAAAATTGCCCAAATCGCCTCTTAAGCCGAGACCCCAATGTGTGAAATATTTCTGAAATTTTCTAACTTCTGATACAATTAATCTTGTGCGATTTTCGCTTCTGCGGACTATTTTCCGCTTCTGCGGATCCGCTTCCGCGACATTTTGTCGCTTTTGCGAAACCCAGGCCTGGCTGGCCCATTCCGCTTCTGCGGCTCCTGCGGCTCCTGCGGACAAAAGTCCGCTCCTGCGGAACACTCCGCTCCTACGAACAGGAGTCCCCTTCTGCGGACTCGCCTAAGCGAAGGCTTATCCGCTTCTGCGGAATTCCCCAACTCATCTCTGACCGCTTCTACGGTCCCCATCCTCGCACCCGCGATGCCGTTTATGCGGACAAAGGACCGCCCCTGCGCCCCAGTCCGCTTCCGCGCTCCAATTTCTGCTTCAGCGGACTCGCCTCTGCGGTTCCATTTCCGCAGGGGCGAAAACAACAGAGGCAGAATTCTTAAACCTGCAATTTCCATGTTTTTCCCCCGTTTAACCATCCGAAACCACCCCGAGGCCCCCGGGACCTCATCCAAACACACCAATACATCCTAATACCTTATTCCAACTTGTACCAATCCTGAAAGCACGTCTAACAACATCAAAACCCATAATTCACATCGAATTCAAGCCTAATTTCCTTAAACTTTCCGAATTACACATTCGATCTAAAACCCGACCAAACGACGTCCGAATGACCGTGAAAATTCGCGGACATATCCAAAATCACATAATGAAGCTACAGAAATTGTCGGAATTCCATTCTGACCCCCGGATCAAAATCTCACCTATCGTTCGGATTCGCCAAAATTTCAAACTTCGGCATTTCAAGCCTAATCGAGCCACGGACCTCCAAAATACATTCCGAACGCGCTCCCAACCCCGAAATCACCTAACGGAGCTAATGGAACCATCAAATTTCCGTTCCGAGGTCGTTTAACACTGTTCCAACTACGGACCATTTTCCAACTTTAAAGCTCCCATTTAGGGACTAAGTGTCCTAAAACGCTCCAAATTTCAAAACCGACTCTCCCGGCAAAACACAATAGCTGAAATAAACTTAGGGGAACAGTTAAATTGGGGATCAGGGCGTTATTTTCTAAAACGACTGGCCGGGTCGTTACATAGGGTAGGTAACCTTTTTGCCATTCTAAAAGAATGGTACCTTCGAGTAAGCAGGTCTCTTCAGGCACTCCCAAAAGAAAAGAGAGAATTCAATTCATTTTAGCCTCTGGGCGAGGATACTCCAACAAGAAGAGCCTAACCAGGCCCTTGAGATAACAACCCATACCATAAGGTAGTCCTACAGAGCCAAAATGTAGTTGGAATTTCCAACTATAAACGAGTGTAGCGAAGTCATCTCCATTCTCGATTTCTATTGCGACATTGGAATACTATTAGGATTATATTGCAAAAGGAATCCTTGATATAGATTTGTTTATTCTAACAAATATTGTCAAAGTTTTGTTGGTTATGCAAATGCAGACATTTTTTGAAGTTCGTTTTTAGAACAATCTATTTGTATGCGAGTGTACTTCCATATTATACTTTAACAAGACTGTCAATTGTTGATTCAAGCTATGCAAAGGTATTAACAGATAAAGCAAGTACCTCAATACATAATAGATGTGTGGATTTTCTTTGAAAAATAAGATTTCAACAATATTGAAGACAATGTTGCTTGCTTATCTCAATTGGAAGAAGAATATATTGAAGGCGACAAGTAAGACACATTTCACCAAAGTTCTTTTCAGACATGATCTTTGGTAGATTGTTGATGTAGATGTTCTACAAATTTATTTGATTGATACTTTGGTGGATCTGTTTAATGATACCAACCTCAACATTTGAGAAACTGGTATACATGATTGGAATGCGTCATTTCCGAAAAGTAAACTCATTTCTGAAAAATAAAGTGACGGAGACTAATATGCATTATACTCTTTTTCCCTTGGTTATGGTTTTGTCCCACTAGGTTTTTTACGAGGCAACAAGCAATACGTTTTACATAATATTTGTACTCTTTTTCATTCACTAGAATTTTTTTTCATAATTTTTTTTCTAGTAAGGTTTTAACTATGCATATTATCTATAAACATGTAGTGGGAAGTGTTATAAAATCTTGAATTATGTTGGATGTCCATAATCATCAAAGAAGTAATGCTCACTATGCTTCTCACTTATCTTTATAACCTCCTCGTGATCTTCTTATCGAATGTTTAATGATATATTCAATAATATATTTATGTAGTGATCATTCTCTTAAATAGTGGCCATTCCATAAGTATTTTACAATAATGGTTCTTGTATTTTCATGCGTACCTTGTAGCGGAAAAAATAACACAATTGAACAAAAAATAAAAATATACTTTTTTGTATATTGTTAATTTGAGCCGTATTTCGTATAAAAAACAAAATTATTTGGAAATGCCAACATGCCAACAAAATTAAGAAAACTGTAAAGGGGTCGAGTTTCCAAAGGCTTATACTCTGTCGAGGAAATGATAAGCACCGTCGGAGCTGGCGGCGTTCGAATTAGCAGCTATCTCCGGCTTCCATACACGGGGGAGACGCCTCTCCTTCTTCCCAACGTGCTCTTCTTCCGCCGCTGCAGCCGCCGCTTCTTCACATCCTGCTCTGCCTCCTCGACGAAGCAGAAAGTTATTGTCATTTCGGGACCCACCGGTTCCGGCAAAAGCAAGCTTGCATTAGAGCTCGCTAAGCGACTTAATGGTGAAATCATCAGCGCTGATTCTGTCCAGGTTCTTAGTTATCTAACTCACTCAACGCTTTATTATTAGCCTCATTAATTGCTTACATTTTGATTAGTTAAATAACTAAAATTGCCGTTAAACGAGGAATTAAATTGAAGTATTAACACCTGAACTTAAATGACATAAACGTGTCACTTTGTCGAATTTGAATAGTGTTGTTCGACCTCGGCGCTTTATTATTAACCTCATAAATTTGCTTCCATTTTGTTTGTTAAATTACTGAAATCGCGGCGACAAAGAAACTACTGAAATTTTTATTAAATAAGGAATAAAATTGAAATACTAAAACCTGAAGTAAAGTTATTATTAAATAAAATTTTAAGCTTTTTATTGTGTATAATTCAGTAGTGTTGCTTGAGGCTTGAAACTCTGTCGATTTATAATTGCGACGTATTGTAGTTAGAAACTTGACATGTTCTCTGGCTTTATAGGTGTATCGAGGGCTTGATGTAGGTTCAGCGAAGCCTTCCATTCGTGAAAGAGAGGTATTGCTCAGCACGTTTGAGATTATGTTTTACATTAGTATTTTTATTGCATTAGTTCTTGAGTGTATTGGATTATTGGTTTTGCCTATTCCTGGTTTCTGAATAATTAGTTCTTTTGAGGTTCATGTGTTGATGTGTACTGGATTACTAATTTAAGAAGCTTTATTACTATCTGTTGTTGTATTACTATCTGCTGTTCCATCCGAGGATGCAAAATACTTTCTGACGTTCTTGAGTCATGGTCTGCAGGAAGTAGCACATCATCTTGTTGACATTTTGCATCCATCCGAAGGTATTTCTGACTGAATTGGATGGTCTGAAACAACATTTTGCATGATTTTCATTAACTGTGCAGCACACCGCTTCACTGAATGATTCATGATCCACACCCTCTACATTGTCATTATTCGTGATTGGATGAGTAAGTTTGGTGCTTTTGACCTGTGAACAGTAATCAGCGATAAAATCCCGCTGCTTTCCATTTTTGTGGAACATCGAAAACTTAAAATCAATGAAGTGAACACATCAAACTTCCTTGATTTATTGAAACTCTGAAACTGCCCACAATGTTTTTTACCTGATGAACAAATTCGAAAGTGATAAAATGTATGACTTATTGGCTATCTACGCGTTTGGTAAACAATTAACGTGCTTATAAGCCATAATCAACCAAAAGTCATAAGTTTCTTTTCAGCTTAAGCATTTTTTATATGATCAAGTTTTTTATTTATAAATTTCATCCCTAAATATTTTACTTTATAATCACTGAAATACTCTTCCCAAAACAGAACCCCTAACTCTCACTTCATTCCATTTTCTTTTCTTTCTAAATATATATATATATATATATATATATATATATATATATATATATATATATATATATTATATATATAATCTTTTAAAATATGTTAAGGTCATTTCGGGCTTTAACAGAAAAGGGCTTTTCAACACTTTTTTACCGAAGACACAGAGTGTTTATTATCAATTGCACTCTGATCAAGAGTCTTTGTTCCAGAGAATCTGAGCCCAGTTGGGTGGGTCGGGACTAATATGATGTGAAATATCACTTGCAAACTTTGGTCATAACTATTGAACTGCTGGTATACACACTTTTTATGTGTCCTCAAATTTTTCGTCTTTTAATGCTAATGCAGAAACATTTTTCTTCTTTCCTTTGGGTCTGTCATCAGATTATTCCGTTGGACAATTTTTTGAGGATGCAAGGCAAACTACCAGAGATATCCTTGATAGGGGCCGTGTTCCAATAGTTGCTGGTGGTACTGGATTATATTTACGGTGGTATGTGTAGAATATTACATTTCACACTTGAAAGATTTTGGTAAATTGAGGATGCATTCAAACTAAAGCTAAACTTTTTGCTTGCAACTTATATCAAACTAGAGATTTTGGAAAATTCATTATGTAAAACCAATTGACTATGAGAGAGAAAGAACGAGGATATGTGAATAAGCTATGCTGCATTATCTATCTATCTATCAATGTGCTTTGTTATCCTTATAAATGAAGCTTACATATATCCTTTAACTGGTGATAGAATCAGATATTGGATATGCAAGAATTCAGTTTTCATATAGTCTCTACACGTGAATTATTTAATCTAAACGGGTATAATCTTCCAACTCATATAATACACTGTCCAACGTTTAAGGTTTATTTACGGGAAGCCAGATGTTCCCAAAGCATCTCGAGAGATTACCTCTGAAGTCTACTCAGAGCTTGCAAATTTACAGAATGATTATGACTGGGATGCTGCTGTTCAGTTGTTGGTTAAAGCTGGTGATCCTGGTGCCCAGTCTTTAGCGGCAAATGACTGGTATCGCTTGCGCCGCAGGCTTGAAATTATTAAGGTAATTATGAAAAAGTGTAACTTTCACCTGTGATCCCTCTGATTTGGACCCCTTTTCTGCTATGTTGCTTGGATCCTCCAAAATGCCGCCGCACCCGTGTTGATCCTCCACAAATGCAACTTTGGGAGGATCTGACACACACCCGTTGGCATTTTTAGATGATGCAAGCAAGACAATTTTTTTGTAAGCTAGATCATGTTTTGTATGATATGGTAGAAATTAGAGATTTCTCTGTCATGATTTATCACTTACTAATGTGCTTGCAGGGAAAATCTATGTTTTTCTTGTCAACTGTTGCTATGCTTGTAGCGAGAACTTTTATTGGTTTAGCAAGAGCTCTTTGTGGTTATGAAGTAGTTGAGATGGATTGGGATGTGCACAACTGTCAGTCCATTTTGTCGTAGCCTGTTCAGTTTATCTCTTGATAAGAATGCTAAGTATACTTTTCGGCTTGCAGTCTAGTGGGTCACCTCCATCAGCCTTTGAAGTACCATATAATTCTTTCAGAGAACAGCTTGATTCAGGTGTAGCAGATGCTGCTGATGTCAAGAATTCTGCTGACAAATTGCAGCAGAGTAACAAAAAGGATTTGGAGTATGATTTTCTTTGTTATTTCCTTTCCACCAATAGGCTGGATCTCTATAGGTCCATTGATTTCCGGTGTGAAGATATGCTTTTAGGTAAAAAATTAATGAAATTGTATGATTTATTTGCTTGCTTTAATAATTTTTTGGAGATCTTAGAACTCTCAATCACAATACTAATTCTTGAACTAATCTAAAAAAATTTATATCTCGAAGTATGGCAAATGCTGCTTGAATAACTGCTTTTCCTTATCATTATTCAAAAGCCTTCGCGGCGGAACATTGTTTTCTGTCTTAAGATTTATATTGTTATAATGATACCTAGGGCTAATTATCTATCATCTGAGGATATACCTATCAGAAAATATTCTTCTGAAGAACTGTAGAAACATTTTCGACTTGGAAGTTGGACAGTGAACAATGAGTTATCAAATACAAATAAGTATTGGTGACATTCTGAGGTTATTTCGTCAATAGAGGTTAATTCATCTTATAGTAGTTATCTCTTATACTTTTCTCTAGTAACTTGAAATACCGATCTTAGCTTCAAATAAGATCTTTCTTTTCTAGTTCCTTAACAACTTCAATTGGAATACCTTGATCCTAGTTAATTCGTTATGATGGTGGCATGCTGCAGGAACAGATGGAATTCTATCTGAGGCAAGGTGGCTTCTTGATTTGGGTCTTTTGCCAAAC
This sequence comes from Nicotiana noctiflora, assembly GCA_032618575.1. Classification (NCBI taxonomy): domain Eukaryota; kingdom Viridiplantae; phylum Streptophyta; class Magnoliopsida; order Solanales; family Solanaceae; genus Nicotiana; species Nicotiana noctiflora. The sequence continues at coordinate 129,841 of JASVEL010003182.1, read as the reverse complement.
TCAAATTCTGCTACTCGAGCAATTGGTTACCGACAAGTATAGTTTCGTCCCTGTAACTTGAACAAAAAACAATAGTTTGCGTCCTAATATGTGTTTGTTTAAAATCTTTCAGGCAATGGAATACCTTCTAAGATGTAGAGAATATGGAAGTTGGAATTCTGCTGGGGACTTCTATGAGTTTTTATCTGAATTCCAGAAAGCATCTAGGTGGTTTTACGTTCTCTTGTGACTATATTATATCACATAATAGGACAACCTTTCTTCCTTGGCATTTAGATGTAGCAGTTTTCTGCAATGCTCTTCTCTCTCTAGTGCCACACTTCCGTTCTGGATGCTTCCGTGGTGTAGTCATTGTACACTATTTGTCATGGCCAGCAGAGAGTTCCACAAACTATTTTTTTTTTTTGATTTTGCACCGGGTGTCCGAGTCTCTTCGAGCCCCGACTAATCCCGGGGGTGCACAGGCCCTCGGCAAGGAGTTTCCCGCAAGTGCACCACGGTTAATTCAGGTTTTACCCAGTCCGATGGCCCTCAGAAATTGTTTGCACCCAGTGGGTTTCGAACTTGAGACCTTGAAAGGGAGCAAACCCCAAGGCTCAAGTCAATTGCCACCGGGCCAACCCCTGAGGGTTTTCCACAAACTATACTTGATAGAATTTAAGCTTGTCTCCCCCAGCAGTGTTGAAGACAATTTTTCTGCCGAGAGTTACACAAGCTATTCTTGATAGCATGTCTCCCGCAAACAATGTTGAAGACAACTTTTCTACTTAACCCTCACTTTCTTGTCTCCTGATCACTTCCGCACTTCATGATACTATTGTCACTTATCAAGAGAAGAAAAGAGCACTATGATTATGGGTGCAAATGTCAGGAGCTGTTGGTACTGCTGCCTAAATCTGCCTACTCTGACTCCAGTCTGGTCCTTTTCATAGACTTGGGGAGCCTTCACCGGTTTTCTTGATTTAATTGGATTGCCTAGAATATAGTTGTTTGCAATTTGTAAGTTATTTTTCTTGTGCAGAAATTTTGCAAAAAGGCAGATGACTTGGTTTCGCAATGAACAGATTTATGAGTGGATAGATGCTTCTAAACCTTTGGTATGTCATTTCTGTTCCTAAGGAATTTCTATGCCTTTCTCTTTGTTAATAGAACTTTAATCAAGTTGACATTTCTCTTCATTCTGGATAGCAGTAGCTGAGCTTTTCCTGGGTTTTTATAGTTGCTCATGATTCCTTTTATTGTAACTATCATATACATACATTACATTCATGCACACAGATGTGTGCACGGATCTCTTTGTGTATGCCATAGTTGCATTTTTGGTATTTTGTCATTGTGTGAATATTAAGGCTGATTGTGGAAGGTTCAGAATAATGATGAATCCTTTTCAAAGCAATAATAACCATATTGTGTGAAGATTTTCTTTCAAACTGATTTCATCATAGAGGGAGTATAAGTTTCACAATGACTTGTTTTGGTTGTAGACGCTTCTTCTTGCCTTAGGGCTTTTCTTCTCCCAAAGCAACATGCCATGAGCACAAATTATAGGAAGTGACAATTGTAAGCATAATAAGAATTCTGTGAACTGGATTTAGTATGAGATTACTTCCAGGTTCCCCTTTTATCGAGGAAAATGTTTTTGTTTTTTTTGATAAGGTAAATTATATTAATCAAAAGGGAGAGAACTTTGGTATACAGGAAGTATACAAAAAAGTAGAGAATTTACATCAGAGCATAATTCTCTACAAAAGACGCCCAATCTTCTATACAAGTAGGGGCTATATGAGTGCACGAAAAAGTGATCAAAGATAAAAGATTATTCTTAATATGTGAAAAAGGAGACTCAATCCCTTCAAAAGCTCTCCTATTTCTCTCCCCCCAAACTATCCACATGAGAGCTAATGGGATGAACTTCCACGCCTTTTGCTTTCTTCTTCTACGGAAACCGGCCCAGCTATATAACATCTCCTTTACGGTGCTTGGCGTATCCATTGGACACCAAAAAAATTCAGGATTGCCCTCCACAAAGCCGAGGAGACAAGGCAATGCAACAAAAGATGAATTGCACGTCTTTATGTGCAGAGGCAATCGTGTCTCTTTTATAATAGTTTAATTATTTAGTCCTATCTTTCGTAATGCCTTATCTCCAAATAGCATGAAGCTCCTCAATATTCTTCTGCTGACATCTGAAAATGCCATTACCAGGAAAAGGTGCTAAGCTTCATATGTGATTCGTACAGCAGTCAGGAAAGCCATCTCCAGGTGCCTGAGTCACTTCGTATGAAGAAAGATATTAGAAATCCCCGCCAAGTAGCAGAACTGAAGGCCTATCGTACTAGAAATAGGTATGGACTTGAAAATATTAAAATATAGCTTCTCTCTCTTTTGCTCCTAGGCTGAGGTATGTATCTGCACGTGAAGGCATTTCATTGGGCGTGAGGATTGTGCGGATGTTCTAGACTGGATAAGGACAATCTATGGTGAAGCCACTGTGTCTTCTTTGTTAACCAAAAGCTAGATTGCTTTGAGTTGTTCACATTTTTGTGGAGGTTAGCTTATGGAGATAATTTCTACTACTTTTTATTTAATAATTGGATTTGATCACTACCTTTTCCTTACTTTTTGGATTTAAAGACTGTGGACGCTACTGTGTGCAGTACTCTCGGGAACCCCTTCATGCAACACTTTTAAGAGAATTATCTTTCTCTACTTCTGTTGCGAAGGTTGAGGTTGTTATGAATGAAGAGATGGTAGCAGCTGATGAGGCAATCGGGCTGTGGTTAGCTCGATGTCAATCTGTACTTGAGATTTTTTTTTGTTTGTAAATGTAGGAATCTGTACATGAACTTTTATTAGCCAGAAAACCATACGTCTTCCATGCTTGAGGATTTGGAGAGGATGTTGTTGGAATATTGTATAGTACTATTTCATTTCTGGTGTCCAGCTCACATCAACATATTGATGGCCTTCCACTCCCACACCAAAGTCTCATCTTTTGATGTGAGCCAGATAATACGCACTTAAGTTCTATATCTTCTACATTGAAGTACTGGCATTACAATGGGTGTCAGATTTTTTGGACAAGGCGGGTTAACCAAAGGACCAACAAAAGTTTGTCCAATGTCACTTTGTAAATGCCACCAAGCGGAGATACTATGATGTCGATGACAATTACTGTGGTTAAGTTGTGTTCTCTCTTTCTGGCTATCTATATTTACTTAAAAGAAAGATGCATAGTGGAATAGTCGATGATATGCAAATTAACCCAGACACCACCATTTTAAAAAAATACGAGAAAAATGATGCGCTAGTGCTGGACTATTAACTGCTATTTTCTTTTAAACCTAAAAGGAGTTCATCTTTTCTAAGAGAAAGTGAAAAATCAATCACCACTTGGGCTAGCTTTTTCACCTTTAAGATGAGAACTTGGTCCGCTATGAAAGCATGCGCAACGATATGTACAGAGAATATGCTTCATGTGCTAAGATGCTAGTGAACTTGGAAAAGATGAAATGAAGTACACCAAAATCAAAGGAAAAAAAACTAAAATATCAGAAAACTAATGGATCTAGATACAGAGTACAAAGCTTGTAAATTGGAGTTAATAGTCTATTGGTTGCAATTATACTACAGACATAATTCATTAACCATCTTCTCTTCCTCTGTCCTTTGCTTTTGAACTCACTCCCAAAAAGTTGAAAAAACCTAGTTGATTAGTCGAGTCAACTAATGACTGACATGGTGTATTTTATCACTTAATTGTGATTAATGTATATTTTTAATTGTTTACTATCTTTTTATTTAGTTAAGACTAATTAACAATTTTAGCATAACAGTAAACTTTTTCAAGTTGGATTTTCTGTAGTCAAAATCTTACTACAAGCATAAGAATTTAGGGGAAGATATAGTTACATTTTCCAAAAAAGAAGACCAACTCCTCGAAACTCACGAATCTATCGCCAATAAATGCTCTCCTCATCTTCACAACTTTAAACATTTTCATTTTCTCCGCCGTAGCCTTTTCCTTTTTCCTTTACCTTTTCCTTTCTTCATCACAAACCAACCAATTATTTCAACGATGTTGAGATCTATCGCCCGCAGAACCTCTACCACCGGTGCATACCTCACGCGCCGGGGATTCGCGTCGGAGTCCGCTCCTGACCGGAAAGTAGCTATTTTAGGGGCAGCTGGTGGGATCGGGCAGCCTCTATCACTTCTTATGAAGCTGAATCCTTTAGTATCACAACTCTCACTTTACGATATTGCCGGTACCCCTGGTGTTGCCGCTGATGTCAGCCACATCAACACCAGATCTCAGGTTTACTCTCTGCTCTATCTGGGCTTTTACTGCTCTAATTCTCGTCTTTTACTGCGTTACATTTGCTGAGTTTTTTCCTTCCAAGTATTTATGGAGTTTTCTACTGTAATCGTTTTTTAATTTGTGTTCTATCTGATCTACTCATTTCTAGGGGTTTACATCATTAACCATTCGAACTGGCATTGATCCGTATTTTACGCTCTTCGTGATATGTGTTTGAGTGTGTGTGTTTCTCACTTTTTAAGCTCCAGAATTTCAACTGCTCTGATTCATCAGTATCCTTTGAGAATTCATTTTCTATGTTTGCGCGAATCTGTAACTCTTATTTCTTCAAGTTTTATTTCAATTATTATCATATCGCTAGTAATGTTTGTCAGGTATGTGTTGGGATCGAAATAACATGGTTCATGCGGAAATTAATAATACAAAGCTTGGTGGACAATAAATCAGACGAAAAAAGAAAAATATACTAAACAAAGCATAATAATTTATAATGGTTTGATCAATTGCTCTACATATGATAAAACTCCCCCGAACAAAACTCTTTAATGACTACATTGTGGATATTTTTTGTGTTCTTGTGAGAAGCTGAGATCCGTAATTTATAGATGTGCAAAACTTGTTTTCCAAGAATAGGATAAGACATATTATGGAGATTTAATCCTTTTGGGAGTCTTTTTCTATTCATTCAAGAAAGAGAGTCCTAATATATTAGAAATTCAGGCTAAATCCTAACAATCTCCCCTTGGCCTGAATTTTCTTGACAAAGTTGGTTCACATTCTTCACATAATCTTCATCACTGCTGCTTGCCATGATAAAAAAAATAGTATAGGTAGAAAATCTTGATAATGGTTAAAAGAAGCCCAAGTATGGGTTAGAAGGAGCCCATGTGTTAAGAATAAATATGGGGGTAAACGAAGCTCATGCATTTAAAGTAAGTGTGAGTTAAAACTGGCATTGGAAATCATTTATTACAAGTAGGCATGACTAAAACTAACATTGGTTAAAAGTGACCAAAATATGGGTTTAAAAGAGACATGTAACAGCAGGCGTTTTGAATAAAATTGTGATTGTAAATTTCTCCACATGTAGTATGTTGAATAAATCATCATTATCGTCCTGATATAAACACGCATTGAATTTGTTTTCAACCTCGTTCAACCGTTGTCTCTGAACCATTGGCTCTGATACCACTTGTTGGGATCGAAATAACATGGTGCATGTGGAAACTAACAATACAAAGCTTGGACAATAAATCAGACGAAAAAAGTTAAATATACTAAACAAAGCATAATAATTTATAATGGTTTGATCAATTGATCTACATATGATAAAACTAATATAAAAGAAGAAAAACTATCGAGAGAAAAATCTCCCCCTCAATAAAACTCTTTAATGACTACATTGTGGATATTTTTTGTGTTCTTGTGAGAAGCTGAGATCCGTAATTTATAGATGTTCAAAACTTGTCTTCCAAGAATAGGATAAGACATATTAAGGAGATTTAATCCTTTTGGGAGTCTTTTTCTATTCATTCGAGAAAGAGAGTCCTAATATATTAGAAATTCAGGCCAAATCCTAACAGTATGATGATAAGCAAAATACTAAATAATAATAGGCCAAGAATTATCAAAACAAACTTTTATCACTTTTTGTATAAACATGTGTATTAGATCATACGCGTGTTTTTATATTTACAATGACTAATCAAACATTCAATCACATGTTTATTATTAGAACTAGAAATCACTAGACTATAATCCTTGTATAATTGTCAAGAATCAAAGCTCATATAAAGTATACAATTGTAAGATGAAATTTAACATAATGTATGTGGAAATATGAGAAATATTACATTATCTTCTCAAGATGAAAATTTACTAGCGGGGAGTTATTTAAAAGTAGGACCTATTGAGAAACATTCTACTGAATAAGGGTTTTAGAATAAATAGAAGTATGTCATAGTATATGCACGTCTAGCTCCCATAAGAAGGACGAAGGTGAAGTGATACTGGAAAAGATCTTGGTGTCACTTAGTCTTCTAAGAGAATGACATGATAGAAGAAAATGTAGTAAATTGATTTGAAATATGATGATTAAAGTGAAAGATTGCTCTGAGGTTCTTGAGCGATGTGAAAATACCTAACAAACTGAAAGGTAATTTTATAAAATGATTGTGAGACAGATTTTAACCACGCGGTTGTGGGTTTGATTCCTATAGCTGATGACATATTTAAAATGAGTTCTTCATCAAAAGAATGGTTGTGGGATCATCAATGTTATATTGTGTGAAAATGGGTCTCTAATGCCTATCATATGCAAAGATAAGCATCGTTGAAACTTTAAATGTGAATGCTAAGGTGGATGTGGTCATATAAAAATGGACATAAAGAATTGTCAGGCAAAAAGTGCAAGTATCACACAAAGGGTAAAATAATTGAAAGTTTCACTTGCCACAGATGGGTCAGGCTATGCCTTACCTAAACCTACAACGCAGCTAGTCCTTATGTGCAACATTGTGGTGCTTGAGGGTGCTAAAAGGAGATGGGGTAGTTGCTTGAAAAGACTTGCATTCTCCCAAAATGTATCTAAGAGAGTAGCACAATAAAAACAAAAAGATACACTTAAGAGATACCAACAAGCTGGATTAAGTCTTATTGTCACACTTGCTTTAAATACGGATAGGGATAAGTGTGAGATTTAGGAACTCGAAATTTATAATAGAAAAATTAATATTTAAATGAAATGGACCCAAATAGAACAAGATATCTGGAGGATATATATCGTTGAGTCCTACTTGTCACAGATTGAGGTATAGTTGATTGACTGCTTGATGTGTTTGTTGTAATAGTCAAATTTACCAAATTTGCTCGAAATATAAAGAGAGATAACTAGTCAGAGATGGTTAACTGAAGAAGTTATATATGAAGTTATTTTTTCCTGATTTCTGTGTTTTTATGCAGTTATTGCTAATACTTGTGAGGTCAATCCTTGTTGAATTTGGTATCCAATAATATGGGAGTAGCTACATAATTAATTTGGATATTGTGAATACGGAGAGTAAAAATGATAACCAAACACTGAACAATTAATGCAGAAGTTAGTTGGGGGTATGTTTTCACCCATATGGATCTCCAAAAGACCCCTAACTTTACTCCTGATGATGTAATCCTCTCCAAAATTAGCCAATTGGTGGAATACTTTTTATCCCACTTGCAGTCCACACACTAAACGACCTCAGTGTCTGCTCCTATTCCCTGGCCCTTGCAGTTCCTTGACCATCAAATGTTTTTCCTGGCAGGTTTCTGGGTTTGCAGGAGATGAACAGCTAGGACAGGCTTTGGAGGGAGCTGATGTTGTCATCATTCCTGCTGGTGTGCCACGAAAGCCTGGTATGACCCGTGATGATCTGTTCAACATTAACGCTGGTATTGTTAAATCTCTTTGCACAGCCATCGCAAAGTATTGCCCTCATGTAAGTACCCATATTGGTTTATATATGAGTTTAGCCGTGGGCATAGCAAATACTGATTTTCCCTCTTTCCTTTACTGTCTACCTTCAAATCTCCAAAGGCGCTTGTCAATATGATTAGCAACCCTGTTAACTCCACTGTCCCAATTGCCGCCGAGGTGTTCAAGAAGGCTGGAACCTATGATGAAAAGAGACTCTTTGGAGTAACCACACTTGATGTTGTTAGGGCAAAGACTTTCTATGCAGGAAAAGCTAAAGTCAATGTTGCTGGTATGCATCTTAGTGTACTTCCTGGTTTAGAATTGCTTTTATTTTATTTTACTTGCACCATAAATTCATGTCAACTTCTCTCCCTACTTACAATTTACTTTGTTCTAGACGTGATTGTCCCCGTTGTTGGTGGTCATGCTGGCATAACCATCCTCCCACTATTTTCCCAAGTAATTCTTTTTTTCTTCTGTTTTTTTAAGGTTATTTAAAGATTTGACTCTACCTTATAACTTTACTTAATTCTTTTCTTGTTATCTCACAATGTTGCAAATAGGCCACCCCAAAGGCAAATTTGGGAGATGAAGAAATTGAGGCACTCACCAAGCGAACCCAAGATGGTGGCACTGAAGTTGTGGAGGCCAAGGCTGGAAAGGGTTCAGCAACCCTCTCGATGGCGTATGTTTCTACTCATGCCTCTCTTCTATATAGTTTGATTTTGAGGTTTTAGCGAACCTTGTCTCTGTTTGGTGGCAACTGGCAAGAGTTTTCTGATGTCAGCAAGGAATACCTACATAGGTGCCTGCTTCTAGCAAATCAAACACTTGGATAGAGGGAGGTCACTCTATAACTAGGTTTCTTCTGTATGCTTCAACAAGATTTATAAAAAAAAAAACTATATATTTCAACAGGGTTTCACAATGCTAATGATGATCACTCCAAAGTTCAGACCCTTTTTTTCATGTACCATCTTATGCCACAAATGGAAATAGTGCATGCTGCACAGTGACCACAGCATCATACAATATTGATTTTGTCTTACCTTGAATATAAAGTTTCCATGCATCTATTATTGAAGTGACTTTCCCCACTCAAGAGATCAGTAGAAGCTATGGTAATAAAAAATAAAAAGACTTCTCTTTGTTGTTACTGGTCCAAAGCTACCTTTTTTGCGTATCTTCAGTGTGATAACTTAGTTTTGAGCAATTCTCTTCACTTCCGCAGCTATGCCGGTGCCATCTTTGCTGATGCTTGCTTGAAGGGGCTGAATGGGGTTCCAGATGTTGTAGAGTGTTCATTTGTGCAGTCGACTGTGACAGACCTGCCTTTCTTTGCATCGAAGGTAATGCTATCCTCTCTAACCAGACATTTGGTATATGTGTGTCCATATCTTTAGTTTGCCTATCTATAGATGGATCTTCATTTTCTGTCAGACGATGACGTTATTTGAAACTGTCTGAATAATTTGGTTATCTCTCTGTTTATGAAATAAAAATGGGAGATTGAAGATGTAAAAAAAATAGAAACTTACAAACTTTGATTTACCAGGACATGGTATCCACTTCGTTCTTGTTGTCCATTACTGTTGTGTGATTTTTGACAGGTCTCATCCTACAGAATTTTCGATTCGAATGTTAAGAATTACTTAATTTTTGTGAGTTAAGGTACTCATGGCTCTTAGTGCACAAAAGATAGCTTTTACTTTGTTAGCTTTGATTATGGGCGGCCTTGCTAAAGTTATTAGTTTGACGTTTATGCAGTAAGACAAATGAGGATTTCATTGTAACACGTTCTTTGGCAAATAATGCCTCTAAATGCTGGACTCTTATGTTTCTCACATGATTTTCATGCATTATAGGCCATAATAGACTCCAAAGAGTATTCTAATAATTTGCGACTGAAATGTAATTAATTGATTGGTTAATTGATTGAAAAAGTAGGTGCCTCTTGTCGGTTTTTTTATATTCTGATTTTGGCTTTTATATTTACTCTTCTCAGGTGAGACTTGGGAAAAATGGTGTGGAGGAAGTGCTAGGATTGGGCCCACTTTCAGACTTCGAGAAACAAGGACTTGAAGCTCTTAAACCAGAGCTGAAATCCTCCATTGAGAAGGGAATCAAATTCGCTAATACCAATTAAAAGAGAAAAGTACTGTCAAGTTTTTCCAGTAACAATTTTGGATTCGTTCGAGTGATCGAGTTATCTTTCGCGAGTTCCTTGCAGCCTGAGGCATTTGGCTTAGCTTTTATCCAACATAGTAGACGTTAGATATGCACTATTCTGCAAATAATCAGGCAAACTTCTGATGATACTTTATGTTTTAAAACGTTGAACCTACTACATGCATAAGATTATTGTTTTGTGAATGGTTGGAGAGTTTATGTGGGGGGGGGGGGGTGAAAAACGGCAATGACCCATGTATTGGTTTTACCTGCTGTAATCTACTATTCTTCAGTGGGAAATGAAGAGATTAGCTATAATAACTTGCAACTATTAATAGTCATATATTCGTTGTCCTTTTCCAATGACGGAAGGGGAGGAAGGTAAACTCTATTAAGTTAGAAGGTTACTATGACCTTAATTTGGGGTTTTTAGTACAATTTTCACGAAACTGTTACTATTGGAAACCACCTCTTAGTTTATTAATGTTGTATTTCATGAACTGCTACCACTTGGGTTATTTGTTTGGTAACAAAGAGTTTAGACATGACTGCTTAATCATTAGGAATTACCCCGAACTTCATTAAAATAGTTATAATAAAATTAATTATCAGTTTAAACTTACCATGTAAAAGAAAGAAACTTGCAAAACTTGAAAACAATTGTCAAGGTTGAATTAGCGTCTTCTATGCATTTGAATTGGTATATTGTTAAATCGAATCAATTATTTGTTATTGAAATCCAAAAATCGAAACCTTATTGAAACGATAACGATAAGCACATGTACAAATCGATTTTCGATAAGGGTCAAATTTGTATCGATAAATTGAATGCACACCCCTAAACGGTAGACACTCGTAAAATGAGTAATTACCTATTTGTGTAGATTAATATAACATACAATATATATATATATTCCGCTACTATTTTAAAAGCGACTATACAATATTATTTTCCCTAATCTATATCCTTTCCTTTACCCTAAGTCCCTTACCCTATTATTTCCTCTATCACATTTAAGGAATGATCATATTTAAAAATCAAGGGAATGAAATTCAAATTAATGGAAAACAAAATTAGGCGTATTCGTCTTATTTTAACTTTTTTTTGTCCATATTAATTAGGCGCTTTTATAGCAATATATTTTTCGTGGAATTTATTGGTGCGATCGATAACCGAATCGATAAGCCCAGTAAAATCGATAAATCAAAATCGAAAAACTTGAAACCTTATTGAGACGATAAAGATAAGCATATATACAAATCGATAATCGATAAGAGCCAAAATCGAATCGAGAATACACACCTCCACCAAAACAGACTTCTTACCTCACCTCTCTCGTATTAAGAAGTAGACTGCATGGGGCAGTTGGTCGACAAATCTTTATTACTGGACTCTCTAGTCTAAGTTTGCAGTAAAAACCTCATACTTACACTTAAAAGCATAACGAGGGGATCACGTACCAAAACAAACTCTTCATATAGCTGGACAGAGAGGGGTCACATGCACAAAAACCGTCCATAATCCATATAGCTGCCAAAATTTTCAGAAAAAATCAGCCAAGACTAATCAGCAGAAGGAGACCAACACGCAGTGGCATTCCGAGATATAATACAAGAGGCTGGACTCGGGAGCTCAGACTAATACATTCATCAATCAATCCTAGTAGCTGGACTTCAGGAAAATAAATACAAATGCTTTGCCAAATGGTTCCTTGAAAGAAGAATGGGAATATATGTACACCCCTCATTTTCATTTTAACTTAAGATTCCTAAAAAATTTTACAACATGCAATCCTACCACCAATCAGACTCGCTTTGTAAACCGGTTCCAGCTGCACGACATCTCACAATCTTTGCTTAGTTGCTCTAACTATGCGCACAGATATGAATCAAATTCCAGCACATGTTTTCAAATCAAACTGGTTAGGCAACCTCAGCAATCTACAGGTGTGACATCTCTCCCATTACCACCATAACCTTCTCTAGAATCCCATTCTAACAATAGAACACTTGTATATAGATTAACAACATAAATACTGATACTGTTGAGAGTGAGATATCCAATTTATATTCCAATGTCATCGAGGTAAGGGACTTCCATGATAAAACTTGAAGTTCTTGACTGCGGCCATAGCTCATAACAACCAAGAGTGGAACCTCTAGGTGTTTGCTGAAGACATCCTCGCAGATTTCCTGCAGAAGTATAAGATAGACACAGTTCAAATAATAGGAAGAAACATCATAAGGATTGTTTGAGAAAATTGAATAATGGTATAGAATAGCAAATTCCTTGTGGGAATATACTGGGTTCTTGGTATAGAATAGCAAATAACGTTAATGATATATATAGCACTTGTCGCAAAAAATTAAGTCCAGAAATAGCTCAAATCCCTTACGCTATCATACACTTAGGCCTCATTTGTTTGCACTTAATGGAGGTCTGAATCTTAATCAATCAGATCTCTAACATTAAGTACGTTTATTTTTAAAGTGTGAATCTTCATTATGGAGATCCTAATCATTACGTGCACTTCTTTTTTTTACTTCACAACCACTTACAACAACAACCACCCTGTATAATCCCACTTAGTGGGGTCTTGGGAGGGTAGTATGTACGCAGACCTTACCCCTACCCTGGGGGTAGAGAGGCTGTTTCCAAATAGACCCCCGACATCCTTCCCTCCAAGAACTTCCCACCCTGCTCTTGGGGAGACTCGAACTCACAACCTCTTGGTTGGAAGTAGGGGTTGCTTACCATCAGAGGTCTGAATATGTCTGAATGGTTAAGATTTAAAATAGAGACTTAATATCATTAAGATACTATCACATATTTATTATTAACTGCCGCCACCGCCTACCATTATCAACTACCACCATGCCCCCCTCCCCCCACAACCCTCCAAGCCACCATAATCCTCAATCATTGCCGCCAGCACTATCGACCATCACCACCCGCTATCCCAACCACTTCGACCACCATATAATATTCTCGTCCACAATCAACACTTATCCACCTCAAGTACCACAACTGACCACTCCATCACAAACAACAACCACAGTCAGAACTGCCCATCATTATAACATTCCACCACCCACCCACCACCTTCCTCAGTCGCAACTACTACTACCACCACCCGCAATTATTAGCTATTACCATCCTCAATCATAATTGCCACCACTACTAATCACTACTAACTAATAGCACAAACCACTACCATCAACCAAAACTACCACAAACCACCGTCTCTAGCCAGCATTCACCCCGTTAGCCATCACCACCAACAACTATCATATATTAAAAAATTATATACGTTATTGATAGAATATTGGATTAATTAGTATTTCATTTGAATTTTATGTTTATTAATTTTCAAATAAAGATAAATTTTATAAATTCAGATGTTAAAAATCAAACAGTCTTAATTATTTCTATTCAGATCTTAATACACATCTTAATATATTTAGATGTGTATTCAGATGAAAATGTCTTAATCTTAATACATATCTTAATATTAAGATATTAATATCAAACGAGGCCTTACCTCCCTTGTGATTTAAGATATTAAGATATGACACTTACTTTCCCTTATTTTCATTTTTTTTTTGGTAACCAAACAAACTTCAAAAGATAAATTTTCACACAGTTGTTGTTATAATCGCATACACCATCAAATCAAATCTCTCCCCCACCAAATCACCATATGTCAACCTTCAATGCCACGAGATGCGTGAGAACTTAATCAATAGCACAAAAACTTTTTTGCAAGAGTCGAACTGACCACAAAAAGGTGCAACGAAGCAAGAATTGGAAATGGATTAAAGGCACTAGCTAACAGATTAATCACCTATGCCAAATGCCCGACACGCTTTTGATCCATATCCAGAGGAACTATCCGAATCTGCAAAGATGGAGCAGAAATATCAGACACGTGCTGTGAACAACTGGCTGCAAAATTAATAAAATTAAACATGCGGCAATTATGGTGCAAAATCTCTGACAACTCTTCCGCCATAAAAGAAGGGAGAGAAGGAGAAAAAAGAGAGGATATCTTCAAAACTCACCATGACTGGAGCAGTCTGTGCAGTTTCTCTGGCTTGCAGGGCAAGTTCAGTCTTTTTCCTCTGCTTGTTTAATTTTTTTGTGATTGGTCACAAACCTATCAAGCTCCCAGAGGGTTTCCGCATCAACACTATCGATGTCTACTTCAATCTCATCATCATGTTGACTAAGTGATGAGTTCCTCTTCTTAATAATCTGAACAATAGCATCAAGCTTCTCTGAAGGTAAATTCTGAAGATTTGTGCTGAGTCTCTGCTTTTCGTCGTAGGTCATATCCCTTTTATAGGGTTCATTTGCTTTAGGTTTCTTAGGAACTGGTAACCTACCAACATGAGCAACAGGTGACGGCTTCGACCTGAAATCAGCTGACCCTGTCATTGACTCAGACCTATCCAAAGTCCTTACTTGGGAAGTAGGTGGAGCGACATGAGAAGTTACAGAAGCACAGGGAAAGGGAGAAGGATGAGGGGCCTTTCTTGAAGTGGGGGTAGGCAAACCTGCATCATGATACATTTGATACCTCCAATCCGGATTAAACTCAGCATCTATAACTGTCCACCTCTCTTCAAAAATCTCTGACAACTCTTCCGCCATAACATGAACATCATGTCCTTTAGGATTGTAAGTCATGGCATTACGAAAGACAAGTCTCACATCCTCAGCAAACTCCCTGGGAGACTTGTACCAATTCTGAGATAACCTAGTCTTAATGGTGCCCAAATCCATCGGATGCTTGATGATATCATGATAATCATGCAGCCCAAGTGCCACCACATTCACTGGCTCATTAAACACCCAACCATGCTTGTGTTTCATTAACCTCTGAAGCAGGTTGCTACATCTCTTAAACATCTGATTTCTATGCTTATCAAAGCCAAAGCCAAAGCTAAATGCATACCCATGCTCTGATTCACTTCTATGCTTCTTCCCAACACCATTGGGCTTCAATTTTTTATTGCTTTCCGGAGGTAGTCTATCCTTCCCAAGAAGGAACTCAGAATCCCTGTAATACTGATTGGCCTTTGGGATCCTCTTCTCCTTCTCCACAAATTCAGCAGCCCCATTATTGTTTTCCATAACTGCAATCCTAGGTGGCTGGAACAGTCTCGTCTCAGGGTGCCCAACTGAATCCACCTCAGAAGTCACTTGCACTAAAGACCTACTCTTCATCACATCATTATCCATATGATGTGGATAACTATAAGAATTAACAGCAGCACCAGGAAAAGCTCTAATCCTACCCACTTCATCAACACCACCATAAGTACTAGCATTATGTGTGGTCAGCTGAAGCTCCTTTGCCTCAAGCTTCGTAACTAAACTTCTAATCTGATCAAGCTCGCCCTCTAGCACCCTCCTAAGATCACTAATCTCATCTCTCGCTCCTGTTAAATTAATCCTAACTCTATCTGCAACCCTAGAAATTACTGGCTTAATTGCAGCCTCTGGCTCAGCATGCACCGGGGGCATTCCTTCACGGCTGCAATGCCGGACTTCCCCACCATTAGGCTCCACAATTAGGCCACCACCACCACACTCAGGCACATCTTTACCATCTAAACACACTGGTGGTGCACATGAACCTTGCTGCACTTCCCCACCATTTAACAATTCCAATTGCCCATTAGCCGTGGCATCTCTACCATTCAAATCCGCCGGTGATCCACTGGTACCTTCCTGCAATTCTCCACCATTTATCAATTCCACTTGCTCATTACGCATGCCATCTCTACCATTTAAACCCCCTGGTGATCCAAGGGCACCTTCTTGAAATTCTCCACCATTTATCAATTCAACTTGCTCACTATCCCTCCCATCTTCCAAATTACAAAGCGAAGATTCCTTCAATCGAGGCTCTACCTCCTCCTGATGCTGTAACCGCTGCTCCGGCCGTAAAACATCATTATTATCATTATTATTGCTGCTACCCTCGGCAGCAATTGAATCCCTGGCGCCGGCCTTAGGTTCGTTCTTCTGGATCCTACGGCGCTTCCGGGTATAAAATTTGATAGGACTTCCCCAACGTAACCTCTCTCGCGAATTCAAATTGTCGGCATCTGAAGCCATACAAATGCAAATCACAACCCGAAACCTGAAAATCCCAATAGAATTAACGTAACGTGTTCAAAACTAGGGTTCCTCAGAACCCCATGATTCGCATAATAAATAAATAAATAAATAATCAACTTTTAGGAAAATTGAAGCCGTGCGGAATTAGGGTTTTCCGAATAAGTAAAAGAAGGAAAAAAAAGTAACAAAAAGAAAATTAACAAAAGTTAAAGGATCTGTACAGAAGAGTAAAATATTTTGGGGTAAAATTAGGGTTATAGAGAATTGGGATTTGGGGGCGAAGTGGCAGAATAAACGACAATAAAGATGGAGGATTTGATTACCCGTTGAGAAGAGAGTGTTTTCGGGTTTTCGGTTCGGATCCGAAATCTACTCGCCGGATTTGTATATTGTTTTGCACGTACGTTCTCTTTAAATAAATTGTAGTGACACGCGCTGGTCGAGCCAATCACTATTAAATTTGAAGGCAGTAGTTGTTGTTTGCCACGTCAGAGAGTGGAAGATTGTGGGATGACATAATAATCAACAACAATGTAATATAATCCCACTAGTGAGGTCTCGAGAGGTATACCTCTACCCGAGAGACATAGAGACATTTTCTAGAAGACCCTCAGCTCAAAAAAGTAATAAGAGACAATATATTAGTACTGTCAATAGACTCATAATAAAATAACATAAAATAATAGAGAATCCATAACATAACATAAAATAATAAAATATCAGTAATACAAGAAATATATGAAATACGAAAAAGATATAAAGCATACTAATAACCCACAGATAAAGTCCATTATCAGTAGCTGATAAGTAGCATCCAAGACATAATCAATGGATTTATTTATTCCAGTTACTAAGACCATCTCCAACCTTAACACCAAATTTCACATCAAAATGGTGTAACACCAAATTACTCCAACCATTACACCATTTTTACACCAAAAAATAATATTTCTCTATATTAAATTTCATTTCTTATTTCCTTCAAACAAATACTATCTTTTTTCTTTTTTTCATATTCATCATATATAATTCATATTTATCACTTATATAATTATTTATTAAATAATGGTTATATTTTTTATATAATTATAATAATAATAAAATTAACTTATAATTTTATATAAATTAATATATACAAAAATTAATATATAAAAAATATGATGTAAAATTAAAATTATAAAGATTTTAATATAAAAATTAATTATACACATAACATATGGTTAATTAAGAGTCCAAAAAATAAAAAGATGAATAAAATATTAATAAATTAAATTTGGTGTGATGAATAGTGCTGCACCAAAATTGAAGCAACACTACTCATGCATTACAATGGTGCAAGAGTTGGCGTTCCATTGGAGTAAAAAAATATCAAAATTTACACCAAATTTAAATTTGGTGCAAAATTTAGTGCAGCATTGGAGATGGCCTAATATGCTCCTCTGCACTTCCTCCGTTAACCGAAATGGGAGTTTATTTTTTTTAATAAATTTGGAGGAGTAGATTTTAAAAAAATAAATCTAGTATTTTTAATCAAGAGTATTTTTTTATATTTTAAAATTTGGTGGAGTATTAGAAGCTGAAAAAGAAGATAATAAATGTTTAAAGTTGTGTATTGTGTTTAAAGGGAACTTCACCTAAAATTAAAAGAAAGTGAAAATTTTTGTGAGTGAAGACCCGATTTCAATTTAAATACATTTGCAAATCAGGATTTCAAATATCCCATTTGCAGACTAATACTATTAAAATTCAAACTTCACATACACCAAACTCCAAAATAGTATTTCAAGCAAAAAGCGCTCCAACTAACGTATGATTTTTCTTTCATTTTTTAATAAAATAAAAGTATGTACAACACATAGTAAAGTAAATACCAGGGCTGATACACCTTGAAGGATGTATGGGGCCAAATATTGGCTTGACCATAGGGGCTCGAGCGCAGCTCTTTCAACGTCCACAAAACGATAAGGGTACGACCCCTTCCCTACATCTCTTACAGCGAGGGTGCAATGTAGATGTAAGGGCACAAACGACGATGAGTGTATTTAGACGTCTTCTCTGAAAGGGCGTCAACGACGTCTCGACGGATTATAATTTTTGTAAGGAAGCCTCACCTCTATATAAAGGGAGGCTTCCCTGTTGTAAAGGATATATGTGTTATTATCTAATAATATAATTTCTATCATTCTCTCTCTCTATCATTCTCCCTCAACTGTGATCAACAATTTTATCTTTATAAGTTCATCATCCTTGCAAACATTTTTATGCTATAATCATATTGATTTCATTTTTAGGTTTATTATATTTGATTACGATTTACCCCTCTCATATTTTTGATTGTTAATAGCTCACAAAGTAACCGATAACTTTTGAGTTAGATAATTTGGCACCGTCTGTAGGATTTCGAGAATCAAAATCATAGTATCCACCTAAAGATCAGCCAACAATCTCATATATATCACTCGAAAACCCAAAAATGGCCGAAAGCAACACCAGATCCAAAGCCATAATGTGTATTTATGATTTTATGACTTGCGGGGTTGGTTAGATTCGTTCCGTGAAGCTTTTGAGTTGATTTGGACCTTTTGATTCTTGGCTTAGAAGCCTATTTTAGAAATATTGATCAAACTTTGACTCTTGTGAAAACGACCCCTGAATGGTGTTTTTATGCCTCTGATCTTTATATTATGATTTCGGACTTAAGCGTATTGCCAAAATTAATTTCGGAAGTCTATAGGTTGATTTGTGTTGTTTTGCCAAAATTTGGCAATTGTATGTTGGAAAGTTTGACCGTAGGTTGATTTTTATCTATAGAGCTCGAAATTTGAATTTGGGAATTGGAGTAGGTTTGTTATGCTATTTAGAACTTGTCCGCAAAATTTGGTATCATTTGGAGTTGATTTGATAGGATTCAGCCGTCTAGTTGTAATTCAGAGATTCTAGAAATTTACTTTGAAATTCATGCGTTTTAGAGTTCAATTCGTAGTTTTAGATGTTATTTTTTTGTGTTTTGATCGCGCGATCGAGTTCATATGATGTTCTAGACTTGTGTGGATATTTGGTTTGCATCCTTCAGAGCTCGGATGAGTTTTGAACATGTTCTAGAGTGTTTCAGACTTAAATTGCTGAATCTAGTGCCCTGATGCTTCAGATATCACATTTGCAAAAACTAGATTTGCAATTGCGAGCACCATACCTGGCTCGCAATTGTGAAGAGGTTCAGGTACAGGGCTAGTTCACATTTGCAATAAAATAGTCTCATTTGCGAAGGAGACAGGCTTCGCAAATGCGAAGCCGGAGTCGCAATTGCAAACTACGTATAGGACTGAGAATGGCTGCATTTGCGAGTAGTATTTCACAATTGCGAGGGTTCACAACTGCGAAACCATGTCGCAACTTCTACATTAGCAACTGATCAAAAGGGTTGGAAGTCGGGATTTCATATAATATTCTCCCGTTTTTGAACCCTAGACTCGGTAGGAGGCGATTTGCAGAAGGGATTTTAATCTACAAACTTTGGGTAAGTAATATTAATCTATTTCTAATCATATTCCAGCAATATATCTTAGATTTTAACATCAAAATCATGTGAATCAAAGTGAAAATTTGTCAAGTTGAAATAAAAATTAGAGTTTTAAGAGTTGATTTGCACTCGAATTTTGAAACTAATCACATATATAAAATCGTGGGATCATGGGTAGTCGAAATCTACCATTGGACCCGGTTTTGACCAGGTGGGCCTAGGTTGACGTTTGTTGACTTTTTGAGGAAAGTGTAAAGATCATGGATTTTTCCAATGTAATTGATTCCCCTTGCATTGTTTAATGATATCCAGTCAATTTTGGTTAGATTTGAGCCATGTGGAGGCGAATTTGAGGGAAAAAGCTATTTTCGAAGGTTGAATTGGCCTAGTTGAGTTAAGTATCTTGTCTATCTTTATGTGGGAAAAATTACCCCTTAGGATTGGTATTGATTGATTCATTTGTGCTATATGAAAGCCGTGTATGTAAGATGACGAGCGTGTACATGGGTTGTACATAGTATTTGATCGGTTTAGTCTACTTAGACTCCTTCCATGACTTAATTTAATTGTCGTATTATGTTATATATTCTCATAGTCAATATATTGTTACTTCTGTTAGTCTATCCTTACATGCCTCAATTGATTTTGTTAATACTTGTTCTACATCCTAATTGATAAATTACTCTCATGCTATAGTTGTACTTGTTTCCTCTTTTATTCTTACATGCTATCTCTTCATTGTTGATTATCATTATTTGAAGTTATTATTCAAGTTATCTCTTTCATTCGTGATTATCATTATTTGAAGTTATTATTCATGTTATGTCTTCCAATGTTGATTTCCACCATTTGAAGTCATTGTTACACGTTATCTCTTCCATTATGAGTTATTCTTATCTAATATCGTGGTTATACATTATCTCTCTCATTGTTGAGTTATTGGTTTTGAAGTTGTGAAAGTCGTCATCATGTTGAGGCAAATTGTTTATTGTTGAGACATCTTTCTTATTGAGCTTTTTACATTCTTTGTTGTTGTTTATATTCTTAGACACATTGTAGTGGAGCCATGGGCTATTGTTGCGGAAATATTGACATTGTTAATTGTTGGCAAGTTGTGATATACAAATACTTGTGGTGCGTGTTGTTATTGTGATGATATATTGATATGCATGTGACGGTATAAGGCTTGGGGTTAATGTACATGCTATGGTAGAAGGTAGGACTTATATGCGTGTTTCTTGTAGGGGAATTACGTGAAGCCATACAACGTCATAATGTGGGCTAAAATACATGTAGCTATTTCGGAAAAACTATTTTCATAAATGTAAGGCTCACGCGGTAGTATAAGGAAAGATTGTAATTGTAATTGAAAATGTGAATATGAGGTGGTACCTCAGTTATGATTCTTGATTTATACGAGGCAGTACCTCAGTTTTGATTCTTATTGTACACGAGGCGGTACCTTATTGTGATTCTTGTTGTTTATCTCATGTTGCCACGTGTTTTAGTGAGAACACTTCTTGTTGTTTTGTTCTTCCTTGTTCTAGCAGCTGTTGTCTATATATGATCATTGTGGTTCTCTTTAGCTACTTTCTTTATTTTATTTCCATGCTTAGAACTTCGGTATTAGTTTATGCTATTAAATTTTTTCATATAAGTTATTTTTTCTCTTTCCATTATTGCTAATTTTTATGTTTTCATAATGTTTATTTATGTCCTAATAGGCGTCTTAACCTGACCTTGTCACTACTCTACTGAGGTTAGTCTTGATATTTACTCTGTTCCAATGTGGCATACTCATACTACGGTTCTTTACATATTTTTATGCAAATCCGGGTACGTCCTGCCATGCTGGACGCTAGAGTTGATTTGAGTAGCTGCTTCTTGATACTTCAAGGTACACTTCTTGTAGGTCCGCAAGCCTTGGAGTTCCCTTCCTTATCTTTACTTCCTGTTGTATTTTCTTTTAGAGAGTGATATAGTAGATATTCTAATTTTACTCTGTAGAGCTTATGACTCAGTTCCACCGATTTTGGAAAAGTATTTGTTGAGATTCCATTTCAGAAGTTCATATATGTTATTCAGCCTTATTTTAATATTCGTTTAACTATATATGTCAAGTTGTTATCAAATGTTAGGCTTACCTAGTCGTAGAGACTAGGTGCCATCACGATATCCTATGGAGGGAAAATTAAGGGTTGTGACTGATCTCAACTTGAGGTAGCAGAGGTGGTTAGAGTTGTTTAAAGATTATGATATTATCATTTTGTATCATCTCGGGAAGGCCAATATGGTGGCGAATGCCTTGAGTAGAAAGGTTCAGAGTATGGTAGACTTTCATACATTCCTATTGGCGAGAGACCGCTAGCATAAGATGTTCATGCCTAGGACAGTCAGTTCATAATGGTTAGATGTTTTAGGAGCCTAGCCGGGTTCTCGAAGAAAGACATAGTTGCATATGTAGCTCGGTGTTTGAATTTCCAGCATGTGAAGTACGGGCATCAGAGGCCTGACAGTTTGCTTTAGAGGCTTGAGATTCTCGAGTAGAAGTGGGACCATATTACTCCATATTTTGTTGTTGGACTCCTACAAACTCTAAAGAAATTTGACACAAAATGGGTCATTGTGGATAGGTTGACCTAGTCGGCGCATTCATTTACGTGGCATCTACTTATTTTCAATAGCGGCTAGCTGAGATCTATATCCGTGAGATTGTTTGTCTTCATGGTGTGCTGGTATCTGTTATTTTAGATTGGGGAACACAATTAACATCGTATTTCTGGAGGTCATACAAAATGAGTTAGGCATATAGGTTCAGTTAAGTACAAAATATCACCCCCAGACAGACGGACTGTCTAAGAATACTATTCATATATCGAAGGATATGGTCCGTGCCTGTGTTATGAATTTCAGGGGTTCTTAGGATCAGTTCTTGCTGCTTGTGGAGTTCGATTACAACAATAACTCCCAATCACGTATTCAGATGGCTCCTTATGAGGCCTTACATGGAAGGTAGTATTGTTCTCCAGTTGGTTGGTTTAAGCCGGGAGATGCTCGATTGTTGGGTACCAATTTGGTTCTATATGCTTTGGAAAAAGTCAAGATGATTCAAGATCGACTTCGTACAACAAAGTCTAGGTAGAACATTGATGGTGATAGGAGAGTTCATGATGTTGCATTCATGGTTGGAGAGAGGGTTCTACTTTGGGTTTCACTCATGAAGGGTTTGATAAGGTTCAGAAAGAAGGGCAAGTTGAGCGCTAGGTATATCGGACCTTTAAAATCCTTGAGAGGGTTGATAAGGTGGCCTACAAGCTTGCATTTGTATTGTTACCGAGCTTAACAACAGTTCACCCGATATTCCATGTCTCAATACTCTAAAATTATTATGGTGATCCGTCCCATGTATTAGATTCACCTCAGTCCAATTGGACAAGGATGGACTTATGAGGAAGAGCTAGTGGACATTCTAGCATGACAGGTCCAGAAGTTGAGGTCTAAGAGTTTGTTAGAGTGTAATAGAGAAGTCAGCCGATCGAGGCGGGTATGTGGGAGTCCTAGTATGTATGCAGATTAGATACACACACCTTTCACCAGCCCAGGTACCTTTCTATGTTTGTTCGAGGACGAACATATATTTTAAAGGTGGATCATGCGATGGGCCGATAGATCATTTTGAGTTTTAGCTTTATTTTCGTGTTCCAAGACATCGATTTGCTCTATTAAGTGATTCTTGAGTTGCATGCGCATTTCGTGTCTTATTTCGGAAAGTGTTTATGCAAAAAATTGAAGAATACATGAATTTTAGCTTTAAAAATAATTTGAGTTGACCATAGTCAACATTTTATGTAAATGGACCCGGTATTGTGACGATCCCGATGGGTCCGTATCGTGATTTTTTGACTTGGGCATATGCCCTTAATTCAATTCGGAAGTCCCTAACTTATTTTTTGAAAACCAGAAATTTGATGATTTAAATTCCTATGTTTGACCCGTAGATTGACTTTATTGCTATCGGACTTAGATTTTGGTTTCGAAACTTGGTATAAGTTCATTTTACTATTTAAAACTTATCTGCAAAGTTTGGTGCAAAAGAGAGTTGATTTGATAGTCTTATGCATTATGATGTCCAATTTGTAGTTTCAGGTGTTATTTTGGTATTTTGATCGTGAGAGCGAGTTCGTATGATGTTATTATACTTGTGTGCATGTTTGGTTTGGAGTCCAAGGGCTCGGGTGGGTTTCAGATGAGTTTGTATAGTATAAAAGTTGTTGGTGCAACACTAGTTCTGTTGTTTACTGCAGATCTCACATTTGCGAGGTCTGGATCGCATTTGCGAGCATGCGCTGGGCTGGATGAACCTCGCATTTGTGACGAAAATGTCCATATTTGTGAACAGTCAGTGGTCGCATTTGTGATCACAGAGTTGCATTTGCGACTCATTATACTCTTCACTTATCTTCATATTTATGAAGAAGTTTGACGCTTATGCGAATGTGGGGTGTACGCATTTGTGAACTAAATGTTGCATTTGCGAATTTGGGGGCCTTTGAGATATGGTTCGCATTTGCTACCCTTGTCTCACATTTTCTATGTTCCCAATTGCGAACAAGACTTCACAATTATGATATCAGCACCTGGGTTAAAGAGGGAAAAATCGGGAGACATAGCTTATTTTACATAATTTCTCAATCCTAAACACTCTAGAGGCAAGTTTCCAAAGATGTTTTTCTTCCCAACATCAATGATAACAAATTCTAATTAATTTTTTTCATTACACATTAGTTTTGATGCATTTTTAACATCAAATCTAGTATTTCCATGGTAAAAATTAGCGATTTGGGTAAAAACTGGGAATTTTGTAAAATTAAGATTTAAACCTCAAATTGAGGTCAGATTTCGAAATAAATCACATAGCCGAGATCGGTGGTGAATGGATAATCGAAGTTTGGTCCTAACCTCGGATTTTGGACAAGCGTGCTCAGGGTTGATTTTTTAAAAAATGATCAAAATTGGACCTTTTTAATTGTTGAGTAGTTTATAGCTGATTTAGAACCACGTGATCAATAATTTGCTAGATTTGGTAGTCTTGTTCAAAAGTCAAAGGCGTGATTGATTTATTTCATTTATTGCGAAAGTGAGGTAAATATCGTGGTTAACATTTACTTGAGGGAATATGACTTGTTGATCTGAGGGAATATGACTTGTTGATCTATTTGCTACGTATTTTATGTGTGGGGACAACGTACACGTGAGGTGAAGAGTACTTATGCGTTTTCATTGGGTTAAAGCTTGCGGGCGGAACTTGTTTCTTGTATTTTATTATTTCGTTAATTATGTTATCCATGCTTAGATTATATTATTACTTCCTTAATTATTCGTTTCGTATTTATTGCTTATTTCAAATATGTTGAATAGTTTAAAAATTGAAGTTTGATACCTTGGCAATATATTTGAAGTTAAACCATTTTCCCGCATTGTTTATTGTTCGGAGTAAAATCACGAAGGGTGATATCGTGTCATTATAATCATGTTATTATATGGTGATGACGAGAGTAAAAACATGAAGGGTGATGTTGTGATATTTTATTTATATTACTACATGGTCAGGATGAGAGTAAAAACAAGAATGATGATGACATGCCATTATATTCATAATATTGGATGGTGAGGATGAGAATAAAAGCACGAAGGGTGATGCCGTGCCATTCGACTTGATTGATTTTTGATTTTGGAAATTTACTGGATTATTACATGTTATTTATTACATCTTTCCCTTTTTGCATGTTCTCTCCCAATTAGTTTATGTTATTTTATTGTTATTTTGTTGCTTTATATATACTTGTACATGTTTACTTTACGTAGGTCTCCTGTCATAGCCCTGTCACTACCTCGTCGAGGTTAAACTCGATATTTATGGACTATATTAGGCCAGCTATACTCATACCATACTTTGGTACTTCTTGTGCATATATTAGTATTGTTCCTAGCGATGCTCAGTAGAGTTGTGCTCGGATCCAGTCGCAATTGGAGACTTGAGATATAGCTCCACGATGTTGGTAGTCCTAAAATCCCCCTTCTATCATTACTATTTTATTGAGTTTCAAAACAATTGTACTTTGTTCAGACCTTATTTGTAGTACTCTAAATGATCATTTATTCGTGATTCCAGGTTCCGGAATATATTTAGATTTTGTTGTCCGGTTTTATATCACTCCACTTAAGACTATCATCGTTATTAACGTTAATGTTTTGTTATCAACTGTTAAAAATTGATCAATTATCTATTTTATGTCAGTTTGCATAGCAAGTGGATGTTAGACGCCATCACAATACCGATATTGGGATTCTGAGTCGTGACAATACTTTTTTTAATTAATTAATAAATTACATACTTATTGGTCCATATGACAATCTTCGAGGTGAAGCTATATATTAGCTTGTTATTTATAAAGCTATTGACAAGAGGGGTTGCTCTGATGGTAAGCAACCCCCACTTCCAACCGAGAGGTTGTGAGTTCGAGTCTTCCCAAGAGCAAGGTGGGAAGTTCTTGGAGGGAAGGATGCCGGGGGTCTATTTGGAAACAGCCTCTCTACCCCAGGGTAGGGGTAAGGTCTGTGTACACACTACCCTCCCCAGACCCCACTAAGTGGGATTATACTGGGTAGTTGTTGTTGTTGTTGTTTATAAAGTAGAACTCTTTATGAGTTTTGATTTGATTATCTCCTTAACCTGAATATTCTTAAAATGAGGGGTGTCTGTGGTGTCTAGAGTTAATATAGCCTGGTCCCATGAAGGAATATTTGTTAAAATTATATTGAAGCCTTACAAATTGAGATTTTTTTGTGGAAAAAATTTGAATTAGAAGATCAAAAACATGTTGTATTTTCTGCTCTAAAAAATTATTTCACTTCGGGTCTCTTAGTTATTCGGGTGATGAAGAAATCATTTTCTACTAATTTGTGATATTTCTTTAGAAGTTAAAGTTGGTTATATATTTAGAAAGTTTTACTTTGGTATTTGAATATGGAAAATATCAAAAGAAAATAAATTCTTATATGCTTTGAAAGATATTTCAAAAGGCACTTGTATGTAAGTCAAGTTCTTTTCATTTGAGATGATATTATGCCTTACTTGAGAAACACTTTCACTGTACTGGAAGGATACATTGATGATATTGAGTCTTTGACTCAAATGAGAAAAATAACTCACTATAGTTTGAGTGATCACCTTTGATGAGGTGTTACAATATTGGAATTGTTTGGTAATGAGGCTGATTAAGCAACCTCTTGGTAAATATTCTACTAGAAAATAAACCAACCATATTTCTATTGATAAATTGTGAATGCTAAAAAGCAATGACAATTGTAAGAAAATAAATCTTTCAATAAGAAGAGTAAATACATTCTCTACAGACATAATGTGATAAAACAATTGCTTAGAGATGAGAATTTTTATACGTTTTATGCATCAAAAGAGGATTTGACCGATCCTTTGACTTATGAGTGGAACACTGAGGGGTTTAGACTTTTGCTATTTTGAGATATATCAACAATGATGGTAACCCAACTTATGTGATTGTAGATCCCATAGTAGGTTCATATGGGTAATAACAAGTCATTAGTTGATCAAATTCTTCCTAATGCATATATATAGTGCAAGACTGCAAGGAATATGAGGTTGAGTTATTAAACTCTTAAATCAATAATTCATAGCCATTTGTAAGCGGTGTATTATGTTGCAGAATGTAATTGATGGATGGACCTAACGATGGAATGAGGCGGCCTCTATGAAATTTGTAGCAAAATTTCTAGAGCACTCATGAAAACCAGGTGCGCGCCTGACCTATTAGCACAAAATCGCGATAACAACAGAAATTGTGGGGATGTAATATGATGAATAAGATGCCCAACTTACAATAAAAATTTTTGGTTCATAGAAGTCATTAATTTCACCAATTATTCTGCAAATTAAATCTTATTTTAACTATATCTGTTTGATAAGATACCCGAAACTTAGCAAATTATACTTTCTTTCTTTCTTTATTTACTATCTATTTTTTATATCCGTTTTGAGATATGTTGGGAATTATCGAAAAATTAGTGACATATGTAATGTATCTTGGTTTGGAAAATCTTTTCTCTTTGAAGTATTATTCACATCTACTTATTATTTAGTAAATTATTTTATATTTAATAAAGTCAAACTAAATATTATCTAGTCGTTGAAGCAACCTATATAAACATGGTATTTCGAGAGCATAAGACACTTTCTAATTCAACTTTCTAGATCATCTTTTCCTCCTATATGTTGGATTTTTTTATTTTTTGAATTTTTTTGCTAGTTCTGCTCCTAGTTTAATAACTATAAGAGCTTGTTGAATCTTGCGTGATACGCCTAATTTTATTTAACATTGTGTAGACGATATATCCTTAAGAAAATTGTCCTTGATACATCTCAAGCTAACTTTTATTCTCCTTAACTAATTTTTCCAACAAAACTTAAACCCATGACCTTTGCCTGTTCTAATACCACGTTGAATTATAAGAGCATCTCATCTAAAAGCTTAAGCTATTGAGAAAATATACTTTTATTTATTTAATTCTCTCTTCAACGGGTGATGCTTAAAAAAAAATTGGCAGACGCTAGTAGAAACACTATTTCAAAAGTTCTAAAGAAATTTATGTTTTGATAATTTGAAGTCATATTATTGAGTAAGTTTGAATTGTTATGCATGACTTTAGAATGCTCTATTGGCGTGAGAAACTTTCTTTACAATGAAAGTGTCACAAAATAAAGTGCTCAAGTCAAAAAGGAAAATGGGCACTTTAATTGTAAAGAAAGTTAAATTGGTGTAATTTCGGTGCTCATTCATTTATAACTTGTTATTGACGGAAAGTATTAATCATTTTTTGCACGCGTAATTTACGTTATTGTAGCAGGTTACATGTTTTATTCTACAATTTATTAGTTGCACTTAGTATAGATAGTGTATTTACAATTATTTTTAGATGATTTAAAATATAAACTTTTTTATACACTATATAAAAGTTGAATTTGAATACCAAAAACAGACATAAATTTAACACTTAAAACTTTTTCTCTTGGGATGATTTGTGAGTCGAGCCTAATTTCTATATCCGCTTCCCCCGTCACGTTGCTGAACTTGCATTCCCAAGACGTTGTTGATAGGAATATGTGGAGGTCGAGCATTAAGGTGGTAGGCCGGGGTAGTCGAGAGTTCTTCCCTTTTTTTGTACCGGGTAGTTTGTTAGAGTTTCGTTAGGTTTGTTAGCGGTCTTTGTTATATTCACATTGGTGTTTTGCGTGTGGTTATTTTCTTTCTGATATCTTTTATTATTACATGTCTTTTTCTCTTATTTCTTTTCTGATATTATTGCTTTTTCTGTTGAGCCGAGAGTCTCATAGAAACAGTCTCTCTGCCCTTTTCGGGATAGGGATAAAGTCTGCGTACACTCTATTCTTCTCAGACCCCACTAGTGGGATTTTACTGGCTACGTTGTTGTTGTTGTTGTAAATTTAACTCTTAAGTTAATGAAGAAAAGGACTTCATTAAGTTTGAAGTCAGTTCCGCACATGTGAGGTTTTCAGACAAGGGAAACTTGACAAGATTTTAAGGAAAACCATGTGCAACTGAATAAGAAAGGGATCTGACCATTGCTATAATTAACTTAGTAATGTTAACTTGAAATCAAAATGATGAAAAAACCAAACCTAAAGTTTTTCCAATGGGTTTGAAGTATCATTATTCCAACAAATCCAATACTTCTAATAAGTTTCTTTCTTTAAGAACTTCAACTATTCTCATCACAACTCTCTTCACTGCTTCTCTTGTCTACTTATTTTCCCCTTCAAGAAATTCACAAGAGCCACAGCTCTTGGACCATCAGGGAGGTTTATTTCATGGCGATTTACGCGACGCGAAATTTCCATGGAATAAGCTTTCATTTGGACAAAATTCTGAGAAGCTGAAATTAGCAGTTTTTTCAAAAACATGGCCAATTGGAGCAGATCCTGGAGGCATGGAACGACACGCGTTTACGTTATACACTAACCTTGCTGCTAGAGGACATGATATTCATATTTTCACTGTGCCATCTGATAGAAAATTTCATAAAGATATTCATGTTGGTAACCTACATGTCTATTTTGCAGCTAATGATCATGGCTCACTCAATTGTTCTTTAGCTTTTGATATATTTGATCAAGAAAATAGGGTTAGACCTTTTGATTATGTGCACACTGAGAGTGTGACACTACCTCATTGGCGCGCGAAATTCGTGCCTAATGTAGCAGTAACATGGCATGGAATTTGGTATGAGATTATGCACTCAAAGTTATTTCAAGAACTCTTTGAAAACCACAATGGACAATTATCATCAGGGCCTATGACTGAACTTCAAGAAGCAATGCCAAAACTTGTCGATGAAATTAAGTTCTTTTCGAGTTATACTCATCATATATGCATAAGCAATAGTGCAGGGGAAGTTCTTGTAAACATTTATCAACTCCCTCAAAGAAATGTACATGTTATACTCAATGGAATTGATGAGACTAAGTTTGTCCATAACCCTAAATCCGGAGCAGATTTTCGCGAAAAAATTGGGATCCCATCAAATGTTAGCTTGGTATTAGGAGTTGCTGGAAGGTTAGTAAGGGACAAGGGACACCCTCTTCTCCACGAGGCGTTTTCGTTCATAGCCAAGCGCCATCCTGGAGTTTTCCTGGTAATAGCAGGATCAGGTCCGTGGGGAAAAAGGTACGCGGAATTAGGTCAAAATGTGAAGGTTTTAGGTGCATTAGAACCCTCAGAACTATCAAAATTTTACAATTCAATTGATGTGTTTGTGAACCCAACTTTGAGGCCTCAAGGACTTGATCTTACATTAATAGAAGCTATGCATTGTGGAAAACCAGTTTTGACACCAAATTACCCAAGTATAACAAGAACTGTGGTTTTAAATGAAGATTTTGGTTACACATTTTCACCAAATGTAGGCTCATTTATAGAAGCATTGGAGTCAGCAATAAAAGATGGTCCAGCAGTTTTGCAAAAGAAAGGAATGATTTGCAAGTCATATGCACTTTCAATGTTCACAGCTACCAAAATGGCATTGGCTTATGAAAGGTTCTTTCTTTGTATGAAAAACACTAGATATTGTCAATACCCTCTTCCCACAGATTATTAAAGATTTTTTTATTGGAATGTTACATTTTTCTTGTGTACGAGGTAAATTAAGAAACTAAACTTTATTGAAAGTTACATTATTTTTGTGTACGAGGTAAATTATGAAACTAACTCCTCGCTATTGAATTTTAAAACTTGTAATTATACCTCATAGAGAACCATTATTGTAGGTGACGTGAACTTTCCAAATCTTAAAGAGTTAAAGTCACTAAAATTATAAGGACAACAACATGTTAAATTTTAACTAATTAATTAGTGAAATTTAGTTATCATTTAATTGGCCAAATGGTTTTTATCCGCTGAACTAATACTCCACAATTAGAAAGAAATCCATTTTAAGCTAGGAAAAGCAAGGGGTAAGCTGCACTTGCAACCCTATAGGCTATAGGAGCCTATCTACCAATCCAATTCTAAAGACAGTTTGCTTTGTGACAAATACTTTCAATAATTTATGCTTGATATTTGGTCGTTGGCTGAACTGAATTTTTATTCTTTTCTGATAAAGAAACTTATTAACAGCAAATAAATACGAAGAGTATGCTCTTCTAAGGGAAACTTAAAGAGGGCTTTTAAGAATGAAAAAAACCTTATCTTAAGGATAGAGAGCCCCCCGCCTGCCTTTTCAGATATGAGTGAGTGGGAAGTCAGCTACAAGACAATTCGACTTTACAGAAATCAACTGCTAGACGGTTCGATTAGTCTTTTGTATTTACATCCAATTATACGAATGATTTGCACGTCTGCATCATCGCGGCCTCCACAAAAGATTCTCTGATGGTGCCCCGCTCACTTATAGTTCGCTACCTTTTGTGTCCTACATGTATGTTCACACTAGATCACTTCACAAAAGATCAAGATCGGATAGCAATGCATCCCTCAGGGAGATTCCACCAATCAACTCTTTTGCGCCTTACATGTTTACTCACCTGTTTGACTTGCAAACCGGGGCAAGTGAGACGGAGTATAACTTTATACGTAAAAACCTACTAAAATTTTAACAAGTATTAGATTTGAATTCATGGTTTTAACAATACAATAAATTTAATGCTAAAATCTTAAATCTTAAAACCCATTAAATTTAGATTCTAGATCCGCCTCTGCTTACGAAATAACAGATTTCTTGATCATTGTTTCAAGACGGATTGAATGGAGAGCACACAGACATCACAAATATCATTTTGCATTTTGGATTAGCAAAGAATATTTAGATGGAGAAACCACATGGATTTGTGTTAGGTGTTTGTCCTATTTTTCTTATCATATTTGGTATTCATATTTCTCGGAAAAAAGGGCAACATATTAACCACAATTGAGTTTTTCTTTACTTAAAAGAAAATTATAATTTTCTACATTTGGCTAGTTCTTTTTTCTTTTAGAAAAAGATTTGAAATTCTATAAATTGAGAGGATCACATTCTTATTTATCAGCATTCACAATGTAGCCATAGATGGCTTGAAAGTCTTGTTTAGGGGGAAAATTTCAGACAAGTATTAGCCTGTCACTTGAGTTTGCCTCTTCGTGAGGTTGGTCTCTCGATATTTTGTACTCTCTATTATATAGTGCATTGCTCATCTCCACCTGTGGCATAGATCAATTGACCAAACCACGTTAAATATTGTTTGTATCTCTTTTGATATGTTTCTCTTATGTTATTTGATATATCGTTGTTCAAGGTTTGCTTTGCTAGTTTCCGCATAGACACCTGATTTTTCTTTATCCTAACAATTTGTTGATCATGAGTACTTCGGCAAGGCATGTAAAATCCATAAATTCTTATTGTCACGATCCAAAATTTCCACCCTCGGGACCGTAATTGCGCCTACATTTTACTTGCTAGGTAAGTGATCGTTAGAATGTTTTTAGCCATTCTTATTACTTCAAATTAAATAATAACCAAGAGACTAAAATAACGTGAGAAAATCATAACAATCGGAATATCTAGATACAATTCCAGAACAAGTGTCATAAGTGCATGAGCAACTAGAATAATACAAATAATGGTTTAAATGAAAATAAAATTGTCTGAAATAAAATAAACAGCTAGGATAAGGTAGAAGGCGGATTCGGGGTTACGAAAATCGAGCAGATCCACCTCAAGTCTTTGTCAGGCAATCAATACCAGAAATCTACTGACCGCTGCTAGGACTGACACCAAAATCTGCACAAGAAGTGCAAAGTGTAGTATGGGTACAACCGACCACATGTACTCTGTAAGTGCCGAGCCTAACATCGACAAAGTAGTAACGATGCTAAGGCGGGTCACTTATAATAACCTGTATGCGGTATAATAATAATAATAATAATAATAATAATAATAATAATAATAATAATAATAATAATAATAATAATAATAATAATAATAATAATAATAATAATAATAATAATAATAATAATAATAATAACAATAGAAAGAGAACGCAGGAAAAGTAGGGTAGTTAACTGATGAAAATAAACACAATCCACGAAATTAGTAAAACCAGAAATGTCAGTCCTCAAAAACTCGTATAAAAACACTGAAAGCTAACACAATGTAGTAATGAATACAAAATACATAATCCATTATGACAGGCAACCCGATTCCACAATACACACTCCTCCCTTATTTCACCATATCAATATCAAGTATAACAAAGAAAGTTCCATTGTGGCGCGCAACCCGATTCTACCATATAAACATAATCAATATCATAATTCTCCCTTAGTTCACCAAATCAATATAATATACGGCGTGCAATACGATCCTATCATGTCAATATTAATCCTTCATTGTTCCACCAGTAGCCGTGTGCAACCCAATCTATAAACAAAAGCAATAAATAAAATCAACTCTACAACTCAACTCACAAGAATTGCTATGATTTAAGAATATGAAAGCAAAGCCACAAAGGAACCTCATACCGAATCTAGGAGTGGTACACTTAATACAGAGCAACAAGACAATCCAAATACAAGACATTTCAAATGTACAAAGTAAGATAATTAAGGCATGTAGCAATTAATCATAGAAGCTATCATGACCCAGTTGTGATGGTACCTAACCCAACCCGTTAGGTAAGCTAATTAACAACTATCAAATTTCAATAAAATTAATAAGAGAATTAAATAAAAGAAAATATTCGAATCTTATAAATCCCCCAATGCATGGTAGTACAAATTATGAGCTTCTAAGATTAGAATTTACAAAGGTGGTATGAACTAAATACATCATCTGTTCGAAATGTACATAAACAGATTCTTGTGAATATAAGGCAACCATGAACAAGAGGCAGCTGCAACTATAACATAGGTATGTCTTCAGTTCCATCTCTCATCGATCACAGCAGCATCAGCATCCAACGTCTGCACGCAAGGTGTAGAAGTGTATCATGAGTACAACCGACCTCATGTACTCAATAGGTAACAAAACCTTAGGTTGAAAGTAGTGTCGAGCTGGAACAAAGGCCAGGTCCAACATCCAATAGCCAACAACATTTCATAACAATATAAAGCAAATAATAAAAGAAGTACTCAGAGATAAAATGTTCAGCTTAATCATGGTTCCCGAAAAATAGTTCTGTTTTCCAAGTATATCAGTGAAAACCCAAGTTTTTTTACTGAAATTGCCAAAAGTATGAGTAAGTTTGAAATCGATAATTTTTTCTAGAAAGCTTTCAGCAGGTAAATGTTTCCTTTTCAGATAGCATGAGGAAAGTACATCTATATGCCTACATGTCAAGATACAAGTAAAATCATAAATATCACCGAAACCCGGCAATAGAAGGAAATGCATATCTATGCATGTATCTCAAGTACACATGACAAATAC
Organism: Nicotiana noctiflora; assembly: GCA_032618575.1. Classification (NCBI taxonomy): domain Eukaryota; kingdom Viridiplantae; phylum Streptophyta; class Magnoliopsida; order Solanales; family Solanaceae; genus Nicotiana; species Nicotiana noctiflora. The sequence goes on along the minus strand of JASVEL010003182.1, from coordinate 95,235 downwards.
AATGTTTCTTAGTGATGAAGTCATATATCCACACTCTCAGAGTACTCAATCTCACTCTCTCGGATTCTCTCTTACCATGCTCAATACTCAGCACACTCAATCACTCAACACTGTACAAACTTACTACGATGTGTAGCCTGATCCCACAAATGTAACTCATAATCAGACCCTCGTCCTCACTCAGTTATCAATCTCTCCAATCTCTCTCTCACAAGCTATTAATGTCATAAAACTAGCCAGAAAATGATGATATGATGTAGAATTAAGTAACAATAGAGACTGAGATATGATACGTAGTAAATGAATATGACTGAGTATGAAATTTCAATGAAATTAATAAGTCAACAGCAAGAAGCGACGACTATGTGTCCCAACAGTACCAACATATAGCCTAAACATAATCTTTAGCATGATTGACAAGTCAATTACTTTAGTACGTAGAGATTTCATGGCTACAAATAAGATCAGGTAACTATATAATACCACGAGAATAGCAGAGTCACAACTTACATGGTGCATGTTCACACGCCCGTCACCTAGCATGTGCATCACCTCAACACCAAACACATATCACATAGTTCAGGATTTCATATCCTCAACATCAAATTTAGAAGTGATACTTACCTTGAACAAGCCAAATTCAATACCGAGCAAGCGAAACGATACTCCAAAGATGCCACCCAACGCGAACCGTCCTCTGAACGGCTCAAAACTAGTCAAAAGCAACTCAAAGACATCAAAGAATATCAAAGGAACCCATTGATAAGTGTTGAATCTATAATCAAAATACCAAAACTATTCAAAAACTCCTCAAAACCTAACAAAACTCACAAAATTTGACAACCTATTCAATTACGAGTTCAACCATACTAGTTTTACTCAAATCCGACTCTAAATCCATGTTCAGAACTTAAAAATTCACTTTATGAAACTTTAGGCTAAAACCCCCATTTTTTTGGAATCCTCAATCAAATGCTGAAAATGAAGATAGATTCATGATATAAAATCAAAATGAGTAGAGAACACTTACCCCAGTCCACATGATGAAAACTGCTTCAAGAGTCACCTCAATCCGAGCTCCATAGCTCCCAAAATGTAAAAATGATTGAAACCCTTGAAATAGAGTACTTTATAATCTGCTAGGTATTCCTCTTACGTGAACGCGAGAAGTCTATCGTGTTCGTGATGAACAAAAATATATTGCAACAAAAAATGGTCTATGCAAACGCGACAACACATCTGCGAACACGAATCTAACCTTACCTGACCTTTTGAGAACACTTGCACAACTACGCGATCATGTGGGCTTAAAGCATGTGCCCCAACTGACCATTCCTCTACGCGAATGCATGATCCTTCTCACGCCCGTGATGACCTGAATCCCTCAAAGCTTCACGAACGTGGGCCTTATTATGCGGATGAGAAGAATAAATTATCACCTGCCATCAAGAACTCTTCGCGACTGCGTTCCTGCCTTCGCGACCTCAAAAGAAAAAACCAGATACACAGACATGAGAAACTTTACCACATCTCTAATTCCGAAAATTGGTCCATCAACCATCCGAACTCACCCGAGGCCTCCGAGACCTCCACCAAACAAACCAACAAGTCCCGAAGCCCAAAGCGAACCAACTCGAGGCCTTAAATCACACATAATAACAACGAAATGATAAATCGTACCACAAATCAAACTTGATGATTTTTTAAATTTTCAACTTTCATAACTCATGCCGAAGCATAGCAAACCAACCCGGAATAAATCCAAATTTTGCACACAAGTCCCAAATGATATAATAAAGCTATTCCGATTCCCGGAACCATAATTCGTATCCGATATAAAAAAGTTCGCTCCTAGTCAAACTTTTCAAAAATCCAACTTTCACCATTTCAAGGAAAGTTCAACTGTGGGACATGCTCCTAAGTCCAAAATTACCCAACGGATCTAACGGAATCATCAAATCTCTAATTCGAGGTCAAATATTAAAAAGTCAAACTTGGTCAACTCTTTCAATATAAAGCTTCTTAGTTGATCATTCTTCCAAATCAATTCCGAATAATCCAAAAACCAAGACCAATGATTCACATAAGTATAATACATCATACGGAGCTACTCATGCCCATAAACTACCAAGCGAAATGCAAATGCTCAAAACGATCGATCGGGTCATTACAGAAGCATGGAAAAACGAACATTTTAATACGAGAATAATAAGTTGCAAGTTAAGGCACATGAAGCAATTTAAGACATGGAATAAAATAATTAATGAAATACGGGAAAACATGGAAATAATTATTTTGGTGGCGTATACACTCGTCACATTGCATATACGTTGCTACATATGTAATTCACATAACACATAGTTCAAGGGTTCCTAATTCCCTCAAATCAAGGTTAGACCCAACACTTACCTCGCTCCACAAGCAATTCAAAGCTCAATCGGTGCCTTTCCTCTATAATTCGGCTTCAAACCAATCAAATCTAACCAATATCGACTTTACTTTTTGGTTTTCCATCCGGTGTCCAATACCCGCATTGGAGCCCGGCTATATCCGAATTCGCACTGCTTAGAGCCCGTTTTAGGGGGGGAGTGCTCCCTACCAAGAATTTTTTTATACCCAGGGCTCGAACTCGAGACCTATGGTTAAGAGAGGAGCAGTCTCATCCACTGCATTACATCCTTTGGTGGTAAAATCGACTTAATATCAACAAACAATGCTAGGAAAATCAATTAAAATACATAAAGTTAAGGTCTTTACACTTTCTCAAAAAGTCAACAATGTCAACCCCGAGCCAACTTGGTCAAAATCCAAGATAAAAGACCAAAACCCGATTACCCATTCACCACCGAGCACGATTATGTAAATTGTTTCGAAATCTGATCTTAATTCGAGGTCTAAAGATAAATTTATAAAAATCCCTAACTCTTTCCAAATCCCTAATGTCTACCATAAAAATCCTAGATTTAATATTGAAAACACTTGGAAAGTAATGGGTAATTGAAAAAATGGATTAAGTTTCTTACCAATGAATTTAGGAAGATAAGCTTTTGAAAAAATTGCCTCTACGGGGTTTAGGGTTGAGAGTTAGTGAAAATGAGATAAATCCTGCATTCTCAGCTTTTGTCGCGGCGAAGATGTCACAATTTCGACATGGGGTTCGCAAGAGAAATACATTGCAAATGCGAAGAACCCATCTCTATGATATCACCGCAACTGCGATGATTTGTTCGCAAATGCGAACACTAGAGCATCACAAAAACGATGAATTGATCGCAATTGTGATCCCTGCTGTTCCCTGACCCTTTTTCAAAATTGCAAAAAAACATTCGCAAATGCGATCATGATAAACTTTTCTAGATGTCGCAAATGCGATCCCCCACCTTGCAATTGTGAGGTCTGCAGACGACACCAACAACATAGGGTCATCAGTTGTTCTTCTAAGTCTAAAATACCTCTGTTGCATATCTGAAACTCACTCCAGGCCCTCGGGCTCCAAAATAAAGATGCACACAAATGTAATAACATCATAAGAACTTGCTCGCGCGATCAAAATACCAAAATAACACCTAGAACTATGAATTGGATATCAAAACAAATGAAATTTTCAAAGAAATTTAAGAACTTCACGTCAAATCAACTCTATTTTGCACTAATTTTACACACAAGTCATAAACACTAAAATGAACCTATTCGAGAACCGAAATCCAAGCTCAGTAGCAATAAAGCCAACCTACGGTCAAATTTAGGAATTCTTTAAACCTTTAAATTGCTAGTTTTCAATAAATTACGTTAAATCAAGTTAAGAACTTTCGAATTCGATTCTGGGCATACGCCCAAGTTTCAAATCACGATACGGATCCACCGGACCGTCAAAATACTGATCTGAATCCCTTTACACAAAATATTGACCGTAGTCAACTCAAATGAGTTTTTAATGCTCAATTTCACTTTTTCATAGATTTTTCACATAAAAAGTTTCTATAAAAGCTACGAACTGCGCATGCAAATTAAGGAAGGCTAAAATAGAGTTATTCGAGGTCACGTAACACAGAAACAAAGGATAAAACTATAAATGACTTATCGGGTCATCACACTTATACAGCCTCAAGAAACCTTCCCCAATGTGGTTCAGTAGTCACTTCGATACTTTTTGTACTTAGCTTTAATTTGATCTTGTAAGGAATCGATTAGATCATTCGGTGTTCGATAGACTTTCTCAAGAAAAGCATATCTCCCTAGTGATGCATGTTGTTGATATTATCATTATTACATATGATGCCATTTTTTCAAGCCGCCGAAGAATTGATACCTTTGTGGCTCGAAGTATTTTCTTAGAAGTGAATTCAATCTTTACGAGATATTTAATATCACAAAGAAAGTATATCAGAACTCTCCAACTAAGACTCGCTGCGATGCTATTAATCTAATACTAATCTTAGGAGCGCCCCAAAGAGAGGCTTACGGTATCAGGTTACACTCAACACAATTTTTCATAAGAGGACTAAAAGGAATGAGATATTTTCACCCAACTCTAGGAATTCTTAATTACCCCCTCCATCCCAATTTATATGCCATATTTTCTTTTTTAGTCTGTTTCAAAAAAAATATCAAACTTCTTTACTTAAAAATAATTCAATTTTAAACTCCATACTTTAGACTTTCTTTCTTACTTAAACTTCGTGTCAAGTCAAACACCGTCATTCAAATTGCGACGAAGAGAGTATAAATGAAGCAAGTCGCATATACATATCATATTTGTGATTACATTTGTAAAGGAATGTTAAATGTAAAAAGTGTTTAACCTGAAAACGGATAACAATTGAATTTATATTGTGGTTTTAAGGACACGCGATTTTACTTGTTACAAAATGATAAAAACACAATATTGATATTGAAATTAACTACAAATAAAAATAAGCAAACCAAAGGAAATGTATAACTTTGATCCTCGAGCTATATCACCTTCGAATCAAACAAGTATTTCACCGGGAAAAATGAACAAAGTAACATAGTATTGAGAGCATAAGAGAAAGATGGTATATTGCTTTTATGTAGCGTTAATATGATGTCCTTTATAAATTATCAACTCTCCTTTATATAGTAGGGGAGTCCTATCCTTGGTACAATTCTAAAGTGTTGAGAGCATAAGAGAAAGGTGGTATAGTACTTTTATGTAGCATTAATATGATGTCCTTTACAAATGATCAACTCTCATTTATATAGTAGGGGAGTTCTACCCTTGGTACAATTCTAAATACACTCAGAAATTCCATGATTAGATACCTCTTCCTGATACGTGCCGAGATTTCTACCGTGATCCTCGTCCGATTGCAGATATTTTAGCTTTCCATTGTTTTGCTCGGTAAGCTTCCCTTGATCTTGCTCGGTCTCTATCCTGCCTGGTTTTAATCTTGGCCGACGTAGATCTTGATCGTTCTTTGGGTCATGAGCTCAGCAATCTATCTTTACACCACAGTTCGATATAGCATGGGGTGGAACCCTGGTCCATCGACACATCCAGATTTTAGGGCAAGCCCAATTTTGACCGTATACATATAGTCTCCTCTTTTTTTGGAGAGTAGATGACAAAAAAGATATAAGACCTCGATCTTTACTCGGATAAATAATAACGTAAGCAGCTAAAGGTCATCGAAACATCCCGTTGGTGTAGTTTTCAAGGCATTAAATGCGTGCCAGTCGACGGTCAACCACTACTGGATTTGAACCGTCATCTTAAACCTATAAATATATTTTCTTCGTTTACCCAAATATTATTTTCAAATTTTATCTTCTAATCCTTCACTTTCCTCATAGCTTTTCTCTTTCAGATCTTGGTGTTTCTTCGATCTTGGTGTTTCTTCGCCTGTTTCATCACAAAATACCAAGTGCTCCTTCTCATTGTTTATTCTACTTCATTCACAGAAGTAAAATGGCTAAGACTTCAAAAATCGTTCCACAAGGAGACTGCTTCATCGTCACAGCCAGCCGGTAAGGAACCGACGGCGGAGCCATGCCCTGAAGAGTTTTTTCTCAAAATGTGTATCACCGATTCTGATTTAAAGGTTAAAAGACATCCTTGGTGCCAGGCCAATGTGAACCGGTATCAAGATATATCTATTCAATCCCATATAGCCTCCTCATTCGGGTAAAAACGATTGCAACTAGGGTAATAAACATGTGGTGTTGCCTGCTTCCGAGGAATCAATCACTACATACCTGGAGGGTTTATCAAGTGTTTACACCTATCCCTTTATGTTGGGTCCCTTGTATATGATAATTATAGATTTCTACAAGAAGTACAAAGTGACCCTCGATTAGATCCACTCCTCTTTCTGGAGGATACTCATACTACTTCGTTTTTTCGTAAGAAAAATTGACGGGTGTCCCTTCACCCTCGATCACCTTATACGCTTGTATAGTCCACAACTTTATTGATGGGGGTTAGTATAACTTGCTCACCGAGCCTATAGGACCCTTTTTTCGAGCATAGATGATGATCGAGACCGGAGCTGGATGCGCCGATTTGTACGAGTGAAGACCTCGGACGTGATACCGATAAAGAGTATGCCATTTCTTGAGAAATGGAATAAGAAGTGTAAGTACAAATAGATACTTAAATGTTTGTTCATTGTTTTTATTTCCCCCTTCTTATCAGAGCATTTCGATATAGTGTTTGCCTAGATACCGGTGTGTTTCTGCAACTAGAGGACTGGGTCAAGGTCCTAATATCGCAAAAAATATATGCTAAGCGCACATGGTGCGATTTGGCAAAGGGTCGATGGGAGTCTAGCAATCATGGTAAATTTTTCTTCCTAACATAATGATTTGACCATTGTTCGAATTTTTTTTCGAGTTTACATATTTCTCTTTTTTTGTAGGTCTCAGGAAGGATGTGACGATGAGGTACCCGTCTGGGGTGAAGAAATCCGTCCACCACCATCTGTCCCGAAGCTGGTGAGGGAGAAAAAGAGGAAATGGGCTCCGAGTTCAGAATCAGGGGAATAGAAGCCCAAAAAAAACAAGCTTATAAACCCAAGGGGAACATCATCCCTCTACCTTTGGAGTTGGTCCATCGGCTAAGGGAGGAGCCTAAAGAAGAAGAAGAAGAATAGGAAATCGGGCTGGTGGACTGCATATGAGCCGGGGTCGATGTTCGAGGAACTCCTAAACTGGTGGGAGCTGAAACTATACCGCCTCAGCTAGGTGAGCTCGAGAGAGCCCTAGCGGAAGTCCCCGAGCTAGAAAGGGTCGAACATGCTTTGCCTTGTCACACCTCCTTTTTTCGCACACACGTAAATGTGCCGCTATTTACTACTACACCTCGGGAAGAGATATAATAATAATCAGAGGAAGGAGTTTTTCCACTTAAAGGACAGTCGGAACGGGATCAATTTATTTAATTTTTCGGAGTCGCCACTTGGGAAAATAATGGTGTCCCAAGTCACCGGTTTAATCCCGAACCGAAAAAATTTATGACTCTGTATTACAGTCTGCGAAACTAGAAACCTGGATAAGTAATTCTGTTAACCCGGGAGAAGGTGTTAGGCACTCCCGGATTTCGTTGTTTTAGCACAGTCGCTCAACTGCTATTTTTGTTTTTTATCTGATTTCATTATATATTTTAATTATGTGCTTTTATGTTCTGTTTTTTAATTTTAGAAGAATTGCGACATTACGAAAACACATTTCGAGTCACACCGCAACCAGTACGTCTGTGACTTTAATGCGTTTCAGTTTCGCCGAGAGTAAGATTTGGGTCACATAAATGCGCACCTGTATTTAGGAAAGTAATTTTATTAAAGTCGTGCCTAAAGAGTCTATCGTGTTGTTAACTTTGGGAAAGACCGTAAAATTCGCTAAACGGTCTTCCCGAGTCTAAGTTTTTTATAACAATTTATTTGAGAGCCCCCAAATTGTGTATTTGATTTGGCAAGGGACATATAGCAGAACTTCTAATCAAATGTTAATATTTCAAACAGGTATATAACCTCAGAAAAGCTTTTTTTAATGAGCAGTACAACGATCAAAGATACAAAAAGAGCTATTACGATAAAATAAATGGTTAACATATGGAATAAATATTAGGGACATGATCAACGGCGAAATATGCGAATTCAAGCGTACACTTCAGCTTTGTGAGCTTCAAAATACTTTAGACCACTGGAACAAACTCATATTGCCAAGACAAACCCAATTCAAAGCCTAAGAAACTACATCCAACACAGATTTGAAGTAAACTATGCAAAGGCTCAAACTCTCGAAACAAAGCTTAACTAACTATTGGACTATGTACTGCCAACACCGTATAGTTCAATATCCAAAAAAAATTCAGATTTGTTTTACCCAGAATAGTGAACTAGCTTGAACAATAATTAGCCTGAGTGATAATTGACATAGATATCGTATTTGAAGTTAACTCAGGATTTCATTCAAATAGAAGAAAAAAACATATGTTCACTAGACATCAAAGTAGCAGTAATCGGAATTCAAGCAGAACCACAAAATTAAACAAAAATTCAACAATTTTTAGTCATTCAATGAAGGTATAATACAAAGGGTTCGAGAACTGACCAGTGAAATCACTAAGGGATTGGCCCAGAACTTAACGCCAAAAGAGGGTGACTAATTTCAACAGAACAACAGAGGAAGAGAACATAGTAGAGCTTAGCCAACAATCTCAGACAATAGTCAACCACGAGCAGCAGTGATTCTCAACTCTAGCAGCGCAGTAAGAAACAGGAAAGCTGACCCAGGAGATAAAGTTTGACAAACAGCAGTCCGAAATAGAAGGAAGTAAAATTCGAAATCCAGGCCAATCTTCGAAATCAGCAGCGAAGCAACACAACAAACATATCAATAGCGCCGAAAATCTCGGACTGAATTCAAGAAAAAAAACCAGTGATAAATGAAACCACCCTTAAACTCAATCGACTAACAAAACAATGAGAGTTCAAGCGATGCAGCAGAAATTATTCCGAATTCACAACAGAAACCATTTCGAATCCAAACAATTTCAATTTTCTATTGTTTTCGAATATGATTTTTTGGAATTTGAATATTACTTTCTTCATCTTTTAAGATGAGAAATTCGATTTTGCCATTGGGGTCCCTTTATTTTATGTGTGTGTGATCATTTATGTAGGTGAGAGGCTAGGGAGTATGAAGAGAATGAGATGGGAGATTGAGGATTTAGTGGTGATTTTTTCTGTTGAAGGGGGAGCGTCTGGCATGGAAAATGGGAGCTGGGGTCACGCTTTTTGCGTGTCCCTTTCCGATAAAGGGGGAGGGTCTCTTTAATGTGAGAGGGAAAACGGGTCGGGCAGGCGGGTTTGGGCTGGGACGTGTGTGGGTTGGGGTGTAGGTTTGGGTAAATTTGGGCTGCTGGCTGTTCGATTTTAATCTTGGGCCTGGGCGGATGAGAGGGTTTTGGGCAGGGTATTCCTCTTGGGCCTGGGGTAATGGGTATTTCTTTGATTTTTCTCCTTCTTTTGTATTTTTACCATTATTTTCCTTTGTATTTTTTGTATTGTACTTTTGTATTATTATTTTTTGTATTTTTGTATTTTTTATTTCAAATTTCCTTTATATTTTCTGTACTTTTTCCTATTTTGTAATTATTTGGAATTTATTCAAACTACTAAACTAATTTCCTTCTTTTTGGCAATTTTTCAATTTAAAAGCAAACAAAATGTTATTCTTTTGATTTTTCTTTAATTTGTTAAAATAAAATAATTTCTAAAAATGTATTTTTTGTAATTTTATTTATCATACTCAAAATTCACACAAAATTTAAAAAATAAGGAAAAATTATTTATTTTGAATTTTATAGGAATGACTCATGTGTAGGGTAAAAATCACGTGCTCACATGCCTTAAGATGAGAAAGTTATCGATTAGGCGGCTAATGTTGATACAGAAACCAGGCTCGAGGCTTACCGAGATGAAGGCGCCCTAAAAAATTTACTTAGGCTGATAAATGTCTAGGATTTCCCCTCATTTCCTTTGTTTACTGAGTCGAGATCAAAGAAGCTTAGGCGGTGGAGACTAGCCATGGTGAAGGGGTCCATGAAGCAGAGGACCCTTTTCGTGGTTATTTCATCGAAGTGGAGGATGTCACTTGGCTGGGTGATTTGGAAGTATCGAGGAAGAGCTCGAGTGAGGCTTCCTCGAGCCTTAAACTGAAAAGTCGATTTCCAGCCCCGAGTGTCGACCCTGGGTATAAGCGATCGATTGTCATCTCAGTCCCAGAGGATGATCAGGTCCTCTCTGCCCCTATAGGGGGCTAGCTACCCCCAATGTTTGGTAACCGAAGAGGACCAACCCAAGATGGACGCGGTACAAATACCCTGTTTGTTCAATGAAGCTCAACAGGCATTAAATCAGGTACCCTTAGATCTCATTGTCAACTTTCAAGTTCTGCACTTATGCTTTTTAATATTTATTCATTTTTCTATGTTTACAGGCTTCGGTACTCCATCATGAGGCTTTCCTTCAATTTCGAAAGGAGTTGAGTCGGTATGAGGCTGAGATCCGGGGGCTCATCGAGAAGAAGGATGCCTTCAATCTTCTCAATGAGCAATGAGAAGGGAAAGTCAAAAGCCTTCCGCTGAGCTAGAAATGGCTTAGAAGGAGCATACCGATCTGGTCGAGTAGGTAAGAAGAATATTTGACGTTAATGATGATGAATCGGGCACGTTCACTAAAGATTAGAACCCATAGGTTCAGCAAAAGATTGACATAATCGGGCAGCTCCGTGAAGAAATAGGTATTGTAAAGATCGAGGCTGAAGAATGGAAAAAGAATATGGATTTCCTAGCCTCGGAGAAGGAGGCTGCCCGGGCCCAACTATCCTCGGCTAAAGTTCATCTTTGAACTCTCTACTGATAAATTGACACACTACTTAGGACTGATTTCCCGGCTAGTTCTCTAAGTAAACAAAGGAATATCTAAGTAGAGATGTCTCTAAGAAATCATTCACAAACAAGAGCGGAGCTTACCAGAAGTAAGGGAAGTCCTAACGTGTAGCATGCTCGCCTGCAAAACCGGTTCCTATGTTGTACCGCAGTTCAACGTAGGTTCTCAAAAGAGAACGTCAGTATCATCCATTGTACTTAGTGAGTCTCAACGACAGAAGGCGAAACTTCAATAACATATACATTATAAGCAAATGTTCTAAATGCATATAAAATATAAAGCTTATAAGACCAATTCTAAAATAATGGCATAATGACCGTTTATGAATATTCTAAGGAAATTCTTTTTTTTTTTCTTTTTAAAAAGAAATATTTCTCTTTATACTTTGGGGATTTTAACTATCCTGACCTATTTCTGTCTTAGTCACCGTGTGATTAGCACGAGTTCGATCCCAACCTGATCGAATAGGCCCAATCAACAAGGTGCCACTCGATTCATGGTTATCAGCGATCATGTATCATACCTTAGCCCGACTAAGTAAATTCTCAACAATGAGACCCTCGGCTTGTGTGCTCCCTACTTTGGCACAAGTGGTTCTAGGAAGTCAACGCCTTGGTCAGGACCCTCGGCCTAGACGATGTCCCCTTCTCAGAATAAATGATACTCCCAAAAATATTTTCCTTCGAAAAATTCTTTTTGTGACTTTTCAAGTCTAAATCTTTTAAACATACTCATACTGGAATCCTTGAATGTAAGGTATAGCGTAAAAATGAAATAAACATTCAAATGTATTTCTAAAGATTTTTGCTTCTTCATGAAATTTTCTTTTTTAACATGAAAATGGCCTATATGAATTACACAAAAATCTGAAAAGTTAAGCTCATATGTCAGAATAAATCATCTAACTTTAACTAAAATAATTCTAATCTAATAGAATGTCACTGCAGCTTCTTGGCCAAATTCCAAATAGAGAAACAAAAAAGAATCTGAACATATGAATCAGATTCCTCACAATATTTACCCTTACCGTGTTTCTAATACGACTGTATCAAACTGAAAATGCAGATTTTGAACAAAACTAATTGTAGGAACTTTATTTCTGCTACATAAGGGGAAACAATTTAAAATTAAATGTGAAGCAAAAAATTTTGAGTTGGGAAAAGTAGGATGAACTGCTCACTCACTTCAATTAAGTACATACTCTTTTAGCCAATTCATCAAATACCTTGTATGCATACTTTTGTGAGTTAAACCACTTTGATAAATGATTATATCAACTCACTTCAAAACTTCTCGAGCCAATACGTAGGCCCCATCCAAATTGACACCAGTCAAACAATCGATTCTACAACAGCCAGTGCATTTTAATTAATTTCAAAGTTTTGCCCCTAAACACAGAACTTTACTATTGATATAGAGAAATAAGGGAATTAACAATTCAATTCTTACCTATTACTACTATTAGGTAATTGATAATAAGTAATTTTATATACTTGAGTTCAATAATTAGTGATTTGTAAAAACCCTAAATTTTCCGTTGCCTGCGTGAGTTTCGTTGCTCTCTGCTCTGTGAGTTTGTTCTATTTTTGTCTAAGGCTTTTGGCTTCTAATCCTTTTCCTGAATAACAGAACCTTGTTCTATTTTCTTAAGGCTTGAAGACTTTTGTTCCATCAGCCTTTTTATGGGCTTTAGGCCCCTTTTCCCTTTTTTTTTTTTTTTAACTTAACTAATAGATGATGATATCCACTTTTAATAATTAATAATAGTAGAATTATTAATATTTTTCTAATTGTATATCCAATTATTTAAGTGTGTGTATATATATATATATATATATATATACTATTGGCAAGAAATAATAATAATAATAATAATAATAATAATAATAATAATAATAATAATAATAATAATAATAATAATAATAATAATAATTTAATTCTATAATTAGCGTGTATTTAAATTTTTATAAATTTGAGGAGTGTTATAGTTTGAGATGAGTTACGTTACAATTGTTCGGTCGTTGTTCTCCGTCCTTCATTATATGACCCTTTTTTATGGTTTCAAGAATTTCGTACGACTCTTCCCAGTTCGGTCCCAATTTCACTTTGTTTGGATATCAAGTGTTTAACGTGACCTTCCTCATTACTAAGTCCCCGTGAACTTTGACCTCGATCATTTCTCCTCTCACTCCATGCAGAATTTTGCTCAGATCTGCTGCCTCTACGGTCTCCATTATACGGTTGATATCGATACGGCCAAAGGCTTGCCCTGAAATATGGATGTGCTGATGTGCCAGGGTTCGACCCTATACTATATCGGACCTTGGTGTAAAGATAGATTTCCGAGCTCGTGACCCAAAGATCGATCAAGATCGAGGTCGGCCAAGATCGAAATTAGGCAGGATAGAGATTGAGCAAGATCGAGGGAAGCTCACTTATCCAAATAACAGAAAGCTAAAATATCCGCAATCGGATGAAGATCACGGTAGAAATTTCGGCACGAATCAGGAAGAGACCGATTAATTAAATAATTATGGGATTTCATACTGTATATAGAATGGTACCAGGGGTAGGACTCCCCTACTATATAAAGGGGAGCTGATCATTTGTAAAGGACATCATATTCACGCTACATAAAGCAATATACCACCTTTCTCTTAAGCTCTCAATACTCTGTTACTTTATTCATATTTTCCAGTGAAATACTTGTTTGATTCGAAGGCGACCTAGCTCGAGTATCAAAGATATACATTTTCTTTGGTTTGCTTATTTTTATTTATAGTTAATTTTAATATTAATATTGCATTTTCTCAGTTTGTACCAAGTAAAATTGCGTGTCTTTAAAACCACAATATAAATTCAATTGTTATCAATTTTTGGGTTAAATAGTTTGGCAGCCACCGTTGGGCTAACGATAATATTGATTGTCTGGTACAAACTTTCGTAACAGACACTAATTTGCCCTTGTTCTTTAAAGTATCTTTGACCAAAGAATAAAAAAATGCCAAACTCTCAGTCAACATCCCAACATTGATCTCATCCACCACGGAGAAAATGAGAATTTTGAACCAAAAAATGTTGTACCCCATACCGGCCTCAATGGCATTCCGGCTATTGACCAATCGATGTCAGTTTGCACGTAGCCATCAATGGAAATTTGGTCGTCAATCCTGAAAGCAACATCCGTGAGGATGCCCAATCAGCTACCCAAAGCACACATAGCATTGAAGATGGAAGGATTAGCCTACATGTGATCTTTGAAATGCTGCAGGCTCAGCAGGCAACAATAGCCCAGCTCCAAAACAAGAATCACACGCCGAACAGGGTGCAATTCGAGCCATCCTACGAAATTGTATATAGGGTCTATTGGCCCAAGTAAATGAGAGCTTTGAAGATTAACAAAGAACCTCAAACATGGACCAGGTCCATCCTAGTGAAGCACATATATGGTCAACTCAAGCCTGTGAGATACACGTGAATGAGATAAATCTAATTTACCAGAAGTGATATTTCTGGATCCTGATCGAAATAGTTGCATATTGGATAATGATAAAGACTCCCTACTCAAAGAGAACACAACTTAAGAGAAGGATAGAGTTAGAGGTTGAGATCAACTAGAACTCTTCCACCAAGGAAGAGTAGCATTAGAATTCTAGTCCATCTCTATTTACTAACTCCATAACTATTAGTGTTGTTCTCTTTTACAGGTTGTGAGCACGTGATTTTTGCCCAACATGAATTACTCCCACAAAATCAAAACAAAAATTGTCTATTTTTTACGTTGTGTATTTTTGTGAATTTTCGTGATTGTTTGCATTTGTATATGCATGATTATATGTGTTTAAATTAATAAAAATACAAAAATAGGTCATATTTACATTTTTTGATTTAACTTTGCAATTAGGAGTAGTTTAAGTTTATTTTACAAAATAAAAAAAAATCACAAAAATATGTATTTTTCACTTTTCTAGTATTTAATGTCCCAATTGTGTGATTTATATTTAATTGATGTTTAAATTGAGTGTGTTAATTGTCAATATAACTTAATTAGTATTTTGTATAATTTAATTGATTTTGTAGTGTAATCAGAAATTTTTGTTTTAATTAGAAAATTAAATTAAAAAGATTAGGAAAACAAAAGAAAAGAAAAATCAAAGAAATCAAAATTGGACCAAAGTCCAGGCCCAAATCAGCACAAGCCCAATCCAAAAATACCCCAAACCCGGTCCAAACCGCCCAGACCCGGTTCCCCCTTGATTTAATCTCAACCGTCCAATTGCTTTAATCCAATGGCCAAAATTAAAACTCACATTTTAATTACCCAACCCCCCCAAACCCTAATTCACTCTCATTTTCATTCTCCCTCTTCACAGACAAACCACCGCCGCCGTGCTCCCGCCACCGGAAATCGCCTCACGGCGGTTCCGGTGGTCCAAACACCACCATTTTTACACCGTAGCTTCCCTTTCTCCCCCTCAACACGAATCCGGCAACCATTAGTCTCGAATCGTTCCCAAACGTTTCGAATATTAGATCGAAACTTGCCGGAAAATCGAGAATCACCCCAAATCACTCCAACTTTGCACCATAGACTCACCTCACCTTCCTCACACCCTAACCATCGTTAGTTCCCTTCGAATCTGGCCAGAAATTGTTGAGCCCCAAAATCAAGGTTCAAGAACCCTAAACTCCAAATTTGGGCCGCCGGGTTAGATTCGAAGAAATTGAGATTAGAATAGACATTAATTGAGATGTTTTCAATTGAAAACATGTCAATTAAAGTCCATTTGATTCCCAAAGTCCAATTTTGAGTCCAAAACCGAGAATTCTCTCCAAGGTTGTTAATTTTCAATTTCTTTTGAGGTAATGTTATTTTCATGTTTATTTCGATTTGTTTTGTGTGTTTGTTTGGTTTAAATTTATTGAACTCTTCCCAATTTTTTCTTTTAGCCGTACCTATTTCATTTCTTCTCAAAGACCTCTTTATTTGGTCGATTCTAATTCTGTTTGTCCATTGAATTGCGTATGTTGTTAAGTAAGTATTCGCGTCGATTGGCATCGTCGAATAGTTAGCTTCGTATTTCTTTTTTCGTCTTTGGCCGAGAATGATGAATCACTGTTCTGTCGATTTGTTTGTTGCCGATTATACATGTTGTAATCGATTAAATGTCGTCGATTAATTTTGTGGGTTCGTTTTGATTCGAACATTGGACCTTGATTAGCCGTTAACTGATTGTAGTATCACTGTTGGTTATAGTTGTTCAATTGTAGTTGTTAACTATATATAGCTTCACTGTCTGGTTCATAGTAGTTGTTTTGGTAGTTGTAATTGATATGATTGCCTGTAGGTCTGAGTTTTGGATTTCATATTAGGAAATGTTGAATTGGATATAGCTGTTTAACTTTAGTTTAGAAATCTGAAAAACCATACTCAAGGTTTCAAATGTGTTGCACATGGAGTGAGTTGCTGGAACTGCTGGACAGCAGTATATTCCAGTGATTTTGCCTTTAGTTAGTTGTTTAATTGTCAAAACCCATAACTAGACATGAGGTTAATGATGAAAGGATTAAGGGGTGCACATGGGAATGAATGAACAAGCTGGAAAAGTGAACTGCTGAAATTTTAAAAGAAATCTGCTTTGTCTATAAAAAGAGAAGTAAAAAACAGACATAGACACACACAGAGAGAGCTTAAGATTTTATGAAAATCTGAAGAACACATACACTCACACAGCTACACTGGCAGTCACTGAAAAATAGAAAAAAAAAACCTCCCAAAAAGAGCTGAAAACAGAGATTTTATACAGTAAAAGAGGGTCTTGAAATCAGTTTTTCCAAAGTGTAAAAATTGGATAGCTTTGCCAATCTTTTAACAACACTGGGAGATTCCTTTGAGAGTTTCTTTTCGAAATACAGTCTTTTTTTTTTGAATCAATTCTGAAGTTCAAGGTCTATTCTTAAGAGTTTTTAAAGATCAGCTTCATATATGAATTTTGGCCTGACTCAAGCTCGGTTAAGGCTATTTGTTTTGATATTGGTTGTTGTTGTTTGGCTTTTCTCTTCACAAACCTTCTGGACTGTTGTTTGTGGCTGTTTGGAATCTCAAATCACTGTTGAACTACTAGTGTACTTTTGCTGGGATTTGCTGCTGCTACTGTCTTGCTGTTCTTGTTCACTGCCCAACAAGTCACTCACTTCCTCTTTTGCTTTTGAATTCCAGGTACACACCCTTGGGTTGTCTATTGCTTTTACTGGAAATAAAATGAAAGCATATTTTGAATACTGCCGCGAAGCCATTACATGAATGATCCTGTCAGCTATTTGTTAAACTAAGGATTGTTAGTTGAAATAGAAATTGTACTATTAATCAGTGAGAGGTTAAGAGTATACATAGTTCGTATGTCTACTTAATTTTTGTTTTTCCAGCATGCATACTTTGAAACAACATCCGTTAGGCTTGTATTTGTAAACTAGGACTGTCTTCGGATTATTGTTTAAAATAGATACTAGTTTTCATTCATGTTTGTTTAGTGCCTGTTAAATGTTCGGATCTGTATAAGTAAAAGGTTTGCTAGTTCGGACTAAGATTCTCTTCGATACTTTAAATAAGTAATTTGTTAAAGTCAAGTAGTTTAAGCATATTTAAAGTGTTAGTTTGATTAATGTTAGCTATTAACATAAAATGTTTTGGGATCATTTTTCGAGTTTTCTTCACTTGATTTTTCCTTGAAATCTATTTGTAATTAAGCAAACAAGATAAGTTAGCCAATGCTTTAGATGTCAATGTTAGGTCGACTTTAATCGCATAGTTTCGATTTCGTCAATTAACATCGGATTGAGGATAGTAAAATCCAAAGTAAACAATCTCACTTCTAATAATGAACCAAGGTGAATTATTTCTATTTCGTATATTTTGATCAATTTTCCGTTAGTTTGTACATTTTCATTCAATCTCCGGCCTTAAGTCAAAAAGCTATGAAATAATATATTATTTGGTACGGGTCTTTAATTAGAAATAACCTTAAGGGACATATCTTTAAATAAATTGATTTTTTTTTGGCCTAGTCTTACAATTGCTTTAATCGGCATAGTTCGAAGTAATTAATTCGGATACATTTTTTGATTTACCTATTTGTCAAAAGTCCGAGTCTATGTTGTAATTAGTATTTCTTTTGCTACGACTTCAAATTAATAGAGCGTTTTAAAGCTTTAATCAGAGCACGTAATTTATAAACATATATAAAATCAGATATTTTTAGCCCATTATAATAGTTGAAGCGACCGTGCTAGAACCACGGGATTCGGGGGTGCCTAACACCTTCCCTCGGGTCAACAGAATTCCTTACTTAGAATTTCTGGTTCGCAGACTTCATTTGGAAAGTCAAAATTTCCTCGATTCGGGACTTAAATAAATTGGTGACTTGGGACACCTTAATTTATTCCAAGTGGCGACTCTGAAATAAATAAAATAATCCCGTTTCGAACATTGTCACTTAAATTGGAGAAACTCCCTTACGCTTCTACCCCCGGGTAGTGGGCGCGCCAAAAGGAGGTGTGACAGCTCTGGCGACTCTGCTGGGGACACCAACCCAGACCACTGGTTCAGGGTTTAAGAATTCGAGCTTTGAATAATTATTTTTTTTGGCTTATTTATTATCTGATTTTATTACATGTTTATATTTGATATGCTAACTGTTGCTTTACCGCTTTGATATTTTGTGAACTGTATATAAATTGTGCCGATACCCATTTTTTTTTATCTCTTCTGAGTCTTTTGAAATATAATACCGGGCATTTGCTGGACATAGCCCGTTTTTCTCAAGATAGCTGTGGTGCTTGGCACCCGGTGAAGGATTTTGTAGTCACACATGTTTAGGCGGAGAGTTTTGTCAATTAAGCCGGAAAGCCATGCTACCGGTGCACCGACACTCTTCGGCTCGAGTTGTCCGCTCGAGTTAAAGCCGGTCTAGACACTTTTCCAACAGGATGATGACTTAGAATAACAAAACCTTATGCCGGATCCCCGATAGGAACGTTTATTTGCATCATGTGCATATTTGACTTA
Source organism: Nicotiana noctiflora (assembly GCA_032618575.1). Classification (NCBI taxonomy): domain Eukaryota; kingdom Viridiplantae; phylum Streptophyta; class Magnoliopsida; order Solanales; family Solanaceae; genus Nicotiana; species Nicotiana noctiflora. The sequence goes on along the minus strand of JASVEL010003182.1, from coordinate 76,257 downwards.
GGAGGCTCAACACAGGGGTTGGGCATGTCTAGGACAGGTGTACCTGAAACAAAAGGACCAACTTGTTGCATCTTTCTGTGTGCATTTATTTGTTTCGATCTTACATGCCGACCGGTTTGTTAAAAGAGAGGAAGAAGTGGGAAACGTCAGGGTATATAGTCAAAATAGTTTTATGAAAAATAGTTAGTTCTTTGAAAATAAATTCTTAAAAAAAAACGCGAAAAAAAAAAATTCCAAATAAATTTTCTTAATTTTACGAAAATAGTTAGTTTTTTAAAAATAAATTTTGAAAAAATGCAAAAAAATTTCCTAATAAATTTTCTTAATTTTACGAAAATAGTTTAGTTTATTTGAAAATAATTTTGAAAAAAAAAATGCAAAAAAAAAAAAAAAATTTCAAATAAATTTTCTTAGTTCCTTTAAAAATAATTTGTTTTAGAAATGCTGTTTAAAAATAGTTTGTTTTCTTTTCTTAAAATGATTTAGTTCTTTTATTCTCGAACTACGCAAGTTTGATTCTCACCAAACATGAGATACGTAGGCAACCCATATCGGGCTCAACTAATACTGATTTTTTTTAAGGAAAACAATAATAAAAGTATTAGAATTAGGATTTTTGGTTTTAGTCGAGAGTTAGGAAATTTTGCAAAAATAGCCAAACGCCTCAAAAGGGGCGCCGGAGGACTAATTTCGCAAAACGGAATATAGACATCACGTTGGTATCCTGTTATACAGCCTTCAAATCTTCTTCAAGTGTTGAAAGGCCGTATTAACAAGACTCGTTTTTTTACATAATGAAAAAAAAAATATAAAAAATAATTAAAAAAAAAATTTTGGAAAAAAAAAATCTTAAGTTCATTTTTATCTTTTCTAGGATCAGCATGACTTCCTCGCAACGAATCGGCTAGAAAAGGGCAAGAGACGAAATGCCACCCATGTTCATGGTCCAAGACAAGACCCCAGGATCGGCTCTGTAAATGGTGGACTAGTTTCTCGGCTTGGGAAAGAAATCAAGTTCACAAGCACCTCAAGTTTCTTCCGGACATCATGATGATACAACCGGACAAAAATGTGATCAGAGCATTAGTGAGTTTTTGGGACTCAACAAGCAATGTGTTCAGATTCCGGGATTGCGAAATGACACCCACTTTGGAAGAATTGGGCGGACTCACGGGACTCGGAAGAGATTTGCACAAGATGAGACCTGCAGCTCCTAGGCAGATGGGTATAAATAATTTCTTGAAAAAGTTTTGTCTCCGGCGGGTTCCCATGGGTTGTTTGGAGAACGGTTGGGTGCCACTGGATTATCTCTACGACAGATTTGGTGATAAGAATGGGTTCGCAAAATTCTCAAATACTGAATTTGTCAACCAGTTGAATTATGACGCCTGGGGAGACTTAAGGATCTATGCCTTTATGATCGCTTTTTTGGGAACCATGGTTTTTCCCGAACGTGGCGGACGCATCAGAATCTGTTTGGCTGCGGTGGTCTCATATCTACAAAGTAACGAGGAATACACTGTTCTTCCAATGATACTAGGAGACATCTTCCGGGCCTTAACTCGTTGCCAAGAAAGACAAGATTATTTTGAAGGTTGCAATATCTTATTACAAATGTGGTTTGTAGAACATCTCTATCATCACCCAATTGTGATAAACTTCAACACGGATTGGCTGAATTATATTCGTTGCCATACAAACAGAGCCGCCCGTTGTAACCTTCCAGAAGATTTGAGGACTTGGCAAGAACTTCTCAACTCTTTAAGGGCAGATCAACTTACCTGGAATTATTATTGGTTCCCTTCTGCCAAAATCATGCATATGTCGACATATCGCCCATTCTACATACTAATGGGTTTCAGGGGTTTCCAACCATATGCCCCGCTACGTGTCATGCGGCAATTGGGTAGAGAACAGAAAAGGCCCCCAATTGAGGATATGCGATCGTTTACATGAGAATTTGTGACGGAGGAGACCCCGAGGGAGACTTATGCACAGAAAGTATGGTTCGGTAGTCGACTCTCCGACATCAACGAAATGGTTGCCGATCGAGAACGGGGAGAAGTGAGTCTCGCATATCTTGAATGGTTCCACAACCAATCAATGCCGGAGCAAAGGTCAGAAAGGTCAGTGAAGTATGCCGTAGATTGGGAGAAAGAGGTAGAAACCCGAGTAAAGGAGGCTAAACATGAGACAACACAAGATTTCCAATCTTGCATTAACACTTTAAAAGAAGACAAGGGAATTTTGGAAGCTGCCATGGATATACAACAAGCTGATTTTGATCGAGAAAGGGCCGGTTGGGAGCAGGAAAGAGAACCACTCCGAACTCAGATTCAAGAGATGTAATTGGCCGCAGAAAGGTCAAGGAGAAGTCGGAGTGATGAAATGTTGATAAACGATTTGGAAAGGAAAGCCTTTGAACACCAAGAAGACTTGGAGAAGGCAAAAGCGGCTTTAGTTGTAGTCCGGACAAAGTGGAAGAGAACAGCCCACCAAGAAGCTCTGCGTCTACAACAAGTAGAAAAAGATTATGATGCAATCATCGTTGATTTAAGAAAAGCAAATGCCGCTTTTAGAGAGCGAACTCTCAGGCAAGTCCGGGATGCCAAAGCAGATAGAGACCGTTTCCACGACTTGATGGCACGGATGGAAAGACAAATAGATAGGCTCTTGGACCATATCTCCGGCAACGCTCAAGTCTTAGAGGCAAAGAACCGACACATAGGACAGCTGCTCAGAGAAAAAGACATGATCAGGACCAGGATAAATGAAACCGGACACTACATCACTATGAAGTGTTTGACTTGTGAACAAGTACCTCGGCCTGCCCTTTTCTCTTCAATCATGGAATGTGTCCACCAAGTCATGGCAGAATTGGGGAGTATACAGAAAGATCTTACACCAAGAACTGCAGCAAGGCCAAACAACGCCCCCGGGCGCAAAGATTCGAGGCGTTGGAACATGCTTAGAAGAGTCTGTTATTTTAGAGTCTGTTGTCCTTTTAAAAGTTTTCTCCATTGTTGTTTTTTGCAAGTGTTTCAAGTTTTAAGTGTGTTGAAATAAAATTCATGAACATTTCATTCATATCCTATGTCTATTATTTTAGAACTACGCTCGGTCTGATTCACGCGGGGACGTGATACGTAGGCAATCCACATAAGATTCGACCACCACTAAAAAAAAAGAAAAGAAAAATGGGGATGTTAATAACAATAAAGTTTTCAAGGATAAGAGAAGAAGAAAAAGAAAAAGCTGGAATGACGCATGCGAGGAATACATGTAGAAATGGTTAATTGATTAGGTGCATTGCATCCAAACGTGCGATAACATGCCTGTTAAAATTCAGTGAGCTAACAAGTTTGTTGCAATTCCAGAAAAGTTAGCAGTTGACTTGATAGAGTATACTGGCCGATCACCCTTACCATACCAGATCAAAAGGTCCAATTCCAGCAAGCATGTCTAGTTCCGGCAAAAGTATCGATGGGGAGAAAATAGAGATACAAATCATGAAAGAAGAAGTGGACCGGTTGAGACAGCAAATGACAGAGATGCACCTAGCCTGGGCTAGGGGACAATCATCACCAAACCTTCCTACTTTTCCACCAACACCAGAGCATCCGCCCATTGACCCCTCGACCAGTGCACCAATCTATCCTTATTATCAAGGGGAAAACCCATATACCTCCCCGGTTTCACCAGCCAGGCAAAATCCTCCTCCCCCGGTTACCCCTGTTTTTGTGGCACCTCCACCTGCTCCTTTACAAAAATCGTCCAGTGAGCCGCTTTTTCAAATCCACGACAATCATTGTTATTCTCTTGAGCCTACCTTTAAGGCTCCTGAACCGCATTCACACACCCCTCATTGGGATAACACGGCAGAACCGGAAAAACACGTCAAAAGTTCGGAGCATGAGGAAGTTATTCGAAAGGTTAAAAGCCTGGAGTAGTCTTTCAGGAATATGCATGGTTTGGGTAACCAGGTCAGTGTCGCTTACAAAGACCTGTGTCCATTCCCAGATGTCCAGTTGCCAGCCGGGTTCAAAACGCCCAAGTTTGACTTATATGAAGGGCATGGCGACCCAGTAGCCCATCTTTGAGGTTTTTGTAGTAAAATGCAAGGAGCCGGAGGACGAGATGAGATTCTGATAGCTTACTTCGGTCAGAGCTTGGGGGGGTCTGCACTAGAGTGGTACACTAGGCAGGATCCCAGCAGATGGTTTACATGGGATGACTTGGCTCAAGCATTCATCGGCCAGTTCCAGTATAATCTTGAAATAATCCCCGTTCGCTTATCATTGCTAAAGTTAGACAAGAAACCCGCCGAAAGTTTTAAAGAATTTGGTTTCCGCTGGAGGGAACAGGCAACGAGGGTAGATCCACCGATGAGAGAGAATGAAATGGTGGATTACTTCCTACAGACACTGGAGCCAACCTATTTCGGACATCTGGTGACGTCCGTGGGTAAGTCATTCACCGAGGTGATAAAGATGGGGGCTATGATCGAGGAAGGCTTGAAAGCTAACAAGATCATGAGTTATACAGCGTTGAAAGCCACCACTCAAGCTATTCAAAGTGGCACCGGAGGGGTGCTTGGGAAAAAGAGGAAAGAAGAGGTCGCGACAGTTGATTCCGGAGCATGGTTCAGGAACAGAGGCCCCGCACCCCAGTATAATTCGCCACAGCCCCACCAACAAAATTACTCTCACAATCCATACAGCCATCCACAACACTATTACCCAACACCAGATGCTCACTTCACCGTCCATCACGCCTAATCATATGCTCCACCTCCCGTCCAGGCACCATGGCGTGCGCCAAATCCAGAGAATAATTACCCACCCCCAAGTGCCTATAGAAATCCCACAGGTGCGGGCTTTCGTCCGAATCAAGCTTTCAAGAACGACAGAGCACCAATGACGAAGACCTTCACTCCCTTGGGAGAGTCTTACACCAGTTTGTTCCACCGTTTGAAACAAGTAGGTCTGCTAAATCCGGTCGAGGCTAAGCTACCAAACCCTCTTCCAAAGAATCTGGACCATTCAATAAACTGTGCATACTGCTCAGGATGTCCGGGGCACGACACGGAAAAGTGTTGGAGGTTGAAAACAGCTATCCAGGAACTCATCGACACTCGCCGAATTGAGGTCCAGACTCCAGCGGAGCCCAACATCAACCAGAATCCACTTCCAACTCATCATGAGACCAACATGATCGAGTTGGTACGGGTGGAAGGGGGAAAGGAGAAAACCTCTCAGACTGTAATGATGATCAAGTCTAGTGGAGTAAAAATGGAAAAGGGGCCAAGACTTGATGAGTCACTCATCTGCAAGAAAGACGTACAAGAGGGGTTGGAAGTAGAAAAGGGAAGTGTGAACAAAGTGCCTATGAGGTCAGAGGGAGTAAAAATAGTTGTACCAGGGGCAGCGACCAGGTCCGTTTTAACTGTAGTAGGTGTTCGAGTGGATCGTTTCATCATCAAGCCAGCAATACAGTTGCCAATAGCTGATAGCAGATCTATTCCATGGAATTATGATCGGGTCACGACGACCTACAAAGGAAAAGAAGTTAAAGAGGAAGTGTGTGAAGCGCAAGGGTTGACTCGTGCAGGGAGATGTTTTGCCCCTACGGAATTGAGGAAGACCACTCCGGCAACATTAAAAAAGTCGGTAACTGACGAAGAGGCAGAAGAATTCCTGAAAAAGATGAAGCTACATGATTATTATGTCTTAGAACAGCTGAAGAAAACCCCTGCGCAAATTTCATTGCTGTCCTTGCTGATACATTCTGAAGAACACCGGCAAGCTTTGATGAAAGTTCTGAATGAGGCCCACGTACCTATTAAAATCTCGGTGAGTCATTTGGAAAAGATCACTAATATGATCTTCGAAGGGAACCGGATCACCTTCACCGATGATGAGTTTCCTGAGGAAGGCACCGAGCACAATAAGGCTTTATATCTTACGGTAAAGTGTGAGGAGTCGGTGGTTACCAAAGTCCTAGTCGACAATGGGTCCAGTGCGAACATTTGTCCTCTCTCTACACTAAACAAGTTGAAAGTGGATATTGGCAGGATACGCAAGAACAGCATATGTGTCCGAGGGTTTGATGGGGAGGCAAGGCATCGGTCGGGGACATAGTGTTAATCTTGACAATCGGACTAGTGGAGTTCACCATGGAATTCCAGGTGCTGGACATGGTAGTTTCATATAACCTTCTGATAGGGCGACCGTGGATCCATGCCGCAAAAGCAGTTCCATCCAGCCTAAACCAACTAGTCAAGTTTGAGTGGGACCAACAGGAGATCGTAGTCCATGGAGAGAATGATCTACAACCGGGCACCATCATCCCCTTTGTTGAGACGGAAGAGGATGTTGGGCCATGGGTATACCAGATCTGCGATGTGGTATCCGCCAACCGAGTTCCGGAAGGGGAATGCATTCCCAATGACAGAATAATTACCGCAGACGTCATGGTGGCTCATGAAATGCTGAGAAACGGTTTCGTACCCGGCAAAGGTTTAGGTGCATCTCTACAAGGAATCATACAACCGGTATCTGTGGTCGAAAATGTGGGAACCTTCGGCTTGGGATTCAAGCCAACATCAGAAGACATCCAGCGAGCCAAGAGGAATAAGCAGAAGACATGGGTGCTCCCGAAGCCTGTTCCGCGCCTTTCCCGATCTTTTGTCAGGTCTGGAGTAAGAAGACATCCGACGACAAAGGTTCCCAGTCCTATGGTTAGGCCAGACGAATAGTTCTTAAGAAAATTCGAGGACCTATTCGTAGATGTATGCATGCTAGAGGATGGCGAAGGATCCAGCCATGCCGATATACAATTTGTGGGATCGAAAGCAAAGTTGAATAATTGGAAGGCTACTCCTTTCCCTGTCCGGAAGGAGTCTTGGTAGTTTGTTTTGGATTGTTTTCTTTCGAAATTTTGTGTTGGGATTGTCCCCAAAGTAAAATCCGTTTGTTTCAGTTCGTTTTGATTTGAGTTCGCAAGTTTGTTTTTCCTTGTACTGTTCCCATTAATGAAATTTTGTTCCTTTCGTTTCTAATTATTGTTTATTTTCCTTCTTTTTACTTTTCTGAGCAACTTTCTTTCAACTGATCTTAATGATATGGCGTGCTTAAAGATTAATCAACCCAGTCTAGAAAGTCAATCGGGTTTGGAAATAATAACGCATGAAATAAGAGGTGACGAGAGTGAATCGGAATACGGCGATGATGAAGCCGTAGAAGAAATCGGTGAAGAATTAAGTCACTTCGAGGAAAAATCCAAACCAAATTTAAATGATACTGAGGTTGTTAATCTGGGGGACACAGATGACGTCAAAGAAACCAGAATAAGTGTCCATATTGAACCCAACCTGAGAGAAGAATTGATCAAAACACTCATGGAGTTTAGAGATATTTTCGCATGGTCGTACGACGACATGCCAGGACTCAGCACTGACCTAGTGGTCCATAAATTACCTACTGACCCGGCATGCCCGCCCGTCAAACAAAAGCTGCGGAAATTTAAGACGGAGATGAGTGTAAAGATCAAGGAGGAGGTGACCAAGCAGTTGCAGGCGAAAGTCATTCGTGTCACTCGATACCCTGAATGGTTGGCTAACGTAGTACCGGTGCCAAAGAAAGACGGAAAGATCAAAGTATGCGTGGACTACCGCAATCTCAACAAGGCGAGCCCTAAGGATAATTTCCCGCTTCCCAATATCCATATCCTGATTGATAATTGCGCCGGACGTGAAATCGGATCCTTTGTGGACTGCTATGCGGGATATCATCAGATCTTGATGGATGAAGAGGACGCAGAAAAGACGGCTTTTATCACACCGTGGGGGACTTATTGCTACCGGGTGATGCCGTTCGGTCTGAAGAACGCAGGGGCAACATACATGAGGGCGATGACTACGGTATTCCATGACATGATACACAAAGAAATTGAAGTGTACATGGATGATGTGATCATAAAATCTAGACGTCAAGAAGACCACATTGCCGATCTCAGGAAGTTTTTCCAAAGACTTCGAAGATATGATATCAAGCTCAATCCGGCCAAATGCGCATTCGGAGTTCCATCAGGGAAAGTTGCTAGGATTCATCGTCAGCCGACGGGGCATTGAGTTGGACCCATCCAAAATCAACTCCATCCAGGAGTTACCCCCGCCAAGGAATAAAACAGAGGTAATGAGTTTGTTGGGAAGATTAAATTACATCAGTAGGTTTATTGCTCAGCTTACAGCAACCTGTGAGCCCATATTCCGTCTGTTGAAGAAAGACGCTGCGATAGAATGGACGACAGAATGTCGGGAAGCGTTTGACCAAATCAAAGGGTATCTGTCAAACCCACTCGTACTGGTTCCGCCTGAACCAGGTAGACCCCTGATTCTTTATCTAACGGTTTTGGAGAATTCGGTCGGCTGCGTACTGGGGCAGCATGATCTTACTGGCAGGAAGGAACGGGCCATTTACTATCTCGGTAAGAAATTCACGGTCCACGAGGTTAAATACACTCATTTAGAAAAGACCTGTTGTGCTTTGACTTGGGTAGCCCAAAAGCTGAAACATTATTTGTCTTCTTACACCACTTACCTCATTTCGCGTTTGGATCCGTTGAAGTATATTTTCCAGAAACCTATGCCTACAGGGAGGTTAGCAAAATGGCAAATATTACTTACAGAGTTCGACATCATATATATGACAAGGACGGCTATGAAAGCTCAAGCCCTAGCCGATCACTTAGCTGAGAATCCTGTTGATGAAGGATACGAACCTTTGAGGACGTATTTTCCAGATGAAGACATACTGCAAATTGATGGGTTGGAGTTAACCGAGGATCCAGGGTGGAAACTTTTCTTCGACGGAGTGGCGAACGCAAAAGGAGTCGGAATAGGGGCTGTGCTTATCTCTGAAATGGGACATCATTATCCTGTTACTGCTCAACTGCGTTTTCATTGTACCAACAATATGGCTGAGTACTAGGCATGCATCTTAGGGTTACGATTAGCGGTAGACATGGATGTACAGGACGTCTTAGTCTTGGGAGACTCAGACCTTCTAGTACATCAGATTCAGGGAGAAAGGGAAACCAGAGATTTGAAGCTTATCCCGTATCGTCAATGTTTGCATGATCTGACCAAGCATTTCCGATCAGTAGAATTCAGGCATATCCCAAGGATGCATAATGAGGTTGCCGATGCTTTGGCTACGTTGGCATCGATGTTACATCACTCGGACAAGATTCATGTTGATCCGTTACATATTCAGATCCGGAATCAACATGCTTATTGCAATATGATAGAAGAAGAGATGGATGGTGAGCCATGGTTTCATGATGTCAAGGAATACCTCGGGTTAGGAATATACCCAGAGTAAGTAACTGGAGATCAAAAGAGAGCTATTCGGCGATTGGCAAACGGATTTTTCCTTAGTGGAGGGGTGCTGTACAAAAGAACCCCGGATTTGGGATTGTTGAGATGTATAGATGCGAGTCAAGCCACAACAGTGATGACAGATATACACTCCGGAGTTTGTGGGCCACACATGAGCGGATATGTATTGGCAAAGAAGATTCTTCGAGCAGGATATTACTGGCTCACTATGGAGCGTGATTGTATAAGTTTCGTGCGAAGATGCCATCAGTGTCAGATACACGGAGATTTGATTCATTCTCCACCGACTGAATTGCATACAATGTCAGCACCATGGCTGTTTGTTGCATGGGGTATGGATGTTATTGGACCTATAGAACCTGCGGCTTCCAATGGTCATAGGTTCATTCTAGTAACGATCGATTATTTTACCAAGTGGGTGGAGGCCAAAACCTTCAAATCAGTGACCAAGAAGGCGGTGGTGGACTTCGTACATTCCCACATCATCTGTAGGTTTAGAATTCCAAAGATATTCATCATAGATAACGGTGCCAATCTTAACAGCGGATTGATGAAAGAGGTATGTCAACAGTTCAAGATTACACACCGAAATTCCACACCATACCGTCCCAAAGCAAATGGTGTGGTTGAGGCGACAAACAAGAATATAAAGAAGATATTGAGGAAGATGGTAGAAGGGTCTAGGCAATGGCATGAAAAGTTACCATTCGCACTGTTGGGTTATCGCACTACCGTCCGGACTTCGGTAGGTGCAACTCCTTATTTGTTGGTGTACGGGACTGAGGCAGTAATACCAGCAGAAGTTGAAATTCCATCCCTCCGAATTGTCGCCGAAGCTGAGATTGACGATGATGAGTGGGTCAAAACCCGATTGGAGCAATTGAGCTTGATCAATGAAAAGAGATTGACAGCAGTATGTCATGGCCAATTGTATCAAAAGAGAATGGCAAGAGCATATAACAAGAAGGTAAGTCCCAGGAAATTTGAAGTGGGACAACATGTGCTGAAGAGAGTTCTACCGCATCAGGCCGAAGCGAAAGGCAAGTTCGCTCCAAATTGGCAGGGACCATTTATTGTGACTAGAGTATTATCCAACGGCGCTTTATGTCTAACTGATATTTAAGGAAGATGCACCGATATGGCTATCAATTCCGACGCAGTCAAGAGATATTACGTGTAATTCTTTAATGTGTTTGTCAACGTTTGGTTTCGTTTGTGTGTATTTGGAATTTTTCGGAAAATGAAATGACAGAGGCAATTTTTCTACTACCCAAACACTTTAACCCTTGTTTTCCCCTTTGAGCCTTAATTATTCTTTCATATACCCTCTTTTGGAATCCTCAAGGAAGATGTATAACAAAATAGAAAAAGAAACAAAGAAAAAAAAACACAAGAAAAAGTGAACTACGTTCGACCTGATTCCTCAAGAAGGATACGTAGGCGCCACACGGCTCGGTCATAATAAAATAAAAATCAAAGATTCCCCAAGCAACAAAACTGGGGCAGAAGTCATTGTTTCGTTTGAAAAGATAGTGTGGATTCCGAAAGTTGTAATGAGCTAACCGTTGAGGTTAAACCCCTTTTCTTTAGCCTCACGCACAGAAACCACATTAAGGACCAAAAAACACCTCTCGATCAGTATTTGGGAAATGCCAAGTCATGCGAATGAAACTACGAATGACACTTCAATCCTCGATTGAATCTAGGACTCACAAACTGAAAAGGGATAGCCCCTTTAGAGGAAATTCCATGGATAATACCCCATCCCACCGCATGGAAAGAAAGCGAAATGAGAGAGTCTTAACGGTGAAAACCCTCGCGGGCACCTTAAGGCGAAGAAAGCTGAGAGAAATAAAATGAGAGAGTCTTACGGTGAAAACCTTTACAGGTACCCTAAGGCGACGGGAGGTCGAGGGAATCGAGAGAATCTCATTAGTGAAAACCCTTTGAAGGGCACTATGAGGTGACAATGCGAGATGGTTACAAGATGTCTACATGAGACAAAGTTGGGACATTCGTTTGCTTCTAGCAAAACGCGGCCATCAGAAAGTGATTGACGTAAATAGACTTGGTAGATTAATCTCAAAGGCGCGGCATAACCATTGGATCAGTTATACATTGAGATAAGTTTTTCCCAATTTTGAGTTCAGAAAAGTTTTCCCTTTCTTTTATCATTCGCGGTCAGCATTCTTTTTCTATCATTTTTTCCTTTTCTTTTGTTTTCAAAAATTGACTTTTCAAAACTTACTACCAAGTCTCCCAAAGCGGTACAATGACGATGAATAGGCGTGGAACGAGGCAATAAGGCAAAAGTCGTTCTGATATTAAGATTGGAATGACAGGTTGATTGGAAGGTTCACAGGAATTATGGAGTACGAGGGACACATATTGCACATCCAGAAGATGATTTCTCACAACAGATCATCGACTAAAAGGGTCGGATCAAACTGAAGGTTGGAATAAAAGGGAGAGATGAGAGACCATCTGTGGAAAGAGCATCATCCCCAGCAAGTGTCAACGTCGTCCCCAAAAGTTCGAGGGAGGCCAAGCAGCTGAAAGAGAAAGGGAAAATTGCCCCAACAAGAGTGGCACGACCACTCACTGCGTTTTGAAACTAACAATTTTTCTTTGATTTAAAGTAGGAAAAGAGGGTTCGTCGGCGGAAAAGCATGCCACGTAGAAGGTCATCAAACTGGGGTAGAAAATTTTCTTCCATTGCGAAAATTTTCTTAAAAGCAAATACTCAGTGGATAAGGATAACGAGATTTTGGGAAATACCAGTTCCGAGCAGAATCGTTTTGAGAGAGGCCAGACAACACGAGGGGTGATCTTTGAGCCTGGTATCATCCCCAGCAGTTGTTGAGAAAATGAAACACTAATTCCCCCAGCAGCATTATATCCCATAAGTTTTTCAAGGAAGCAAAAACGTGAGTCCCGGAGGAGGTCTGGGAAGAAGGGAAAGGAAAAGGGGTCCCCCGCCAGGGTAATCCTCAGTTAATGACATTTCAACCCCCGGCGAGTCCGAGAGAGAACGAAGGGTGAAAGAAATAGAAAAAGAGGAAAACAAAGAATACTTCCCCAGCAGCATCATCCCCAGCAGGTGAGTAAACAGTTCCGAAGGTATCTCTAGCAGCCAAAGGAAAAGTAACACGACCCAGGGGGAAAGCAATTCCAAGACAAGGTAATTCGGAAGAAAAGGGTGGCCCAAGAGACGAGGCAGGAAGAAGAAAATGGTACATGAAACAAAGGAAGGCGATAAGGATGGAATGAAATTAGTGAGTCGTAGTTGAAGTCAGGGAGCCCGCCTGAAGAGTGGAGTGACGATTTAATCTTGAAGTTGTAGTTGAAGTCAGGTAGCCCGCCTGAAGAATGGAGTGGCGATTTAATCTTGAAGTTGTAGTTGAAGTCAGGAAGCCCGCCTGAAGAATGGAGTGGCGATTTATTTTGAAGTTGTAATTGAAGTCAGGGAGCCCGCCTGAAGAATGGAGTGGCAATTTAATCTTGAAATTATAGTTGAAGTCAGGAAGCCCGCCTGAAGAATGGAGTGGCGATTTAATCTTGAAGTTGTAGTTGAAGTCAGGAAGCCCGCCTGAAGAATGGAGTGGCGATTTATTTTGAAGTTGTAATTGAAGTCAGGGAGCCCGCCTGAAGAATGGAGTGGCAATTTAATCTTGAAATTATTGTTGAAGTCAGAAAGCCCGCCTAAAGAATGGAGTGGCGATTTAATCTTGAAGTTATAGTTGAAGTCAGGAAGCCCGCCTGAAGAATGGAGTGGCGATTTAGTTTTGAAGTTGTAAGTTGAAGTCGGGGAGCCCGCCTGAAGAATGGAGTGGCGATTTATTTTGAAGTTGTAATTGAAGTCAGGGAGCCCGCCTGAAGAATGGAGTGGCGATTTATGATGAGAGTTTGTCGATAAAGTCAGAAGACTGCCGGAAAAGTAGAACGACGTCTCAGTTTCTAAGATTTGATAAGGATAGTGAACAATTGGAAAGTGACGGAGTCTAACAAGAATCCCCAGTATGAATCCAAGTTCGTAATCGGAAGGAAGGCAACAAGAATCAGAAAGATAGATTCAGACTTTGAAGGAGAACAGTTCGAAGTTCACAAGGAAGGGACCAATGGTCAGAGTTCGGCAATCAAGATAGACCGGAATAACAATTGTCAGAAGAGAAGAAGCATGTGAAGAAACATCAGAGCCAGCAAGATGGAAATGAACATGACAAGATCAAGCTGAAAAGATAGATAAGAATTTGCAATACTGTAATTTAGTCTAGCTTCTTATTTTTCGTTTAGCACGATGTAATAAGGAGAACAGTTAAGCAGTAGCAACAACAGTAACAACAAGATCACAGCAGTCATGGTAATCCCAGCTACCAAAACTTCCCGAACTACATTGACCTGATTCCTGTTTAGCCCAGGATATGTAGGAGGCCTCTCGAAGCGAAGGCTCGGTCAAGATCTTTCAAAATGCTTCACACGGAGTGCTCGGACGGGCAAAAATCGCTCGTATTTGCTCATTATCTTTGCACGAAAACTCTTCGAGTTTACACGCAAAGAGGGGCAGCTGTGAGCACGTGATTTTTGCCCAACATGAATTACTCCCACAAAATCAAAACAAAAATTGTCTATTTTTTACGTTGTGTGTTTTTGTGAATTTTCGTGATTGTTTGCATTTGTATATGCATGATTATATGTGTTTAAATTAATAAAAATACAAAAATAGGTCATATTTATATTTTTTGATTTAACTTTGCAATTAGGAGTAGTTTAAGTTTATTTTACAAAATAAATAAAAAATCACAAAAATATGTATTTTTCACTTTTCTAGTATTTAATGTCCCAATTGTGTGATTTATATTTAATTGATGTTTAAATTGAGTGTGTTAATTGTCAATATAACTTAATTAGTATTTTGTATAATTTAATTGATTTTGTAGTGTAATTAGAAATTTTTGTTTTAATTAGAAAATTAAATTAAAGAGATTAGGAAAACAAAAGAAAAGAAAAATCAAAGAAATCAAAATTGGACCAAAGTCCAGGCCCAAATCAGCACAAGCCCAATCCAAAAATACCCCAAACCCGGTCCAAACCGCCCAGACCCTGTTCCCCCTTGATTTAATCTCAACCGTCCAATTGCTTTAATCCAATGGCCAAAATTAAAACTCACATTTTAATTACCCAAACCCCCCCCCCCCAAACCCTAATTCACTCTCATTTTCATTCTCCCTCTTCACAGACAAACCGCCGCCGCAGTGCTCCGCCACCGGAAATCGCCTCACGGCGGTTCCGGTGGTCCAAACACCCCAATTTTTACACCGTAGCTTCCCCTTCTCCCCCTCAACATGAATCCGGCGACCATTAGTCTCGAATCGTTCCCAAACGTTTCGAATATTAGATCGAAACTTGCCGGAAAATCGAGAATCACCCCAAATCACTCCAACTTTGCACCATAGACTCACCTCACCTTCCTCACACCCTAACCATCGTTAGTTCCCTTCGAATCTGGCCAGAAATTGTTGAGCCCCAAAATCAAGGTTCAAGAACCCTAAACTCCAAATTTGGGCCGCCGGGTTAGATTCGAAGAAACTGGGATTAGAATAGACTTTAATTGAGATGTTTTCAATTGAAAACATCTCAATTAAAGTCCATTTGATTCCCAAAGTCCAATTTTGAGTCCAAAACCTAGAATTCTCTCCAAGGTTGTTGATTTTCAATTTCTTTTGAGGTAATGTTATTTTCCTGTTTATTTCGATTTGTTTTGTGTGTTTGTTTGGTTTAAATTTATTGAACTCTTTGTGAGCACGTGATTTTTGCCCTACATGAGAATCACTCCCAGAAAATTCAAAAAATAAAATAGTTTTGTGTTGAGCATGATTTTTGTGATTTTTGTGTTATTTTTATCTTACATTTGCATTTTTGTGTGTGCGTGTTTATTTATTTAAATTAGTAAAATACAAAATATATACATCATGTTGTGCATTTTTTTTTAGTGTTTAATATCAAAATTATACGGTTTACATTTAAGTGATATGTAATTATGTGGGATGATTGTAGTAAAAATTAATTGTGTTATGAGTTAGTATATATATATATATATATATATATATATATATATATACATATATATACACACATATATATATATATATATATATATATATATATATATATATATATATATATATATATACACACATATGTATATGATACACCATGGAATGTAGTATGGAAATCGGAATTGGGCCATAGCAAAACCAGGCCCAATGTAATTCAATACACCACCCAATTCCCTACCCATCCAGCCCAACACCTCAGCCCAAAACCGGACCCAATTCTCTACCCGAACCGGCCCCCTCCTCCTTTGAAATCCTGGCCGTCCATCACATGATCCAACGGTCAGTTTTAACCCAAGGCTCAATTGAATAAAATAGAAAAATTTTAGACAAAAATTGAAGAGGCATCGAGAGATATACTGATCTCTGTCTCTCATCTCCAGATATACCCCATTTCTCTCCCAGCCGCGCCGCTAGGGTTCCGCCGCGTGTGGCAGCGGCCGGCCTCTCCTTCGACCAAAACCAACGGCAAAACATCCCACACCTCCTCCTCATCACATCCCTACCATTGTTAACCTCCAAACACCAACCAATTTCTTCGAATTTCAAACCCTAGTCGCGCCGCCACCCACCACCCATGGCGGCGCACCACCCAAAATCACCCAAAATCCTCGCCCGCCACTCGTACTAACATTGTTACATGAAGAAATCGAGCCAAAGCTGCGAGTCGTCAAGAACAACTTAAACCGCCGGGAGCTTCAAGAAAAGTTCAAGAAATCCAAGATTCAAAGTCCGTTGAAGGAAATGATGAAGAAAACAAATAAAAAAACAAATAAAAAAAGAGAAGCAAGAAGAAGAAACGGACTAGTTAACGGCTAAGCTAAGTTTCCCTCACTCTTCTATTTTTTAGTTAATTTGTCTTGTTGGTTTGAGTTGTTCACTTTGCGTTTTGTTTTCTTTACACGAATAAGATAAGTCTTCTCCTCTTCTTCGATTAGTAATCTGCCGAATCGGTTGTGTAATGAGCTTTGCTCCAAGTCGGGATTTCGTAATCAAAAGAATCGATTTGTTTGTATTTTTGTTTGATTTGCCGATACGGATAGCTATTTCTATTCTTACACAAGTTCATCGATATTGAGTAGAATGTTCATCTAATCCTTTAACTCCAGTTTATGATTTCGAATGCGAAACTGTTTTCTTATATGATAGTTTTAGGCTAATTGTTTGATTAATCGGGTTTCATTCCGAAATTGATTAGATGATATGTCTTGTCGAATTTACCAATGGTTCCGAGTGCTTCACTGATCTTGCTTTGGTTGTGATTATTTAGTGGTACCTCGAATCTACTTCTGAGCATTAGTGATATCAATAGCATGTCATTGTGGTTTTGCTTGATGAAAGGCAGTGTGAACAATTGTTTTACCTCATTACAGCATGAACATACGCTCTTTGGATATAAATTTTTATGGATTTTCGTATTTAGCTAAAATCTTTGGGTTGTGTGTGTGCAATTTGTGAAGGACTCTTAATCTGTATGCAATTTTGGCTTGAGTTATTCCTCCCTACTCATTGTTGTTAATTGAGTTAATATGGTTATAGTACAAATTGAAAGGGGATGGATGTAGGATAGTGATTTCAGAGGTATTTTGGGATTTAAAAGTTTAAATATGCTTAGTTGAATATTCCGTCAGGGAACACTAATGGACCATTAAACTATTCTATTTGCTACAAGACCTAATGGTATGGGGGAGCTTCAAGACAAAATGATTAAACAATTAACTCACCCATAACTTTTGAATTAATTAAGGAAAAGACAAGTGTTAGTGGGGAACCAAACAATAGGCATGGGAGTTAATATTAATACTATAATACACCCATGACTTTTGATTAAAACAAGAAGGGACAAACATGTAAGCATGGGGAACCATTTAACTTGAATCAAGAAGTCATTTAGGGAGGAGGTCTGTTTTAGCTATAAATATAGCATTAATCTGGAACAGTAACACACGGTAGGAGATTCGAAAATATAGGGAGAAATATTCCTACATACACAGAGAGATCTGGAGAACACTGGGAGGGGGATTGAGAGCATAAACATTCACTTAGACTCATACGAATAGAGAGTGTTGACTGCCTACTGGTAGCATTTTGCTTTGGCCTCTATTTCTTCTGTCATTACTGTTGTTTGGAGGCTGTAGTGGTCATTTGATTGCGGCTGTTTCTGTTGGTGCTGGTATTCTTGTGTTGTCGACTATTTGTCGCGCTGCTTGACTGTGTTTGATTACCACTGGTTGCTGTTTGGTCGAGGTTGTGTCATTGGTTGGCTAGCATCGTGTTTGGCCACTGATACTCTTGTGTTTGGCCACTAGTGTTCTTGCATTTGGTTGTTGAGTTGGGACTGCTGTAGTTTGTACCTGGGTGTTGATTGTTGCTGTTGTTTTGGCTCCTGTTTTCTCCTGCTATTGGCTGTTGATACACTGCTGTTGTTACCCTTACTGCATAGCTGATCTTTTGGTTCTTTAATTGCCAGGTACATATTCTAGAGACTGTTTTCCATACAGCATATCCAGTTGAAATAAAATGAGACCCTCATCTCGCTGGAGGCCGTAGTAACTGCCATATTTTCCCTTTATAATTGACTGTACTAGTTTAGTTGTAATCAGGACTATTTTTTTTTCTTAAATGATTTGGATTTGTTGAATACTTAATTAGTAATGGTGTATTAGAATGGAAGATAGTTGAGTATGTTTGTTTGAATCTATAGGTATATCTTCCTGCATTTCGAAACATGTATGGGCTTTAGTAGTTGAATATTGGTTGTGAATTAAATTGAATAGGTCCCTATTAGCCTTAGTTGATTCCTTAATTTGTTAACAAGTGACTCAGAAATGAGATGAACCTTGAGCGACTAGTCTCGTCCTCCATCAATAATTAAACATGATTGTGTTGAACAATATTGAATCAACAAGCGTTTTTCTTATCAAATTGAAGAAGTCCAGGTTAATTATATTGTTTCTATGTTTGTAATCGTAATTTGGATATTGGGTCAAACATGAATTCAGTACATTCTTAAAATGATAAAGTCATTGCCTATCTAAGTATAATTATGAGCTCGTCATTGAAACGCACATTATTTGCCACTTGCTATATATTTTCCTTGGGCAGATTTGACCATTTTTAAAGTCTTATGGTAGTGAGAAGAGTTAATGTAAGTTTTAAACAAGCGGAGCTTGTCCGCACGGGGTTATTTTTGATAAGTATGTCGATACTACAATAAAACAAACTATGCCTCAATACAAATCCAAGGATATCTATCATGTCATTCATGCTCTAAAATCGTCATTTGGTTGTTCTAAGAGGTATTTTCGTTGTGCTTGACCAAAGAAGTATCCCACGCGCAAGTGATTAAAATTAAAAAATATACCCAATGCTAAAAAAAAAATGACAATTACGTGGCCTTCATTTTAATTTTGTACGGATCCTTAGATTCTGAAGCGTGCCATTTAGCAAATTCCATGGCCCTCGCAAAGTACAAGCGCGTAGTTGCTTTAGGTGCGTATTTTAATAATCTACTTTACTAAATACGGGTGCACATTTATGTGACCCAAATCCAAATCTCAATAAATTCAAAATGCGTTAAAGGTCACAGGCGTACTGGTATGGTGTGATCCGAAATACATTTTCACGACGTTGTAATTCTTGTAAAATGATATTAAAAGCGGTCAAGGGTTAAGTTTTGCACATAAGTTAAAGCATGGTATAAAGCAAATAATTAAACCAAATATGATAGTTGAGCAACCGTGCTAGAACCACGGAACTCGGGAATGCCTAACACCTTCTCCCGGGTTAACAGAATTCCTTATCCGAATTTCTGGTTCGCGGACTGTTAAATAGAGTCAAACCTTTCCTCAACTCGGGATTCAAACCGGTGACTTGGGACACCATAAATCTCCCAAGTGGCGACTCTGAATCTCTTAATAAATGAATCCCGTTTTGATTGTCCTTTAATTGGAAAAACTCCCTTTACATCCCGCGCTCCCGCGGGCACGTAAAAAGGAGGTGTGACAGCTCTGGCGACTCTGCTGGGGATAAATACCTCTGAACTTCGGTTCAGGGTTTAAGAATTCGAGCTCAGTTAAATTGTTGTTTTGTCTATATCTGATTTTACTACATGCTTAATTAACGTGCTACATGTCTACCGCTTTGATACTAGCTGCACTGTACATACAAACTGTTATATGTTTACCGCTTTGATATTACGTGAACTGTATATAAAACTGTGCCGCAAACCCTTCACTTCTCACCCCCGGGGATGTGCTCACTGGTTGAGACTCCCTATTCTGTTAGTGTCATACCCGAAATAATGAAGAGGCTCGGAAAGTTTCTAAGCCGGTTGGCCTTTTGGTTCCCGGAAAGGAGCTCCTTCCTCAACTCGAGTTGTCCGCTCGGGTACACAGTCTAGAACACATACCCAGGTTTTTAAACTTAGAATAACGTGACTTCATGCCGGATCCCTAGTAGGAACGCTTATTTGCATCATGTTGCATTTGACTTAGGGGACTCAACACAGGGGTTGGGTCCGTCTAGGACAGGCAACCTGAAATGAAAGACCATCTTGCTATGCCATGTTTGTTTCAAGCATTTATTCGAACTTGCATGCTGACCGACTTTTAAATACTGAGGAGAAACGAAAAACAAAAGGAAACAGTGTGGGTAAATAGATATTTTCAGAAAATACAAAAATGGGTCTTACCAACAAAACCAATAGTTTGTTAATAAGAGACAACGGAAGGTTGACTTTGACGACAATGGGTTTCTTAACAAAATGTGTTTTTTGTCGGTCAATAAAAGAAAATGTGTTTCTTAATAGAATGTGTTTTCTTTGTCGGCCAATAAAAGAAAATGTGTTTTCTTAACAAAATGTGTTTTCTTTGTCGGTCAATAAAGGAAAATGTATTTCTTAACAAAGTGTGTTTTTGTCGGTCAATAAAAGAAATAGTTTGTCTTGACGGACCGAACTACGCGAGTTTGATTCTCACCGGAGGTGAGATACGTAGGCAACCCCCGTCGGGTCCAACTTGCCATTTTTCAGAAATATATACCAAAATTTGTAAATTTTGAAAAAAATCATTGCCAGCCAAAATGATCGTTTTTTTTTTAAATAAATGTGCAGGATGAGCACGATTCAAAATGAACCCTTTTCACTCATGACTAAAATCCCGGTACAAATACGGCTATGGTGGAATGATCTAGGCCAAGAAGGGCAGGGTGAGGTTAAAACGTATTTGAAAGGTCTTACGGGTCTGCTTGAAATAAAACCTCGTGGGGACATCATAAGAGCCTTAGTCACATATTGGGACTCCGCACACAATGTCTTTCACTTCTCGGACTTCGAGCTCACCCTAACTGTTGAGGAGATGACCGGATACATTGGAAACACTGATATACCATTGGGGCATCAATATCTAATCGCCCCCAGGGTTGTCGCCGTACACCGGTTTTTAGACTCACTGAAGACGGCCAGAACGGTACGTAACCCGGATCTAGCACGAGGGTTTTGTACTTTAAACTTCATCTATCAAAGGTACGGTCATGCGGGAGGTTTCGACGACCCAGAAAACAAATTATGCAGTAAGGGTAATCGCCGGAAATGGGAGGAGCACAAACGAGTTGCTTTCATGATAGCCTTTTTAGGACTCGTGGTATTCCCGAGGAAAGACGGGAACATTGATATAAAGTTAGCCGGAGTCGTCAGTACTTTGCTTGACCAAAGCGAAAGTACTCTTGCTCCTATGATACTATCGGACATATATCGAGCCCTCACAATCTGCAAAGCCGGGGGAGATTTTTTCGAAGGCTGTAATTTACTGCTGCAAATGTGGATGATCGAGCACCTGTGTCGCCGCACCCAATTCTTGAGATATGGTCTGGTTGAGAAAACTTGCATAAGCGAATTCTATACAAGGATTGATAGGGTCATTTTGCCTGAAGGAACATTGGCATGGAGGGCATACTTTCAGGCTCTCAACGCAAGCCAAATACAATGGACGTTGGGTTGGTTGCAGATAGACAGAATCGTGTACATGCCAGCAGCTAGGTTCCCCTTTCTCTTAATGGGACTTAAAAGCATTCAACCTTATGCGCCCCATCGGGTGTTGAGACAGCTCGGGAGGTGCCAGATAGTACCCAAAGAAGAAGACATGAGTACCCATGTTATTGAAATTGGTCCCGACGGTCAATTCCCGGAAGCGAGGGTTCGCCAGATCTGGAGCAAATGCCAGTATCTGGAGGCAAACACTTGTGTGCAGGATCGAGCTAGAGGAGAGGTTGTACCCAGATATCTTACTTGGTACAAAGGAGAAACATCAGGGGAAAGACCAGCCAAAAGACCTCACCTCAGGGAATTTGCTGAAGCGTCCCAAGACCAATGGGACTGGTTGGCTAAGGAAGAGGTTTACAGAACCAGGATTGGCAAGATAGAGCAACGGGTCCAAGATCTTCAATTTGAAAGGGATGTGCAAGCCGCCGCCAACGAAGGAGATAAAAAGAAGTTGGCACAAGAAAATGACTTTCTGAGAGCTCAAATCCAGCAAATGAAAAGGGATGCTGACAGACAGTTGAGGAGTCGGGCAGACGAAAAATTGATAAAGGGTTTGAAAAGCCAGGTTGCCGATGTCCAAAGAGAATTGGAAGAGTCTAGGGCCCAAATAGTGAGGATCCGAGCTAGCTGGAGAAAGGAGGCACATCAACATGCACTTCACCTACAACGGGTGGAAGAGGATTACACTGATATCGTCACCAGTTTAAGGGAAGCAAATGTTGTCCTCAGAGAGCGGGTTTTTAAGCAAGCCCAAGATGCCAGAGCGGACCTCGACCGTTGCCACAACTTGATGGCTCGACTGCAAGAACAAATAGACAGGCTCCTAGACCAGGTCACCAACAACGCTCGAAGATTGGGGGCGAAAAACTAGCAGATAGAGCGGCTACTCGGAGAAAGGGACATGATCAAGGACCGAATTGGAGAAATCGGGCACTATGTCACCATGAAATGCCTAGCTTGTGAACGAATGCCCCGCGCCGACCTCTTCGCCTCAATTATGGGTTATGTTCATCGGATCATGGAAGAATTAAGGGGACTACACAAGGACCTCACACCCAGGCCCGCAGCAAGGCCGAATGATGCCTCGCGGGCCCCTAGGAATTTTAGAGCAGTAGACCTTTGATTAAAAATGTATTTTGAAATGTTGGGTCAAGCCAGTTGGCATGTTATTTTACGTTTTCGAGTCAAGTATTCCTTTTATGTTGTAAGACCTGTTTGGTAATTTAAGGTTTTATTTGATATAAAAGTTACTGAATTTTGCCACAATCTTGTTACCAGAACTACGCTCGGTCTGATTCACGCGAGAACGTGATACGTAGGCAATCCACATAAGATTCGACCACCACTAAAAAGAAAGGAAAAGAATCCAAAGGTTAAATAACAATAAGGCTTGCAAAGATAGTCGAAAAAGAAAAAAAAAAAAAGAAGAAAAAGAAAAAGAAAAAGAAAAAGGGCCGGAATGACGCATGTTAAAGAGTACATGTAGAAAGGGTTATTTGGGTTAGGTGCATTGCATCCAACGTGCTATAACATATCTGTCAAACTCGGTGAACTAACAAGTTTGTTGCATTGCCAGAAAAGTTTAGCAGTTGGTTTGACAGAATATACTGGCCAGCCATCATTACCGTACTAGATCCAAAGGACCGATTACAGTAAGCATGTCTAGTTCCGGCAAGAGTCTCGAGGAAGAAAAATCAGAGTTACAAATCATGAAAGAAGAGGTAGACCGGTTAAAACAACAGGATAACAGAGATGCACCTGGCCTGGGCCAGGGAACAGTCTTCACCAAACCGCCCTACTCTCGCCTCGGCTCCGGAACATCCGCCCATCGATCCTTCGACAAGCGCCCCGATCTATCCATACTTTCAGGGGGAAAACCCATATGCCACCCACATTCCACCAGCCAAACCAAATCCTCCTCCAGCCGCCCCCGTTTTTGTGGCACCTCCACCTGCTCCTCTGCAAAGGCCGACCGGCGAGCCGTATGTTCAGATCCATGACAACTCTTACTATCCTCCAGAGCCTACTTTCAGGGCCCCTGAACCGCAATCACATACACCTCACTGGGATAATCCAGCAGAACCGGAAAAGCACTTCCAAAGTTCGGAACACGAGGAAGTTATCAGAAAAGTTAAAAGCCTGGAGCAGTCCTTCAGGAATATGCAAGGTTTGGGCAACCAGGTCAGCGTCGCCTACAAGGATCTGTGTCCATTTCCGGACGTCCAGTTGCCAACAGGGTTTAAAATGCCCAAATTCGACCTATACGAGGGGCATGGTGACCCGATGGCCCACCTGCGAGGGTTTTGCAGTAAAATGAGAGGGGCCGGAGGACGGGACGAGCTTCTGATAGCTTACTTCGGCCAGAGTCTGGGAGGA
The DNA here is from genome assembly GCA_032618575.1 of Nicotiana noctiflora. Taxonomy (NCBI): domain Eukaryota; kingdom Viridiplantae; phylum Streptophyta; class Magnoliopsida; order Solanales; family Solanaceae; genus Nicotiana; species Nicotiana noctiflora. The sequence goes on along the minus strand of JASVEL010003182.1, from coordinate 52,328 downwards.
TCTGCGCTGGAGTGGTACACTAGACAGGATCCCAGGTAGATGGTTTACGTGGGATGATTTGGCTCAAGCTTTTATCGGCCAGTTCCAGTACAATCTTGAAATAATCCCCGACCGCCTATCATTGCTAAAATTAGAGAAGAAGCCCGCTGAAAGCTTCAGGGAATTTGGTTTCCGTTGGAGGGAACAGGCGGCCAGGGTAGATCCGCCGATGAGAGAGAGCGAGATGGTGGACTACTTTTTGCAGACATTAGAGCCCACCTACTTCGGACATCTGGTAACGTCCGTAGGCAAATCATTCACTGAGGTGATAAAAATGGGGGGTATGATCGAGGAAGGTTTGAAGGCCAACAAGATCATGAGTTACTCGGCACTGAAAGCCACCACTCAGGCTATCCAAAGTGGTACTGGAGGAGTACTGGGGAAAAAGAGGAGAGAGGAGGTTGCGGCCTTCGAGTCCGGGGCATGGTTCAGAAATAGAGGCCCCGCACCCCAATATAGCCCGCCCCAGCCTCACCACCAAAATTACCCCCACAATCCATATAACCACCCGCAACATTACTATCCCGCACCTGATCCCCATTTTACTGTCCACCACGCACAGTCCTATTCTGCACCTCCCGTCCATGCACCGTGGCGTGCACCAAACCCGCGGAACAATCATCCACCCCCAAGAGCTTACAGAAACCCCTCGGGCGCGAGTTTTCGTCCGAACCAGGCATTCAGGGGCGACAGGGCGCCGATGCCAAAGACTTTCACTCCCTTGGGAGAGTCTTACACCAGTCTGTTCCACCGGTTAAAGCAAGTAGGGTTGCTGAATCCGGTTGAAGCTAAGCTGCCAAACCCTCTTCCGAAGAACCTGGACCACTCAGTAAATTGTGCATATTGCTCAGGATGTCCAGGACACGACACGGAGAAATGTTGGAGGTTGAAAACGGCCATTCAGGAGCTCATCGACACTCGCAGGATTGAGGTCCAGACTCCAACAGAGCCCAACATCAACCAGAACCCGCTTCCGACTCATCATGAGACCAACATGATCGAGTTGGTTCGGGTGGAAGAAGGAAAGGAGAAAGCCTCTCAGATGGTAATGATGATCAAATCTGGCGGGGTAGGAATGAGAAAGGGGCCGAGCTTTGATGAGCCATCCATTTGCAAGAAGGACGTACCAGGAGGGTCGGAAGCAGGAAAGGGAAGTGTGAGCGGAGTACCGATGAGGCCGGGGGAGGCAAAGATAGTTGTACCAGGGGCAGCAATCAAGCCCATTTTGACGGTAGCAGGCGTTCGAATGGATCCTTTCATCATCAAGCCAGCAATACAGTTGCCAATAACTGATAGCAGGGCTGTTCCATGGAATTATGCTCGGATTACAACGACCTACAAAGGAAAGGAAGTGAAAGAGGAAGTCTGCGAAGCACAAGGGTTGACCCGCTCGGGGAGATGTTTTGCCCCTGCGGAATTGAGGAAGATCACTCCGGCAACATTGAAAAAGCCGGTAACCGATGAAGAGGCGGAAGAATTCTTGAAAAAGATGAAGCTGCATGACTATTCTGTCGTAGAGCAGTTGAAGAAAACTCCCGCGCAAATATCATTGTTGTCTTTGCTGATACATTCTGAAGAGCATCGGCAAGCCTTGATGAAAATTCTGAATGAAGCACACGTACCTGATAAAATCTCAGTAAATCATCTGGAGAAGATCACCAATAGGATCTTCGAAGCAAATCGGATCACCTTCACCGATGATGAGTTGCCTGAGGAAGGCACCGAGCACAACAAGGCCTTATATCTTACGGTAAAGTGTGAAGAAGCGGTAGTTACCAAAGTCCTTGTTGATAATGGGTCCAGTGCCAACATTTGTCCTCTGTCTACACTGGACAAATTGAAAGTAGACATCGGCAGGATACGCAAGAACAGCATATGTGTTCGAGGGTTCGATGGGGGAGGCAAGGCATCGGTTGGGGACATAGTGTTAATCTTGACGATTGGGCCGGTGGAGTTCACCATGGAATTCCAGGTGCTGGACATGGTGGTGTCATATAACCTCCTGATAGGGCGACCATGGATCCATGCCGCAAGAGCAGTTCCATCCAGCTTACACCAACTCGTCAAGTTTGAGTGGGACCAACAGGAGATCGTCGTCCATGGAGAAAACGGTCTACAATCAGGCACCATCATCCCCTTTGTTGAAACAGAAGAAGATGTTGGGCCGTGGGTATATCAGGTCTGCGATGTGGTGTCCGCCAACCGAGTTCCGGAAGGGGAATGCATTCCCGATGATAGAACAATTACTGCAGATGTCATGGTGGCGCATGAAATGTTGAGACATGGTTTCATACCCGGCAAAGGTCTAGGTGCATCTCTGCAAGGAATCATACAACCGGTATCAGTGGTCGAAAACTTGGGAACCTTCGGCTTGGGATTCAAGCCAACATCAGAGGACATCCGGCGAGCCAAGAGGAGTAAGTAGAAGACATGGGTGCTCCCGAAGCCGGTCCCACGCCTTTCCCAATCTTTTGTCAGGTCCGGAGCAAGAGGACATCCAACGACAAAGATTCCCGGTCCTACGATCAGGCCAGACGAAGAGTTCTTCAGGAAGTTCGAGGACCTATTCACAGATGTATGTATGCTCGAAGATGGTGAAGGATCCAGCCATACCGAGATACAGTTTGTGGGACCGAAAGCAAAACTGAATAATTGGAAGGCTACTCCTCTCCCTGTCCGGAAGGAGTCTTGGTAGTTTGTTTTGGATTGTTTTCTTTCGAAATTCTGTGTTGGGGGTTGTCCCCGGAGTAAAATCCAGTTGTTTTTAGTTCATTTTTTAAGTTTGCAGTTTGTTTTCCTTGTACTGTTCCCATGAATGAAATTTGGTTCCCTTCGTGTCTAATTTTGTTTATTTTTCCTTCTTTTTACTTTTCTGAACAGCCTTCTGTCAACTGATCTTAATGATATGGCGTGCTTAAAGATTAATCAACCCAGTCTAGAAAGTCAATCGGGTTTGGAAATAATAACGCATGAAATAAGAAGTGACGAGAGTGAGTCGGAGTACGGCGACGATGAAGCCGTAGAAGAAATCGGTGAAGAATTAAGTCACTTCGAGGAAAAACCCAAACCGAATTTAAATGATACTGAGGCCGTTAATCTAGGGAATGCGGATGACGTCAAAGAAACCCGAATAAGTGTCCATATTGAACCAAACCTGAGAGAAGAGTTGATCAAAACACTCATGGAGTTTAAAGACATTTTCGCATGGTCGTACGACGACATGCCGAGACTCAGCACTGATCTAGTGGTTCATAAATTACCCACTGATCCAGCATATCCTCCCGTCAAGCAGAACTGCGGAAATTCAAGACGGAGATGAGTGTGAAGATTAAGGAGGAAGTAACCAAGCAGTTGCAGGCGAAAGTCATTCGTGTCACTCGATACCCTGAATGGTTGGCTAACGTAGTATCGGTGCCAAAGAAAGACGGAAAAATCAGAGTATGTGTGGACTATCGCAACCTCAACAAGGCGAGTCCTAAGGATAATTTCCCGCTTCCCAATATCCATATCCTAATTGATAATAGCGCCGGACGCGAAATCGGATCCTTTGTGGACTGTTATGCGGGATATCATCAGATTTTGATGGATGAAGAGGACGCAGAAAAGACTGCTTTTATCACACCGTGGGGGACCTATTGTTACCGGGTGATGCCGTTTGGTTTGAAGAATGCAGGGGCAACATATATGAGGGCGATGACTACGGTATTCCATGACATGATACACAAGGAAATTGAGGTGTACGTGGATGATGTGATCATAAAATCTAGACGTCAAGAAGACCATGTTGTCGACCTCAGGAAGTTCTTTCAAAGGCTTCGAAGGTACGACATCAAGCTCAATCCGGCCAAATGCGCATTCGGAGTTCCATCAGGAAAGTTGCTAGGATTCATCGTCAGCCGACGGGGCATTGAGTTGGACCCTTCCAAAATCAAGTCCATTCAGGAATTGCCCCCGCCAAAGAGTAAAACAGAGGTAATGAGTCTGTTGGGAAGGTTAAATTACATCAGTAGGTTTATTGCTCAACTTACGGCAACCTGTGAACCCATATTCCGCCTATTGAAGAAAGACGCTGCGATAGAATGGATGACATAATGTCAGGAAGCGTTTGACCGAATCAAAGGGTATCTGTCAAATCCACCTGTACTAGTTCCACCTGAACCGGGCAGACCCCTGATTCTTTATCTGACGGTTCTGGAGAATTCGTTCGGCTGCGTACTAGGGCAGCATGATCTTACTGGCAGGAAGGAACGGGCCATTTACTACCTCAGTAAGAAATTCACAGTCCACGAGGTCAAGTACACTCATCTAGAAAAGACATGTTGCGCCCTGACTTGGGTAGCCCAAAAGCCGAAACACTATTTGTCTTCTTACACCACTTACCTCATTTCGCGTTTGGATCCGTTGAAGTATATTTTCCAGAAACCTATGCCTACAGGGAGGTTAGCAAAATGGCAAATACTACTTACGGAATTCGACATCATATACGTGACAAGGACGGCTATGAAAGCTCAAGCCCTGGCCGATCACTTAGCTGAAAATCCTGTTGATGACGAATACGAACCCTTGAGGACGTATTTTCCAGACGAAGAAGTGTTGCAAATTGAGGGGTTAGAACTAACCAAGGATCCAGGGTGGAAGCTCTTCTTCGACGGAGCGGCAAACGCAAAAGGAGTCGGAGTAGGGGCTGTGCTCATCTCGGAAACGGGACATCATTATCCTGTTACTGCTCAACTGCGTTTTCATTGTACCAATAATATGGCTGAGTACGAGGCATGTATCTTGGGGTTGCGATTAGCGGTGGACATGGATGTACGGGACGTCTTGGTCTTGGGGGACTCGGACCTTCTGGTACATCAGATTCAGGGAGAATGGGAAACCAGAGATCTAAAGCTTATCCCATATCGTCAGTGTTTGCATGATTTGACCAAACGCTTTCGATCGGTAGAATTCAAGCACATCCCAAGGATGCATAATGAGGTTGCCGACGCGTTGGCTACTTTAGCATCAATGCTACATCACCCGGACAAGGTTCGTGTCGATCCATTACACATCCATGTCCGGAATCAACATGCTTATTGTAACGTGATAGAGGAAGAGGTGGATGGTGAGCCGTGGTTTCATGATGTCGAGGAATACCTCAGGTTAGGAGTATACCCAGAGCAAGCAACCGGAGATCAAAAGCGAGCTATTCGGCGATTGGCAAACGGATTTTTCCTTAGTGGAGGGGTGCTGTACAAAAGAACCCCAGATTTGGGATTGTTGAGATGTATAGATGCAAGTCAAGCCACAACAGTGATGACGGATATACACTCGGGAGTTTGCGGACCACACATGAGCGGATACGTATTGGCAAAGAAGATTCTTCGAGCAGGATATTACTGGCTCACGATGGAGCGTGATTGTATAAGTTTCGTGCGAAGATGCCATCAGTGTCAGATACACGGAGATTTGATTCATTCTCCGCCGACTGAATTGCATACAATGTCGGCACCATGGCCGTTTGTTGCATGGGGTATGGATGTTATTGGGCCTATTGAGCCTGCGGCTTCCAATGGTCATAGGTTCATCCTGGTGACGATCGATTATTTTACCAAGTGGGTGGAGGCCAAAACATTCAAATCGGTGACCAAAAAGGCGGTGGTGGATTTCGTACACTCCCACATCATCTGCAGGTTTGGAATTCCAAAGATAATCATCACGGATAACGGTGCCAATCTTAACAGTGGATTGATGAAAGAAGTATGTCAACAGTTCAAGATTACACATCGAAATTCCACGCCGTATCGCCTGTGAGCACATGATTTTTGCACCAGGCAAATAATTCCAAAATTAAAATAAATATATTTTTGAGTGCAATTACTTGCTTTGCTTGAAGTTAATTATATTTTTGTGTGTTTGAATAAGTAAAAAATTAAAAAAAAATCAAAAATAGTAGTAAGTAATTTGTTAGTTTAGTTAATTAGGAAATTATTAAAAATAGCTTAAATAGGAGAAAATAAAGAAAAATAGCAGAAAAATTGCAAAAAAATACTAGAAAATTAGAGTAGGTAGGAAATTAGGTTTTATATTTTCCATAAAAGAAAAAGAAAAAAAAAGTATAAAAGAAAATACATAAAAATCATTAAAACCAGAAAAAATACAAAAAAAATACATAGGTATAATGAATTGGGCTAAGTGAAAACCCAATTGAGATGGCCCAGCATTTTTGGCCCAGAAAGAACCGGTCAATAAGCCCGTGAATTAGTCGATCTTGGCCGTTCATTTTGGTGTATCTAACGGCCGAGAATATTAGGGGAGTTATTTGGTTTAATTAATGCTGAGATTTAATCTCAGCCGTTCGATCTATTTGATCCAAGGGTGTGAGACCTTAGTCTCATTAGAAGCAAAACGGCGGCGTTTAAGTAACGCCCATTCAAAGCCGTCGATCTTGATCAAATGGACGGTCCAGATTTCATGGGATGCTCCGCCTATATAAGGCTCTTGTCCGAAAGGGGTGGCCATTTTTGCCAAATTCACAACCCTAATATCCGCCGCCTCCCCTTGCTCCTCTCATTACCATCTTCTTCCTCAAGAAAACCCTAGCCGGCCAATGGCGGCCACCACCTTCCACGGTGGTCGCCGGTCTCTCTTACCACTCCCTTCACCTTCATCTTCTTCTTCTCCGTCTTCTACACCCAAAAACCCCAGAAAATACCCTGCTCTTCATAAGTCCCGGTCACCGGAGTTACACCGGTGACCACCAAAGTATGAGAACCCACTTGAAACCAATGCCAATCGACGCCTCTCCACTAGATCTATCCACTCATACCAATGGCTACCCTCGAATCTTCCCGGAACGATTCGAATATCCAAATTAAGGTCGTCGGAACCCTAACTCCGGCGACCCCAAACTCAACCCCCAGTCAAGATCCCCCCTTTTTACACTCCTGAACATCCCCTGTAACCCATAATCTCAAAAGGCCTCGTCTTTAGGCCTGAATGAAAGACCAGAGGGAAAATTTGAAAAAAAAAGATCTGGAAAAGAATAAGAAAAAGAAAACAAGAGTGAATAAAAAGGAGCTTGAAGGTCTGGGAGGGTCTGAGATTAAAGAAAAGAAAAGAGAAGGGAATAGGAAGCTTGGGGGACCGGCCCCGCAAGCTAAGTACCCTCCCCCTGTTTTATATTTCTTTGCTTTTTCCTGTTTGATCTATGTGTTTCTTGTCTTGCATGTTTCTATCTGCCCTTTTTCTCGTGCTTCATATGATTAGTTTTAGGGTTTAATTTGTTCATCTGTGCTCCATGCTTGACTGCTCATCTTCTTTTGTTTCTTATCTTTTATCGTATATATATATATTACATCTGTTAGTTTGTCATAAGAATTAGGGTGTCTTTCGTCAAAATTTTGGTCTGTTTCTCTGATTTAAAGATGTGTTCTTAATATCCCTTATTCTTTTTCATCTTTTGTTTCTTTCTCTGTTGGCTTTTGATATCTCTTCTATATTTCTTATTTGTTTTCGCATGTTAATTTTAGGGTTTTGCTTTGCTTTCCTGTGTTTTGTGTCTGTCGTCTTGATATTTTGTTTATCCCCTGTGCTACTTCATCTTCTGTAGTTCCAGTGTTTTAACTCGTTCATCTTCATGTCTTTCTTTTGATTTGTATGTTTCAATCATGTTCAGTTTCCTTCCTTTTCGTTCTGCTGTGTAATATGAGTCCGGACCTGTTTACTTTCCACAGCATGACCGTTCCTTTCTTCATGATTCTTCACATGCTTAGTTGTCTAGTCATTGTTATTCATATCTTATACTATGTTTGGATTTTGGTTTCTGATTCTCTGATTTGAAGATTTGAACCTGATATCTTTCTTCTTGTTTGTCCTCTGCTAGTATTAGGCTTCTCTATTTTTGTTTGCATGTTTTCTCACTCTCTCTTAATCTTCCCTGTTAGTTCTTGACAGTTTGAATGATCCTTCTCTTCTCTTTGTCTCATGCTTAAGGATAGAATTAGCTATGGGTCCCTTATATTAAGTTTGAATTAGTCTTTTCATGTTTAGTTATACTGTTAGGACTGAATATTAGTTTCATATCTGAGTTGGCTCTACTCCAGTTTTCCATGTGTTCACTGTTTTCCTTTTAGAATAATTTTAGAATTAGCCATTAGACTCTCATGTCTACTTAAGGGTTACTACTTCAGATAGCACCCTCACATGCATGCCCATGATCTTTCTTCTGTCACTTTTGCATAATAGATTTAGGGATGTTATTCATTGCTCCTTCATGTCTTTCTGTTCCTCATCTTCACTCTTAACATGCATATATCAAGCTAGGGTAGCACTTAAAAATGAATCCTAATTACCCTACTTAGATTAGTTGAACCATGCTTACTGGTTTCTGGGAATTCAGTGTCTATATCCATAAATGCTAAGTGTTGTAGGGTTTTTCAGTATATCATTTAACATGAAATGACTGTTGCTTAGCCTAATTGATATTAATTGCCATGTGGCTGCATGATTTCAAGTTATGTAAGTTGATTAGTTGAGATTCAACATTATCAAACCCTACTTCTGAATTTTGATTGATTAATGAACAATATTTGACTTCATGTGTTTATATGTGCAATTATATGTTAAAATGGTTAAGTTTGCAATAGTTTTATGTTAGGCATGAATACTGTTAAATGCCTTTCATACTTTAAGGGAATTGGTTATAGCTGTAGTTCTAGGTTCCATAAGTGGTTAGTTTTTAAATAGGTATAAACTGAAAATGAACAAAATAGGCTACAAGTTTAATAATTGGCCTAAGAATGGTCAACCTTGCAAAGGGTTGACCAATTCTGTGAGCCCTAACACACAGCTCACTGTTTAAACAGTGGCTGGTTGTGCAAAAGGTTATGTCTGCAAATGCAGACTGGCCCAGGCTCTATATTGAGCCCTAAACAGCAAAGTGGCCAAACCTGTAAAGGTTTTGGGCCTAGTTGTTCAGTATATGGCTTTAATAGCCCAAGCTAAGTCTCAACTTGAGACTGGCTAACTTTTAAATAGGTTAAACATAATAACAAAACAGGCTATGCCTGCAATTAGCTTTAATTAAGAATAAATTGGTCTTAATTGACTGAAATTAGTTTAAAAGTGGTTAAAATTGAAATAGTTTTAGAAATAAATCTGGCCAGCCCTTAAATACTAATGCCAGGGCTGGCCATTAGTTAAATAGGTTCAAAATTAGATAGAATCTGCCCTAGGCATAGCTGGTAAATCAGCAGTGCTCTTAGGGGCACAATTGGGAATTGAAAAGGTAAATTAGTAATAGTTTAGAACTTAAAAGGGTAATGGGGACATTTATGCTCCTGATTTCTGTAATTTTGCAGAGATTCAGGGGTATAATGGTCTCCTAAATATGGGAAATCTGTAAAAATCTCAAACCCTTAGGGATATACTAGTAAAAGGCCCTAAAAGGAATCTTTTGGAACCTTCCAGCACATGCTGGAAGGGTTTTGATAACTGAAAATAGGGACCAAAGTGTAGAATGGGTAATTTTAGGAGGGGAGAAGTGGGATTAATCCCATACTTCTTCCCCAAGTATTCAGCCCTAAAAGTTAGCTATAAATATCTCCTAAAAGGGGCTGAAAAGGGGGATTCCACGGATAACAATCTGAGCTAATATTTGGGGTTCCAAAAATCTGATAAATCTGAAATATATCTGGGGTTCGAAAATTTCAGTAGTTCTGAACTTATTCTCTACTAGTTTTATACCATAAAGTTTCAGAGTTTAGAAGAGTAATAGAATAGTAGAATTTGCTGGGTTTCCTATCGGATTTCATTGGGTTATCTACCTGGGTCTTCTCTGTTTGCTGTGGACTTTGCTACTGCTGTGTGCTGTGCTTTCCTTCTCTTCACTGTTGCATTGCTGATTGAGTCACTGCTGTTTCTTATCCTTCTCCCTTAGACTCATTGGTTCCTTTGCTATCCAGGTACATCTCTTTTCGTTTGAAGCTGTAATGGGAGTTGATTGAATGAAAAATGAAGACTCATTTCTTGAGTAATGCTGTTCTGTAGTGTTCTTTTGTAGTTTCATGTAATTAGCTTGAGATTCATAGCTCGCTCATTGTATAATGTAGTAGTTGAAAAACAGAAACCAAACAGAAATGATGTAATAGCTAGTAATAGTGGTAGTAGTAAGTAGCATAAATCACTTAGTTAATTAGGCAACACCTTTAAAACAAAGTCCAATGGCTATCACATGAGTAGATGACAATCATGATCACATAGGTAATTCATTTCATTAATCAGTCAAGTTAAAATTAGTTAAGAAGAAGAAACCATCGGATAAGGTAGATAATTGGAGTGCGATTGGCTTAATAGCATTGAATGAGTTCGATTAATGTTAATATCAGTGTTTAATCATATACATGAAGTCATATATAAGAATAATATCTGGGTTAAGTCATAGTAGAATCAGTAATTGTATATACATGAGTTCAATTTACACGGTTAGTCAGTAGCAAAATAGTATAGCTATAAGTAAACCATCCCCTTTCATCTATATAGGAAGTTAAATAGCTTACTGATATTAGCTAATAATCAATCCACTGGTTAGTATAGGTTCTTTGTTAAAAAATCAAAAACAGAAATAATCTTGTAATTCTCTGTTATTAGGTAGTTTGTTTCCAAATCTGTATTACAACTTTTCTCTTCAATGGATCAATAAATGGAATTTGATTCTTTCTTTGAGTTCAAATGTGTGTATTCTTTTACTGTTATTGTTAGTTTTGGGCTTAACTCACATTATATGCTTGAATCATGGTGTTACTTTACTAGTTATCCAAATCTTACGACTGCCTGGGCCTTAAAGGCCTGGACCGATACTGATCCATGCTAAGCGAAACGAATAGAAGACCAGGCCCAATAAGTAATAAAAATTCGACGGGCCTGGAGTTAGTAATACGATTAAGGAAAGAACAAGTGTAGAAAATATAGTTAAATTAAATATTAGTATCCTTTAATGAAAATTGGGACGAGCCTCGCCCGAATAACACCGGGGCCCCCATTTAGTAATGGTATAAACACAATTAGATCCGGGAAAGCTAATAGCCAATTCCATAGCTTCTCCCAAAATATTTAAAAGCCGATAGACATTATTTTAGGGCACGATTTTAATATACCTTCCTATGAACGAGTGTGCACTTGGTGCGACTCAAATCCAAATCTCGGCAAAACCGAAATACTCCAAAAGTCATAGGCGTACTGGTTGCGGTATGACTCGAGGCGTGTTTCCGCGATGTCGCAAATTCCTAAAAAATAATATTTAACGCAAAAGCACATTATGTTGTTAAAATCTATAACTGAGTCAAACAAAAGTCAAAGAACGACAGTGGAGCGACCGTGCTAAAACCACGGAATCCGGGAGTGCCTAACACCTTCTCCCGGGTTAACGGAGTTCCTTATCCGGACCTCTGCTTCGCAGACATTTTAAGAGTCAAAATTCCTCGGATTCGGGATTAACCGGTGACTTGGGACACCATTGTCATTCCCAAGTGGCGACTCCGATTAATCTCTAATAAAATCCCGAACCGATTGTCCTTAAATTGGAAAAACTCCTTCCCTTACGTTATTTTATCCGTCTCGGGTAATTGAGCGTCGGGGTATACCCTACAAGTGTATTTATACACCTTACGCATGTACGGGGTAGTAAAAAGGGAGGTGTGACAGCTCTGGCGACTCTGCTGGGGACCCAACCCTGAATTTCGATTTCAGGGTTTAAGAACTCGAGCTCCTTAGAACTGCCGTTTGCGTTTTTGTTTGACTTCATTATATGATTTGAACAACATGCTATGTGTTTTATCGCTTTGATATTATATGGACTGTATATATAAAATTGTGCCGAAAACCCTTCTCTCTTCTCCCCCGGGGATGTGCTTACTGGTTGAGACTCCCCTTTCTGTTAAATGTCACCTTAAATTAAGAAAAACAGAGGCCGGATAAGTTACAAAGCCGATTGACTCCGCGGGTCACCGGTACGTAGCCCCCTCCTCGATTCGAGTTGTCCGCTCGGGTACACGGTCTAGCAATCCATGAAACCGTAAGATTTTGAACATAGGTCTAGGACGATTATTTGCATCATTTTTGACTTAGGGGACTCAACACAGGGGTTGGGTCCGTCTAGGACAGGTGACCCGGTATTGAAAAGACCGAGCATGCTGTGTGTTGCATTTTATTGTCCTTGATCGTTATGCGGACCGGCGGAAATCCCGAGGAGAGAAAAATTGTTGAAAAAGGGAAAAAAAGAGAGAGAGGAAAATAATGATTTATAGAAAATAGGTACATGGAAAATTTGAAAATTTGAAAAAATATATGTGGAACATTTTTGAAATAAGTGGTCAAATAATCTGACCGAACTACGCAGGTTTGATTCTCGCCATTAGGTGGGATACGTAGGCAACCCTTAAACGGGTCCAACCACACTTTTTAGAAAAAGACCAAAAAGATTTTCTTTTCAAATAATCGAGGTGATTGCTATTTTTGGAAATGGCCGAATGTTCCGAAAGGACGACGGAAGGCTGTTTTTGCAAAAATGGCCACTTCGAAAGTCATTTTCATTTTCTTTTATTCAAAAATTGAAAATTTGCATTGAAAAAGATTTTTCCTTTTCTAAAATAAAATCACCTTAATAAATGTGCAGGACGAGCACGATGATGAATGAACAATTTTCCCTAAATAAAATCCCTTTGGAGCTGAGGTTATGGTGGCAGGACATGGGGTCCGATGGTCAAGATTGGGTCAAGAAGTACTTGAAAGGCCTTACGGGGTTGCTTGAAATAGTTCCTCGGGGTGATGTGATTAGAGCGTTGGTCTCGTTTTGGGATTCGGCACACAACGTATTTCATTTCCCAGATTTTGAGCTTACCCCTACTTTAGAGGAGGTTGCCTTCTACATTGGGAAGACCGAGGTTCCGCTGAAAGGAAAATACCGGGTATCTCCGAGGACGGTGACAGTACATCGCTTCCTCGACTCTTTGAAAATTGCCCGGAATGTTCATAATGAAGATCTGGCCGACGGGTTTTGTTATTTAAGCTTCATCTACAACAGGTTTGGACACATTGGGGGTTTCAATGACCCAACCAATAAGTTATGTTGTAAGTCCAACCGGGCGAAATGGGAAGAACACCGGAGGTTCGCATTTTTGGTGGCATTTCTTGGAGTTGTTGTATTCCCGAGGAAAGATGGTCATATCAATATAAAAGTCGCCGGAGTAGCTACCACACTGATAGTGCAAGAAAACAGTACCCTGGCCCCGATGATTGTCGCAGATATCTATCGTGCTCTGACTGCGTGCAAAGCAGGGGCTAGCTTCTTCGAGGGGTGTAACTTGATTTTGCAAATTTGGCTAATCGAGCATCTGTGTCACCACCCTTCATTCTCGAGCTATGGTTCGGCCGATCGGACATGTTTGGAAGAGTTCAATGCGAGAACAAAAGAAGTAAGGTTGCCGAGAGGGAGTCCAAGGTTGGATTGGGTATCTTCGATCACTAACCGACGGTCAAATTGATTGGACGTATGAGCTGGTTACCTCTTGACGAGGTGATATACATGCCAACGAGAGGGATCGCCATTTTTGATTATGGGTTTGAAGAGTATACGGCCTTATGCTCCCTACGGAGCTTTGCGACAAGTTGGGTCGGTGTCGGATTATTCCAAGGGATGGGGATCTCGGTGTGCGGGCCGTGGAGATTGGTCCGGATGGGCAATTCCGGAAGCAAAAATCCGGCAAATTCTGGAATGAATGCCAAAATCTAAAGATTGATACTTGTGTGCCGAATAGAGCAAGAGGGGAGATATCACCTGGATACTCCACCTGGTACCGACGAGGGGTTGAACACGAACGTCTTTTAAAGAGACCTCACTTGCAAGACCTGATAGAGCAATCCGAGGAAAATCTGAAATGGGCGGCCAAAGAAAAGGAATATAAGGCCAAAATTAGTCTGTTGGAGGATAAACTGAGAAATCTTCATTTCGAAAGCGGCTTACAAGCGGCATCCGATGAAGTGGAGAAGAAGCAGTTGAAGAAAGAGAATGAGATGTTGAAAGCTCAAATGGCTCAAATGAAAATTGCATCCGAGACCCCAGTTCGCTCGGCCCGGGATGAAAAGTTAATTGAGATTCTCCGGCGAAAGGTGAATGACTATAGCTTCGATTTGGATAAAACGGAGAAAGAGTTAGTCATGGCTCGGAAGCAAATGGATAAAGATGTTGAAAAGAGAGCCAAATTGGTTCAACAACTGCAAGACAAGCATGATGCTGAAGTAGTCCAACTTAGAAAGAAAATAATCTCAGCCACGGCCAAGAGCAACAAGATTATCAAAGATCTTGAGGAAGAAAGAGAATATTGCTACACGACCATGGCTAGATTAAAATTGGAGCTACAACGGGTGCAAAAGGACAACCAACATGTCTTGGACGCTCGCAATCAACAAATAAGTCGTCTATTGCAAGAAAAAGGGGTTATCAGAGAAAAGATTGTTCGCATCGCCCAGTACATCACCCAGAAGACTCAGCTTTGTGAAGATATGACTCGGAGGACTTTCGTATCTGCAGTGAAGTTTTTTGTACAACAAGTCATGGCCGACCTGGATAGGCTTCAAAGGGGTTTAGCATATAGGCCCGCGGCAAGGCCGAACGATGCCTCGCGGGCACTAGGTGCATTAATGTACTCTTAGGTCATGCATCATCTTTTATTTTTCCTTTTCTTAAACATCACTTTGTAATCAAGGTTTTGAATTATCAATGAGAAAACAAAGTGTTGTTACCAATTCTTTTACTTTATGGCATTTCTTTTGTATCCGCTAGGCAAATAAATAGGAGCGTAATTATGAAAACGACAAGAAAAAGAAAAAGAAAAAGCAAGAAAAAGAAAAGAAAAAAAGAGAAAGCAAGAAAAGAGAAAAAGCAAAAAAAAAAAAAAAAAAAAAGAAAAGAAAAGAAGAAAAGAAAGAAAGGAAGCAAAAAGAGTGGAAAAAGAAAGATGATTCGAATGAGCAGCGGCCGGGATGATGCATAACGATTCGAGCAAATATGTTTGTTTTAAAAGTCGTTTCATCTTATTCATGCGCTAACCATTAACGAGTGTTGATGTTTGTGAGTCCAGATTTTCTAGGCAACTGGCATACTGGCTACCCACTCATACAACACCAGATCCAAAAAGATGACAAAGGCCGTGTCCCAGGAGATCGAGGCAACCATTGTAGACCCTGCTCACGAAGAAGAGATCGTGGATGTGGCAGGGATGAAAGAAGAAATGTACAAGTTAAGGCAGCAGATGGCTGAAATGTACCAAGCTTGGTCAAGAGGTCAACCATTACCAGCCTACCCTGCTAACCCTGCATATGTCCCTCCAGCCAATCCTAACCCGGAGCCACCAACAATGAACTCGTCTTCCACCTACCCCGACTACCCTCATTACTACGCTTCCACCTCCCAAATGCCACCACCTCCAACCAAGCAAGCACCACCTCCTGTACCACAAGTTGCTCCTGTATACGTGGCACCTCCGCCCGCTGTCATCCACAAGTCTTCTAGTGAACCGATGTTCCATATCCAGGATTCTCACTATTACCCTCCGGAGCCGACTTTCAGACAACACGAGTCTCGCGCTCCTATGATAGAAGCAAGTGCCGGGCAGGAAGAGATGGCTCGGAAAGTCAAAAGTCTTGAGAATGCTTTCCGCAACATGCAAGGGCTAGGAGGGCAAGTAAGTGTAGCCTACAAAGACCTGTGTTTGTTCCCTGAGGTGCAACTTCCTGCGGGTTTCAAGTTGCCAAAGTTCGACATGTACGACGGACATGGGGATCCGGTAGCTCATCTGAGAGGATATTGTAGCAAGATGAGAGGCGCGGGAGGAAGAGATGAATTGTTGATGGCGTACTTCAGCCAAAGTCTAAGCGAATCAGCCCTGGAATGGTATACCCGACAGGACCACACAAGATGGTTCGTTTGGGATGACTTAGCGCAAGCTTTCGCTAGTCACTTTCAGTACAATTTGGAGATCATACCCGACAGGTTATCCCTTACCAAGCTGGAGAAAAAGCCAGGAGAGAGCTTTAGAGAATACGGTTTTAGATGGAGGGAACAGGCCGCTAGAGTGGATCCGCCAATGAAAGAAGGTGAGATGGTGGATTGTTTTCTGCAAGCTTTGGAGCCAACGTACTACGGCCATCTAGTGTCTGCAATCGGGAAAAGTTTCAACGAAGTTGTGAAAATGGGAAGTTTTGTAGAAGAGGGTTTGAAGACAAACAAGATTATGAGTTTTTCGGCTATCAAAGCCACTAATCAAGCTATACAGAGTGGAAGTGGAGGAGTGATGGGAAAGAAGAAGAAAGAAGAAGTATCAACCATTGAAAGCAGGTCCTGGAGTCGCAACCCCCATTATAACCCACCCAGACCTTACCGCCAACACCCACCAAGCCCGACAACTCCATATAATCCACCATCATCCTACCCGCCAAATCCCTACAACACACCAAGCCCATATAACCCACCACCACCACCATACCCACCAACTGGCCCACATTACCATCACCCTCAAACCCAAGCTTACCCACCACCATCACCCCACGTGTGGAGAGCTCAAGCTCCACACAATGTGTACCATGCCCAAAACACATACTCAACCCCTAAACCTTACCGCAACCAGAATAGACCCAGGCCAGGACGCTGATTGGAGAAACAAAGCGAGAAAAACATTCACTCCTCTCGGAGAATCATATACCAGTCTTTTCCACAGGTTGAAAGAATTGGGGATGTTAAGCCCAATCGCACCAAAAAATCCAAATCCTCCCCCAAAGAACCTTAATACTTCTGTCAGATGTGAATATTGTTCAGGAACGGTGGGCCATGATACTGAGAAATGCTGGCAATTAAAGCATGACATTCAAGATCTTATCGATGAGAGGAGAATTGAAGTACAGGCCCCAGAAACCCCAAACATTACCCAGAATCCATTGCCGAATCACCACGAAACGAATATGATAGAGCTGGTGCAGGGTGATGGCAATCAAAAACCATCTCAGGCCGTCATGATGATAAAGTCGAGTGACAAGTTAGAGAAAGAAATTGTGAAAGAGGAAGTAATTGTTGAGAAACCAAAGCCAGTAGTGATGGGAAGTCTAAAAGTGGTAGTGCCAGGTGCAAAGACAACTGTGACTGTGAAGGGTGCAAGTGCAGAGCCAGTGATCATAAAACCAGTAGTGCAAATGCCAGTGGTGAATACAAAGACTGTGCCTTGGAACTATAACAAGGTAACAGTAGTTTACAAGGGAAAGGAGATTTCTGGAGAAATTAATGAAACGCATGGACTCACACGATCTGGAAGGTGTTTTGCTCCAGAGGAACTGAGAAAGATGAAGACGGTGAGAGAAAGTCAACTGAAGAAGCCAGTGTCGGAGGAGGAAGCAGAAGAATTTCTTAAGAAAATGAAGTCGCAAGAATACTCAGTGGTTGAACAGCTAGGAAAAACCCCGGCCCAGATTTCTTTGTTATCTTTGTTGATACATTCAGAAGAGCATCGGAAGGCTCTTATGAAGATTCTAAATGAAGCTCATGTACCGGAGAAGATCTCAGTGTGTCACTTGGAGAAGATCACCAGCAAAATTTTCGAGTCTAACAGGATCACCTTTTCTGATAGGGAGCTGCCGGTGGAAGGAACTGAACACAATAAAGCATTGTACCTCACAGTAAAGAGTGAAGAATCAGTCGTGACCAGGGTATTGATTGACAATGGATCGAGTGCCAACATTTGCCCGCTGTCAACCTTAGGGAAGCTGAACATTAGCCCGGATAGAATCCGGAGGAACAGTATCAATGTGAGAGGGTTTGACGGCGGAGGTAAGAACACGCTGGGAGATATTATTTTGGAAGTGACCATCGGCCCCGTTGATTTTACGATGGAGTTCCAGGTGCTTGATATTGCCGTATCATATAACTTGCTGTTAGGTCGCCCCTGGATTCATGCAGCTAAGGCAGTACCATCTTCTCTACACCAGATGGTCAAGTTTGAATGGGAACAACAAGAGATTGTTGTGCACGGGGAGGAAAATGCTTGTAATGTGGTAGCTCCTTTTGATGATACTAATGGTGATAGAGGTCCTTGGGTCTACCAAGTGACGGATGCTGTTGTGGTGAATAGAGTTGCTGAAGGTGAAAAGTTACCAACCCCTATGATGGCACCAACAGCTATAATGGTGGCCAAAGAAATGCTGAAAAACGGATTTGCACCGGGGAAGGGGTTAGGCAAAACACTGCAGGGAGTCGTTCAACCAGTTCAGCTTTCGGAGAATAAAGGTACATTCGGCTTAGGGTTCAAACCCACTTTTGCCGATATCCAAAGAGCCTCTAAAGCCAAGAGAAACTGGACCTTGCCCAAACCCATACCCAAATTATCCGACATCTTTATCAGGCCTGGTACAAAACATCAACCATCTGCTGCAGCAAAGTGCATTGAGACTCAACTTGATGAAGAAACGCTTGGTTTTAAGAAATTGTTTTGGGAAGTGAATACGATTGAAGCAGGGGAAGGCACGAGCAACATGGACGTGCAATTTGTGGGGCCCAGAGTTACATTGAACAATTGGGAGGCTACTCCTTTCCTTATCCGGAAGGAGTCTTGGTAGTTAGCTCAAACTTTCATCATTGCTTCCCCGAAAGTTGTTATTTTCCCCATTCCCCTCATGAAAAAATCACCATGTATCCCGAACATTGTTCGTTTCTTTTTATTAATGAAATGCAGTTTTTCCTTTTCTTCACTTTTGCCTTATTTTTCTTTATTTTTCCTTTTGTACAGTTTTGCATGTGTTGATTCCAATGCCATGTCATGCGTGAAGGATTCTAGACCCAGTTCCGACAATCATGTTACTATACAAGAAATCGAGGAAGAAAGTGAAATAGAATGTGAGGATGAGGAAGCCCTGGAGGAAATAAGTAAGGACATGAAACAATATGAGGAAAAACCCAAACCGAATCTGAGTGATACGGAATCTGTAAATTTGGGGAGCGAAGATGATGTCCGAGAAACAAAGATTAGTGTGCATTTGGAGGCACCCCTCAGGGATGAATTGATAAGGTTGTTACATGAATTCAAGGACATTTTTGCCTGGTCCTATGATGACATGCCCGGGCTTAGCACAGATTTGGTGGTACACAAGTTGCCTATCCACTCGGAATGCCGGCCAGTAAAACAAAAGCTGAGGAAATTCAAAACGGACATTAGCGTGAAGATAAAAGAAGAGGTGAATAAGCAGTTTGAGGCAAAGGTCATAAGAGTTACCAAATACCCCACCTGGTTGGCAAATGTTGTGCTGGTCCCAAAGAAAGATGGCAAAACCAGAGTGTGTGTAGACTATAGAGACCTCAACAAAGCCAGTCCGAAGGATGACTTCCCATTGCCAAACATCCACATATTGATCGACAATTGCGCCAAGCATGAAATCGGTTCGTTCGTGGACTGTTATGCAGGTTATCACCAGATCCTTATGGACGAAGAAGATGCTGAGAAAACTGCCTTCATTACACCTTGGGGAACGTACTGTTACAGAGTAATGCCGTTTGGATTGAAGAATGCCGGGGCAACTTACATGAGGGCAATGACCACAATGTTTCATGATATGATGCATCGAGAAATTGAAGTATATGTGGACGATGTCATCATAAAGTCCAGAAAACAACCTGATCATGTGAGAGATCTGAGGAAGTTCTTCCAAAGACTCCGGAGGTACAATCTAAAACTCAATCCGGCGAAGTGTGCTTTTGGAGTACCTTCAGGGAAATTGCTGGGGTTTATTGTGAGTCGGCGAGGTATTGAACTGGATCCATCAAAGATCAAGGCTATTCAAAGTCTACCTCCGCCGAAGAACAAGAAGGAGGTCATGAGCTTATTAGGAAGGTTGAATTACATTAGTCGGTTCATTGCTCAATTGACATCAACATGCGAGCCGATCTTCAAGTTGTTGAAGAAAGATGCGGCGGTGAAATGGACCGACGAGTGTCAGGAAGCCTTCGACAAGATCAAAGAATATTTGGCCAATCCTCCGGTGTTAGTACCTCCAGAACCAGGGCGACCTTTGATTTTGTATTTGACGGTGCTGGATAACTCTTTCGGTTGTGTACTGGGTCAACATGACGAGACAGGCAAGAAAGAACAGGCCATATACTACCTCAGCAAAAAGTTTACATCCTATGAGGTGAAGTATACCCAATTGGAGAGAACTTGTTGTGCATTGATTTGGGTGGCTCAGAAGCTAAAGCATTATTTGTCAGCATATACCACGTACTTGATATCACGACTGGATCCTCTCAAGTATATATTTCAGAAGCCCATGCCTACGGGAAGATTGGCCAAATGGCAGATTCTGCTCACAGAATTTGACATTATTTATGTGACCCGTACGGCAATGAAGGCGCAAGCTATTGCAGACCACTTGGCGGAGAATCCGGTAGATGATGAGTATGAACCATTGAAGACGTACTTTCCGGATGAAGAGGCAATGATTGTCGAGGAGATAGAGCAAGAGGAGAAACCGGGATGGAAAATGTACTTTGATGGAGCCGTCAACAGCAGGGGCGTTGGTATCGGAGCGGTACTCATTTCAGGTACGGGTCAACACTATCCCGTCACAGCTCAGCTCCGATTTTTCTGTACCAACAATATGGCCGAATATGAGGCATGCATCTTGGGATTAAGGATGGCAATTGACATGGGTATTCAAGAGATTTTGGTCATGGGTGACTCGGATCTCTTGGTACACCAAATTCAAGGAGAATGGGAGACACGAGATTTGAAATTGATACCATATCGGTATTGCTTGCACGAGTTGTCTCAAAGATTCCAGTCTATAGAGTTCAAGCACATCCCAAGAATGCACAATGAGATTGCGGATGCTTTGGCCACATTGTCCTCTATGTTGCATCATCCGGACAAGACATACATAGATCCGCTCCAGATCCAAGTCCGAGATCGGAATGCTTATTGCTTCGTTGTGGAAGAAGAGTCGGATGGAGAGCCGTGGTATCATGATATTAGAGAATACTTGAAAGCTGGCAAATACCCGGAGCAAGCCACGGGAGACCAAAAGAGAGCCATCAGGCGTCTAGCCAATGGGTTTTTCTTTAGTGGAGGAGTAATATACAAAAGGAACACCAGATCTGGGCTTATTGAGATGTGTGGACGCACAACAAGCAGATGAAATTATGATTGAAGTACATGTTGGAGTATGCGGACCCCACATGAGCGGATATGTGTTAGCAAAGAAGATCTTGAGAGCTGGGTACTACTGGCTCACGATGGAGCGTGATTGTATCGGGTATGTAAAGAAATGCCATCAATGCCAGGTACATGGGGATCTGATCCACTCCCCGCCTTATGAGTTGCACACAATGTCAGCACCATGGCCCTTTGTTGCTTGGGGCATGGATGTCATCGGCCCAATAGATCCAGCCGCTTCTAATGGGCACGGGTTTATCCTGGTTGCAATTGATTATTTCACCAAGTGGGTCGAAGCTAAGACATTCAAGGCGGTGACGAAGAAAGCGGTGGTGGATTTTGTGCACGAGAATATCATATGCCGATTTGGAATCCCCAAAGTAATTATCACAGACAATGGAGCCAATTTAAACAGTCATCTCATGGCAGAAGTTTGTGAAAGGTTTAAGATCACGCACCGTAATTCCACACCCTACAGGCCAAAGGCAAATGGTGCAGTAGAAGCGGCAAATAAGAACATCAAGAAGATTCTTCGGAAAATGGTGGAGGGATCCAGGCAGTGGCATGAAAAGTTACCCTTCGCTCTCATGGGTTACCGCACGACGGTACGTACTTCTATCGGAACCACACCTTATACCCTGGTGTATGGAACAGAGGCCGTTATACCCGCAGAAATAGAAATACCGTCATTGCGAATTATAGCCGAATCTGAGATAGATGACGATGAATGGGTAAAGGCCCGGTTAGAACAGTTGAATTTGATTGATGAGAAGAGATTGGCCGCGGTCTGCCATGGACAGTTGTATCAGCGGAGAATGGCCAGAGCATATAATAAGAAGGTACGACCTCGAAAGTTTGAAGTCGGACAACTGGTATTGAGGCGTATCTTACCACATTGGGCGGAGGCAAAAGGCAAGTTTGCGCCGAATTGGCAGGGACCGTTCGTGGTATCACGGGTGTTGTCCAATGGAGCATTATACTTAACAGATGTTGAAGGAAAGTGCGTAGAGACTGCTATCAATTCAGATGCAGTCAAAAGATATTATGTATGATTCCTTTTCAATTGTATGTTTTGTATTTTGTTGTGATTTTGGAATTGAAATGACGAAGGCATTTTATTCTCTATCCAAACACTTTATCCATTGTTAACCCTTTGAGCCTTAGTGAATGAATTCTTTCATATCCCTCTCTCGGAATCACTTTAATACAATAAGTTCGTAATTGCCAGAATGAAAAATAAAACGATGGAAAAATGACAAAAAAATAAAAAATGGAAAAAAAAAATGAAAAAAAAAAAAAAGACAAAAATCGGGAAAAAGTCAAAAAAGAAATCCATCTAACTTATGAAGTTGGATGAACTACGTCTGACTTGATCCCGAAAGGGTACGTAGGCAGCCTCTCTGAGGTTCAGTCATAATAAAGAAAAAATCCAAAAATTCCCCACATATTGAAACTGGGGCAGAAGTTATGTTTAATAATTTCGAGAGTTGTAAATATTTTTAACCCTCGTTGAAATTTTGAGCCTTTATATCTTTCTTTCTTAACCCGTCCAAAAGCCACGTTATAGTCCAAAGAAAGACCTTCCGATCAATTCTGAAATGATAACGAATACAACGAAGGAGGAGCGAAGTATCGGACAATACCTGTGGAACATGAAACAAAATACAAAAAGGAAAAATGAAAAAATAAAAAAATGAGAGAGTCTCATCAGTGAAAACCTTAATCGGCACTGTGAGGCGACCGTGAGTTTGAGGGAAATAAAATGAGAGAGTCTCATGTGAAAACCTTAATCGGCACTGTGAGATGATGGTGAGGTTGAGAGAATAAATGAGAGAGTCTTATTGGTGAAAACCTTTCGAGGCACCGTAAGGCGATCATCGGAAAAGAGAAAAGGCAACAAAAAAGAGTATCGGTTTTGGGTCAAAGGCAATTCAGAGTCAGAATAATGATTGGAACGAGCTGGGTCAGAGTTTAAATACATGGCATGGTCAGCGGAATCAGCCAGCAAATACCCAGATAAGTTCTGTCATCTCTCCAAAATACCCTTACCTTTCTTTCATTTTTTCTGCATTTCATTGTTTACCCTTTTGAGAGCTAACTACCGGCTCCCGATAACGGAAGTTGAAACAACACTGGATCAGAAAGGATAGAAGATTGGAGAGGAGAATAAAGAAGCTTGGCAAACATGGCCAAAGAAAAGGAAAACAAAACAAAAAGGAAAAAATGAGAAAATACAAAAAGAGTTTGCGTGGGGGCAAGCAGTTAGAAGTCATGCAACTTCAGAAAAGCAAAAACAAAGGAAGCAATAAGAAGCGGGGACGGCAGATGCCAGTTGCCAGCAGTTTATATCTAATAAATTTTGTTTCATGCAGGAACAAATTGTCACTAATCACTTTAAAGTGAATGTGACCAATGTGGAAAATTTAAAATACCAAAAAGAGAAAGTCTGCTGAATAAGTGGAGAAATTCACAGGCAAGAGATAAGTTGGTAAAAGAAAAATACCAAAAAGAGGAGGTAACATATTTTAAAATCCATTCCCAAGTCCTCAGGCTGAGGGAATATTTTCTGCATTTGCATTGCACGTTTCAATTCTGGTTAGGCGCCCACCTTCAAATTCGGGAATATTTTCTGCATTTGCATTGCACGTTTAAATTTCTGTTAGGCGCCCACCTTCAAATTCGGGAATATTTTCTGCATTCGCATTGCACGTTTAAATTTCCGTTAGGCGCCCACCTTCAAATTCGGGAATATTTTCTGCATTCGCATTGCACGTTTAAATTGCTGTTAGGCGCCCACCTTCAAATTCGGGAATACTTTTCTGCATTTGCATTGCACGTTTTAATTTCTGTTAGGCGCCCACCTTCAAATTCGGGAATACTTTTTGCATTCGCATTGCACATTTCAATTCTGTTAGGCGCCCACCTTCAAATTCGGGAATATTTTCTGCATTCGCATTGCACGTTTCAATTCTGTTAGGCGCCCACCTTCAAATTCGGGAATATTTTCTGCATTCGCATTGCACGTTTAATTTCTGTTAGGCGCCCACCTTCAAATTCGGGAATATTTTCTACATTCGCATTGCACGTTTAATTTCTGTTAGGCGCCCACCTTCAAATACGGGAATATTTTCTGCATCGCATTGCACGTTTAATTTCCGTTAGGCGCCCACCTTCAAATTCGGGAATACTTTTTGCATCGCATTGCACGTTTCAATTCCGTTAGGCGCCCACCTTCAAATTCGGGAATACTTTTCTGCATTTGCATTGCACGTTTTAATTTCTGTTAGGCGCCCACCTTCAAATTCGGGAATACTTTTTGCATTCGCATTGCACGTTTCAATTCTGTTAGGCGCCCACCTTCAAATTCGGGAATATTTTCTGCATTCGCATTGCACGTTTCAATTCTGTTAGGCGCCCACCTTCAAATTCGGGAATATTTTCTGCATTCGCATTGCACGTTTCAATTCTGTTAGGCGCCCACCTTCAAATTCGGGAATATTTTCTGCATTCGCATTGCACGTTTAATTTCTGTTAGGCGCCCACCTTCAAATTCGGGAATATTTTCTGCATTCGCATTGCACGTTTAATTTCTGTTAGGCGCCCACCTTCAAATTCGGGAATACTTTTCTGCATTCGCATTGCACGTTTCAATTCTGTTAGGCGCCCACCTTCAAATTCGGGAATACTTTTCTGCATTCGCATTGCACGTTTAAATTCTGTTAGGCGCCCACCTTCAAATACGGGAATATTTTCTGCATTCGCATTGCACGTTTAAATTTCTGTTAGGCGCCCACCTTCAAATACGGGAATATTTTCTGCATCATCATGGTTTATATATTTAAAAGCCCACACTGGGGCAGAAAAAGAAAAAAAGAGGTAGTTTGTTGTTTTGTTTTGAGCAGGTTCAGCTCGGGATCAAGAAAACAAGAAAATCAACAAAAAAGAGAGTCATCAAGAAAAACAAGAAAATCAACAAAAAAGAGAGTCATCAACAAGAAAATCAACAAAAAAGGAAGATTCTGCATCACCGGAAAGGGAAGAAGAGCAAAAGCTAGATTAGGAACAATTGTAATTGTAGGATCATAGCTTAGAATAGCTTCTTCATTTTACATTTCCCCCCCGGTGTAATAAGGAGTAAGTCAGCAGGTCTCAACAGTGTCAATGCAACAGTGAGTCTGGTAGTTTTTAAAACTGCCAGACCTTCCCAAACTACACTGACCTGATTCCTGTTTAGCCCAGGATATGTAGGCAACCTCTAAAGCAGGGTGCGGTCAAAAGGTTTTCACCAATCTTAACAGTGGATTGATGAAAGAAGTATGTCAACAGTTCAAGATTACACATCGAAATTCCACGCCGTATCGCCTGTGAGCACATGATTTTTGCACCAGGCAAATAATTCCAAAATTAAAATAAATATATTTTTGAGTGCAATTACTTGCTTTGCTTGAAGTTAATTATATTTTTGTGTGTTTGAATAAGTAAAAAATTAAAAAAAAATCAAAAATAGTAGTAAGTAATTTGTTAGTTTAGTTAATTAGGAAATTATTAAAAATAGCTTAAATAGGAGAAAATAAAGAAAAATAGCAGAAAAATTGCAAAAAAATACTAGAAAATTAGAGTAGGTAGGAAATTAGGTTTTATATTTTCCATAAAAGAAAAAGAAAAAAAAAGTATAAAAGAAAATACATAAAAATCATTAAAACCAGAAAAAATACAAAAAAAATACATAGGTATAATGAATTGGGCTAAGTGAAAACCCAATTGAGATGGCCCAGCATTTTTGGCCCAGAAAGAACCGGTCAATAAGCCCGTGAATCAGTCGATCTTGGCCGTTCATTTTGGTGTATCTAACGGCCGAGAATATTAGGGGAGTTATTTGGTTTAATTAATGCTGAGATTTAATCTCAGCCGTTCGATCTATTTGATCCAAGGGTGTGAGACCTTAGTCTCATTAGAAGCAAAACGGCGGCGTTTAAGTAACGCCCATTCAAAGCCGTCGATCTTGATCAAATGGACGGTCCAGATTTCATGGGATGCTCCGCCTATATAAGGCTCTTGTCCGAAAGGGGTGGCCATTTTTGCCAAATTCACAACCCTAATATCCGCCGCCTCCCCTTGTTCCTCTCATTACCATCTTCTTCCTCAAGAAAACCCTAGCCGGCCAATGGCGGCCACCACCTTCCACGGTGGTCGCCGGTCTCTCTTACCACTCCCTTCACCTTCATCTTCTTCTTCTCCGTCTTCTACACCCAAAAACCCCAGAAAATACCCTGCTCTTCATAAGTCCCGGTCACCGGAGTTACACCGGTGACCACCAAAGTATGAGAACCCACTTGAAACCAATGCCAATCGACGCCTCTCCACTAGATCTATCCACTCATACCAATGGCTACCCTCGAATCTTCCCGGAACGATTCGAATATCCAAATTAAGGTCGTCGGAACCCTAACTCCGGCGACCCCAAATTCAACCCCCAGTCAAGATCCCCCCTTTTTACACTCCTGAACATCCCCTGTAACCCATAATCTCAAAAGGCCTCGTCTTTAGGCCTGAATGAAAGACCAGAGGGAAAATTTGAAAAAAAAAGATCTGGAAAAGAATAAGAAAAAGAAAACAAGAGTGAATAAAAAGGAGCTTGAAGGTCTGGGAGGGTCTGAGATTAAAGAAAAGAAAAGAGAAGGGAATAGGAAGCTTGGGGGACCGGCCCCGCAAGCTAAGTACCCTCCCCCTGTTTTATATTTCTTTGCTTTTTCCTGTTTGATCTATGTGTTTCTTGTCTTGCATGTTTCTATCTGCCCTTTTTCTCGTGCTTCATATGATTAGTTTTAGGGTTTAATTTGTTCATCTGTGCTCCATGCTTGACTGCTCATCTTCTTTTGTTTCTTATCTTTTATCGTATATATATATATTACATCTGTTAGTTTGTCATAAGAATTAGGGTGTCTTTCGTCAAAATTTTGGTCTGTTTCTCTGATTTAAAGATATGTTCTTAATATCCCTTATTCTTTTTCATCTTTTGTTTCTTTCTCTGTTGGCTTTTGATATCTCTTCTATATTTCTTATTTGTTTTCGCATGTTAATTTTAGGGTTTTGCTTTGCTTTCCTGTGTTTTGTGTCTGTCGTCTTGATATTTTGTTTATCCCCTGTGCTACTTCATCTTCTGTAGTTCCAGTGTTTTAACTCGTTCATCTTCATGTCTTTCTTTTGATTTGTATGTTTCAATCATGTTCAGTTTCCTTCCTTTTCGTTCTGCTGTGTAATATGAGTCCGGACCTGTTTACTTTCCACAGCATGACCGTTCCTTTCTTCATGATTCTTCACATGCTTAGTTGTCTAGTCATTGTTATTCATATCTTATACTATGTTTGGATTTTGGTTTCTGATTCTCTGATTTGAAGATTTGAACCTGATATCTTTCTTCTTGTTTGTCCTCTGCTAGTATTAGGCTTCTCTATTTTTGTTTGCATGTTTTCTCACTCTCTCTTAATCTTCCCTGTTAGTTCTTGACAGTTTGAATGATCCTTCTCTTCTCTTTGTCTCATGCTTAAGGATAGAATTAGCTATGGGTCCCTTATATTAAGTTTGAATTAGTCTTTTCATGTTTAGTTATACTGTTAGGACTAAATATTAGTTTCATATCTGAGTTGGCTCTACTCCAGTTTTCCATGTGTTCATTGTTTTCCTTTTAGAATAATTTTAGAATTAGCCATTAGACTCTCATGTCTACTTAAGGGTTACTACTTCAAATAGCACCCTCACATGCATGCCCATGATCTTTCTTCTGTCACTTTTGCATAATAGATTTAGGGATGTTATTCATTGCTCCTTCATGTCTTTCTGTTCCTCATCTTCACTCTTAACATGCATATATCAAGCTAGGGTAGCACTTAAAAATGAATCCTAATTACCCTACTTAGATTAGTTGAACCATGCTTACTGGTTTCTGGGAATTCAGTGTCTATATCCATAAATGCTAAGTGTTGTAGGGTTTTTCAGTATATCATTTAACATGAAATGACTGTTGCTTAGCCTAATTGATGTTAATTGCCATGTGGCTGCATGATTTCAAGTTATGTAAGTTGATTAGTTGAGATTCAACATTATCAAACCCTACTTCTGAATTTTGATTGATTAATGAACAATATTTGACTTCATGTGTTTATATGTGCAATTATATGTTAAAATGGTTAAGTTTGCAATAGTTTTATGTTAGGCATGAATACTGTTAAATGCCTTTCATACTTTAAGGGAATTGGTTATAGCTGTAGTTCTAGGTTCCATAAGTGGTTAGTTTTTAAATAGGTATAAACTGAAAATGAACAAAATAGGCTACAAGTTTAATAATTGGCCTAAGAATGGTCAACCTTGCAAAGGGTTGACCAATTATGTGAGCCCTAACACACAGCTCACTGTTTAACAGTGGCTGGTTGTGCAAAGGGCTATGTTTGCAAATGCAGACTAGCCCAGGCTCTATATTGAGCCCTGAACAGCAAAGTGGCCAAACCTGTAAAGGTTTTGGGCCTAGCTGTTCAGTATATGGCTTTAATAGCCCAAGCTAAGTCTCAACTTGAGACTGGCTAACTTTTAAATAGGTTAAACATAATAACAAAACAGGCTATGCCTGCAATTAGCTTTAATTAAGAATAAATTGGTCTTAATTGACTGAAATTAGTTTAAAAGTGGTTAAAATTGAAATAGTTTTAGAAATAAATCTGGCCAGCCCTTAAATACTAATGCCAGGGCTGGCCATTAGTTAAATAGGTTCAAAATTAGATAGAATCTGCCCTAGGCATAGCTGGTAAATCAGCAGTGCTCTTAGGGGCACAATTGGGAATTGAAAAGGTAAATTAGTAATAGTTTAGAACTTAAAAGGGTAATGGGGACATTTATGCTCCTGATTTCTGTAATTTTGCAGAGATTCAGGGGTATAATGGTCTCCTAAATATGGGAAATCTGTAAAAATCTCAAACCCTTAGGGATATACTAGTAAAAGGCCATAAAAGGAATCTTTTGGAACCTTCCAGCACATGCTGGAAGGGTTTTGATAACTGAAAATAGGGACCAAAGTGTAGAATGGGTAATTTTAGGAGGGGGAAGTGGGATTAATCCCATACTTCTTCCCCAAGTATTCAGCCCTAAAAGTTAGCTATAAATATCTCCTAAAAGGGGCTGAAAAGGGGGATTCCACGGATAACAATCTGAGCTAATATTTGGGGTTCCAAAAATCTGATAAATCTGAAATATATCTGGGGTTCGAAAATTTCAGTAGTTCTGAACTTATTCTCTACTAGTTTTATACCATAAAGTTTCAGAGTTTAGAAGAGTAATAGAATAGTAGAATTTGCTGGGTTTCCTATCGGATTTCATTGGGTTATCTACCTGGGTCTTCTCTGTTTGCTGTGGACTTTGCTACTGCTGTGTGCTGTGCTTTCCTTCTCTTCACTGTTGCATTGCTGATTGAGTCACTGCTGTTTCTTATCCTTCTCCCTTAGACTCATTGGTTCCTTTGCTATCCAGGTACATCTCTTTTCGTTTGAAGCTGTAATGGGAGTTGATTGAATGAAAAATGAAGACTCATTTCTTGAGTAATGCTGTTCTGTAGTGTTCTTTTGTAGTTTCATGTAATTAGCTTGAGATTCATAGCTCGCTCATTGTATAATGTAGTAGTTGAAAAACAGAAACCAAACAGAAATGATGTAATAGCTAGTAATAGTGGTAGTAGTAAGTAGCATAAATCACTTAGTTAATTAGGCAACACCTTTAAAACAAAGTCCAATGGCTATCACATGAGTAGATGACAATCATGATCACATAGGTAATTCATTTCATTAATCAGTCAAGTTAAAATTAGTTAAGAAGAAGAAACCATCGGATAAGGTAGATAATTGGAGTGCGATTGGCTTAATAGCATTGAATGAGTTCGATTAATGTTAATATCAGTGTTTAATCATATACATGAAGTCATATATAAGAATAATATCTGGGTTAAGTCATAGTAGAATCAGTAATTGTATATACATGAGTTCAATTTACACGGTTAGTCAGTAGCAAAATAGTATAGCTATAAGTAAACCATCCCCTTTCATCTATATAGGAAGTTAAATAGCTTACTGATATTAGCTAATAATCAATCCACTGGTTAGTATAGGTTCTTTGTTAAAAAATCAAAAACAGAAATAATCTTGTAATTCTCTGTTATTAGGTAGTTTGTTTCCAAATCTGTATTACAACTTTTCTCTTCAATGGATCAATAAATGGAATTTGATTCTTTCTTTGAGTTCAAATGTGTGTATTCTTTTACTGTTATTGTTAGTTTTGGGCTTAACTCACATTATATGCTTGAATCATGGTGTTACTTTACTAGTTATCCAAATCTTACGACTGCCTGGGCCTTAAAGGCCTGGACCGATACTGATCCATGCTAAGCGAAACGAATAGAAGACCAGGCCCAATAAGTAATAAAAATTCGACGGGCCTGGAGTTAGTAATACGATTAAGGAAAGAACAAGTGTAGAAAATATAGTTAAATTAAATATTAGTATCCTTTAATGAAAATTGGGACGAGCCTCGCCCGAATAACACCGGGGCCCCCATTTAGTAATGGTATAAACACAATTAGATCCGGGAAAGCTAATAGCCAATTCCATAGCTTCTCCCAAAATATTTAAAAGCCGATAGACATTATTTTAGGGCACGATTTTAATATACCTTCCTATGAACGAGTGTGCACTTGGTGCGACTCAAATCCAAATCTCGGCAAAACCGAAATACTCCAAAAGTCATAGGCGTACTGGTTGCGGTATGACTCGAGGCGTGTTTCCGCGATGTCGCAAATTCCTAAAAAATAATATTTAACGCAAAAGCACATTATGTTGTTAAAATCTATAACTGAGTCAAACAAAAAGTCAAAAACGACAGTGGAGCGACCGTGCTAAAACCACGGAATCCGGGAGTGCCTAACACCTTCTCCCGGGTTAACAGAGTTCCTTATCCGGACCTCTGCTTCGCATACATTTCAAAGAGTCAAAATTCCTCGGATTCGGGATTAACCGGTGACTTGGGACACCATTGTCATTCCCAAGTGGCGACTCCGATTAATCTCTAATAAAATCCCGAACCGATTGTCCTTAAATTGGAAAAACTCCTTCCCTTACGTTATTTTATCCGTCTCGGGTAATTGAGCGTCGGGGTATACCCTACAAGTGTATTTATACACCTTACGCATGTACGGGGTAGTAAAAAGGGAGGTGTGACATCGCCCAAAAGCAAATGGTACGGTCGAGGCAGCAAACAAGAACATAAAGAAGATATTGAGGAAGATGGTAGAAGGGTCTAGGCAGGTGGCATGAAAAGTTACCATTTGCGCTGTTGGGTTATCGCACTACCGTCCGGACTTCGGTAGGTGCAACTACTTACTTGTTGGTGTACGGGACCGAAGCAGTAATACCAGCAGAAGTTGAAATCCCATCCCTCCGAATTGTCGCCGAAGCTGAGATTGATGACGACGAGTGGGTCAAAACCCGATTAGAGCAATTGAGCTTGATCGATGAAAAGAGATTGACAGAGCAGTATGTCACGGCCAATTGTATCAAAAGAGAATGGCGAGAGCATATAACAAGAAGGTACGTCCCGGGAGATTTGAAGTGGGACAGCATGTGCTGAAGAGAGTTCTACCCCATCAGGCCGAAGCGAAAGGCAAGTTCGCTCCAAATTGGCAGGGACCGTTTGTTGTGACTAGGGTATTATCCAACGGCGCTCTATGTCTAACTGATATTGAGGGAAGATGCACTGATATGGCTATCAATTCCGATGCGGTCAAGAGATATTATGTGTAATTCTTTAATACATTTGTCAACGTTTGGTTTCATTTGTGTGTATTTGGCATTTTTCGGAGAATGAAATGACAGAGGCAATTTTTCTACTACCCAAACACTTTAAACTTTGTTTCCCCATTTGAGCCTTAATTATTCTTTCATATACCCTCTTTCGGAATCATCAAGGAAGATGTGTAACAGAATAGGAAAAGAAACAAAGAAAAAATACAAGAAAAAGTGAACTACGTTCGACCTGATTCCTCAAGAAGGATACGTAGGCGCCACACGGCTCGGTCATAATAAAATAAAAATCAAAAAATCCCCCAAGCGACAAAACTGGGGCAGAAGTCATTGTTTCATTGGAAAGATAGTGGGGATCCCGAAAGTTGTAATAAGCTAACCGTTGAGGCTAAACCCCTTTCTTCAGCCTCACACGCAGAAACCATATTAAGAACCAGAAAGACCTCTCGATCGGTATTTGAGAAGTGCCAAGTCATGTGGATGAAAGCCAAGAGTGACATCCCGACCCTCGATTGAATCCAGGATGCACAAGCCGAAAGGGGATAACGCTCTAGAGGGAATCTCAGGGGTGATACCCCGCCGCAGGGAAAGAAAGCGTAAATGAGAGAGTCTTAACGGTGAAAACCCTCGAGGGCACCTTAAGGCGAAGGAAGTTGAGAGAAGTAAAATGAGAGAGTCTTACGGTGAAAACCTTTACGGGCACCTTAAGGCGACGGGAGATAGAGAGAAATGAGAGAATCTCATTAGTGAAAACCCTTTGAAGGGCACTGTGAGGTGACAGGACGAGATGGTTACAAGATGTCTGCATGAGACAAGGTTTGGACATCCGTTTACCTCTAGCAGAACGCGGCATCAGAAAGTGATTGACATGAATAGACTGGGTAGTTTAATCTCGAAGGCGCGGCATAACCATTGGATCAGGCACACATTCAGATAAGTTTTCCTATTTTTGAGTTCAGAAAAGTTTTTCTTTTCTTTTGTCATCTGCGGTCAGTATATCTTTTCTTTTCTTTCATTTTTCGAAAATTGATTTTTCAAAGCTCACTACCAAGTCTCCCAAAGCAGTATATTGAAAGTGAATAGGCATGGAACGAGGCAATAAGACAGAAGTCGTTACGATAGTAAGATTGGGATGACAGGCTGAGTGGAAGGTTCGCAAGAGTTATGGAGTATGATGGACACATGTGGCATGTCCGAAAGATGATTTCACGCAACAGATCACCGGCTAAAAAGAGTCGGATCAAACCAAAGATTGGAATAAAAGGAAAGATGAGAGGTCGTTCGTGGAAAGAGCATCGTCCCCAGGCAAGCGTCAACGTCGCCCTCAAAGTTCGAGAGAGGCCAAGCAGTTGAAAGAGAAAAGAAAATGGCCCCAACAAGAGTGGCACGACCACTCACCGCATTTTGAAACTAACAATTTTTCTTTGATTTAAAAGCAGGAAAAGAGGGTTTGTTGGCAGAAAAGCATGCCACGAAGAAGATTCTCAAACTGGGGCAGAAAATTTTCTCCCGTTGCGAAAATTTTCTCGTAACCAAATACCTGGTTGGGGAAAGAAGCCAGATAACGCGAGGAAATGATCTTTGAACCCGGTTGTCCCCAGCAGCTTTGAAAGAAAGAAAACAACAAGCTGTGATAGAGGATATACCCCCAGCAGACAGGACAAAACGAGGAAGCTTGCGTTCAGAAAGGCAAGAGGCCGGTACCACCCCCAGCAGTTCTCAGAAAAATGAAACACCGATTTCGAGATTTCCCCGGCAGCATTATATCCTACAAGTTTTTCAAGGGAGCGAAACACGAGCCCCGAAGGAGGTTTGGAAAGAGGAAGAAGGAAAAGGGATCCCCCGACAGGGTAATCCCCAGCTGATGACATTTCAATCCCCAACGATTTCGGGAGATAGGTTTTGAAGGAAGTAGAAAAGGAGGAAATAAAGAAGATTTCCCCAGCAGCATTATCCCCAGCAGGTAAGTAATCAATTCAAAGATGTCCTCCAGCAGCCAAAGGAAAAGTAACACGACCCCGTGGGAAAGAAATCCCAAGACAAGGTAATTCAGAAGAAAAGGGTGGCCCAAGAGACGATGCGGGAAGAAGAAAATGGTACAAGAAACAAAGGAAGGCGATAAGGATGGGATGAAATTAGTGAGTCGTAGTTGAAGTCAGGGAGCCCGCCTGGAGAATGGAGTGGCGATTTAATTTTAACAGTTCTAAAGATATCCCCAGCAGCCAGGAGGTAAAACAACACGATCCAGGAGGAAAGTAGTTCCAGAACAAGGTAATTTGGGAGAAAGGATGGTTTAAGAGGTGATGCAGGAAGAAGAAAGTGATGCAGGAAGCAAAGGAAGTCGATATTTTAAATAGGAGTTGTGGTTGAAGTTAGGGAGCCCGCCTGAAAAATGGAGTGGCGATTTAGTTTTGAAGTTATAGTTGAAGTCAGGGAGCCCACCTGAAGAATTGAGGGGCGATTTAGTTTTGAGTTGTAGTTGAAGTCAGGGAGCCCGCCTGCAGAATGGAGTGGCGATTTATTTTGAAGTTGTTGTTGAAGTCAGGGAGCCCACCTAAAGAATAGAATGGCGATTTAATCTTGAAGTTATAGTTGAAGTCGGGGAGCCCGCCTGAAGAATGGAGTGGCGATTTAGTTTTGAAGTTATAATTGAAGTCAGGGAGCCCGCCTGAAGAATAGAGTGGCGATTTAATTTTGAAGGTTTAATTAAAGTCAGGGAGCCCGCCTGAAGAATGGAGTAGCGATTTATTTTCGAAGTTTGTTGTTGAAGTCAGGTGCCCGCCTGAAGAATGGAGTGGCGATTTATGATGAGAGTTTGTCGATAAAGTCAGAAGACTGCCGGAAAAGCAGAACGGCGTCTCAATTTCTAAGATTTGATAAGGATAGTGAACCCAATCCCCAGCATGAACCCAAGTTCGTAATCGGAAGGAAGGCAACAAGGATCAGAAAGTTAGATTCAGACTTCGAAGGAGAATAGTTCAAAGATCACAAGGACGAGACCAATGGTCGGAGTTCGGCTTTTGGAGTAGTAGCTGAAGTCAGGGAGCCCGCCTGGAGAATGGAGTGGCGATCTATTTTAATTTGGTTGAGGAAAGCGGTTGAACGTAACAGAAATCTCCGGCATGAATCCAAGTTCGTGAGCAGAGGGAGGCAACAAGGATCGGAAAAGATAGATTCGGATTGCAAAGGAGAATAGTTCAAAGATCATAAAGAAAGAAGCAATGGTCGGGGTTCGGCAATCAAGATAGACCGAAATAACAATTGGCAGAAGAGAAGAAACATCGGAAGGAACGTCAAGTCAGACAGGATGGCAAGGAGCCTGACAAGGCCAAGTTAAAAGAGATAGATAAGAATTTGTAGTACTGTAACTTAGTCTAGCTTCTTATTTTGTTTAGCACGGTGTAATAAGGGGATCAGTTAAGCATTGGCAACAGCAGTAACAGCGGCAACAACAGTAACAGCAAGATCACAGTAGTCACGGTAGTCCCAGCTACCAAAACTTTCCGAACTACACTGACCTGATTCCCTTTTAGCCAGGGATATGTAGGAGACCTTTGAAGCGAAGGTTCGGTCAAACTTTGCCAAAAAACGCTTCACACGGGGTGCTCGAACAGGCAAAAATCGCTCGTATCCGCTCACTTATCTTTGCACGAAAACTCTTCATGTTTACGCGCAAAGAGGGGCAGCTGTGAGCACGTGATTTTTGCCCTACATGAGAATCACTCCCAGAAAATTCAAAAAATAAAATAGTTTTGTGTTGAGCATGATTTTTGTGATTTTTGTGTTATTTTTATCTTACATTTGCATTTTTGTGTGTGCGTGTTTATTTATTTAAATTAGTAAAATACAAAATATATACATCATGTTGTGCATTTTTTTTTAGTGTTTAATATCAAAATTATACGGTTTACATTTAAGTGATATGTAATTATGTGGGATGATTGTAGTAAAAATTAATTGTGTTATGAGTTAGTATATATATATATATATATATATATATATATATATATATATATATATATATATATATATATATATATATACATATATATATACACACATATGTATATGATACACCATGGAATGTAGTATGGAAATCGGAATTGGGCCATAGCAAAACCAGGCCCAATGTAATTCAATACACCACCCAATTCCCTACCCATCCAGCCCAACACCTCAGCCCAAAACCGGACCCAATTCTCTACCCGAACCGGCCCCCCCCTCCTTTGAAATCCTGGCCGTCCATCGCATGATCCAACGGTCAGTTTTAACCCAAGGCTCAATTGAATAAAATAAAAAAATTTTAGACAAAAATTGAAGAGGCATCGAGAGATATACTCATCTCTGTCTCTCATCTCCAGAGATACCCCATTTCTCTCCCAGCCGCGCCGCTAGGGTTCCGCCGCGTGTGGCGGCGGCCGGCCTCTCCTTCGACCAAAACCAACGGCAAAACATCCCACACCTCCTCCTCATCACATCCCTACCATTGTTAACCTCCAAACACCAACCAATTTCTTCGAATTTCAAACCCTATTCGCGCCGCCACCCACCACCCAAAATCACCCAAAATCCTCGCCCGCCACTCGTAGTAACATTGTTACATGAAGAAATCGAGCCAAAGCTGCGAGTCGTCAAGAACAACTTAAACCGCCGGGAGCTTCAAGAAAAGTTCAAGAAATCCAAGATTCGAAGTCCATTGAAGGAAATGATGAAGAAAACAAATAAAAAAACAAATAAAAAAAGAGAAGCAAGAAGAAGAAACGGACTAGTTAACGGCTAAGCTAAGTTTCCCTCACTCTTCTATTTTTTAGTTAATTTGTCTTGTTGGTTTGAGTTGTTCACTTTGCGTTTTGTTTTCTTTACACGAATAAGATAAGTCTTCTCCTCTTCTTCGATTAGTAATCTGCCGAATCGGTTGTGTAATGAGCTTTGCTCCAAGTCGGGATTTCGTAATCAAAAGAATCGATTTGTTTGTATTTTTGTTCGATTTGCCGATACGGATAGCTATTTCTATTCTTACACAAGTTCATCGATATTGAGTAGAATGTTCATCTAATTCTTTAACTCCAGTTTATGATTTCGAATGCGAAACTGTTTTCTTATATGATAGTTTTAGGCTAATTGTTTGATTAATCGGGTTTCATTTCGAAATTGATTAGATGATATGTCTTGTCGAATTTACCAATGGTTCCGAGTGCTTCACTGATCTTGCTTTGGTTGTGATTATTTAGTGGTACCTCGAATCTACTTCTGAGCATTAGTGATATCAATAGCATGTCATTGTGGTTTTGCTTGATGAAAGGCAGTGTGAACAATTGTTTTACCTCATTACAGCATGAACATACGCTCTTTGGATATAAATTTTTATGGATTTTCGTATTTAGCTAAAATCTTTGGGTTGTGTGTGTGCAATTTGTGAAGGACTCTTAATCTGTATGCAATTTTGGCTTGAGTTATTCCTCCCTACTCATTGTTGTTAATTGAGTTAATATGGTTATAGTACAAATTGAAAGGGGATGGATGTAGGATAGTGATTTCAGAGGTATTTTGGGATTTAAAAGTTTAAATATGCTTAGTTGAATATTCTGTCAGGGAACACTAATGGACCATTAAACTATTCTATTTGCTACAAGACCTAATGGTATGGGGGAGCTTCAAGACAAAATGATTAAACAATTAACTCACCCATAACTTTTGAATTAATTAAGGAAAAGACAAGTGTTAGTGGGGAACCAAACAATAGGCATGGGAGTTAATATTAATACTATAATACACCCATGACTTTTGATTAAAACAAGAAGGAACAAACATGTAAGCATGGGGAACCATTTAACTTGAATCAAGAAGTCATTTAGGGAGGAGGTCTGTTTTAGCTATAAATATAGCATTAATCTGGAACAGTAACACACGGTAGGAGATTCAAAAATATAGGGAGAAATATTCCTACATACACAGAGAGATCTGGAGAACACTGGGAGGGGGATTGAGAGCATAAACATTCACTTAGACTCATACGAATAGAGAGTGTTGACTGCCTACTGGTAGCATTTTGCTTTGGCCTCTATTTCTTCTGTCATTACTGTTGTTTGGAGGCTGTAGTGGTCATTTGATTGCGGTTGTTTCTGTTGGTGCTGGTATTCTTGTGTTGTCGACTGTTTGTCGCGCTGCTTGACTGTGTTTGATTACCACTGGTTGCTGTTTGGTCGAGGTTGTGTCATTGGTTGGCTAGCATCGTGTTTGGCCACTGATACTCTTGTGTTTGGCCACTAGTGTTCTTGCATTTGGTTGTTGAGTTGGGACTGCTGTAGTTTGTACCTGGGTGTTGATTGTTGCTGTTGTTTTGGCTCCTGTTTTCTCCTGCTATTGGCTGTTGATACACTGCTGTTGTTGCCCTTACTGCATAGCTGATCTTTTGGTTCTTTAATTGCCAGGTACATATTCTAGAGACTGTTTTCCATACAGCATATCCAGTTGAAATAAAATGAGACCCTCATCTCGCTGGAGGCCGTAGTAACTGCCATATTTTCCCTTTATAATTGACTGTACTAGTTTAGTTGTAATCAGGACTATTTTTTTTTCTTAAATGATTTGGATTTGTTGAATACTTAATTAGTAATGGTGTATTAGAATGGAAGATAGTTGAGTATGTTTGTTTGAATCTATAGGTATATCTTCCTGCATTTCGAAACATGTATGGGCTTTAGTAGTTGAATATTGGTTGTGAATTAAATTGAATAGGTCCCTGTTAGCCTTAGTTGATTCCTTAATTTGTTAACAAGTGACTCAGAAATGAGATGAACCTTGAGCGACTAGTCTCGTCCTCCATCAATAATTAAACATGATTGTGTTGAACAATATTGAATCAACAAGCGTTTTTCTTATCAAATTGAAGAAGTCCAGGTTAATTATATTGTTTCTATGTTTGTAATCGTAATTTGGATATTGGGTCAAACATGAATTCAGTACATTCTTAAAATGATAAAGTCATTGCCTATCTAAGTATAATTATGAGCTCGTCATTGAAACGCACATTATTTGCCACTTGCTATATATTTTCCTTGGGCAGATTTGACCATTTTTAAAGTCTTATGGTAGTGAGAAGAGTTAATGTAAGTTTTAAACAAGCGGAGCTTGTCCGCACGGGGTTATTTTTGATAAGTATGTCGATACTACAATATAACAAACTATGCCTCAATACAAATCCAAGGATATCTATCATGTCATTCATGCTCTAAAATCGTCATTTGGTTGTTCTAAGAGGTATTTTCGTTGTGCTTGACCAAAGAAGTATCCCACGCGCAAGTGATTAAAATTAAAAAATATACCCAATGCTAAAAAAAATGACAATTACGTGGCCTTCATTTTAATTTTGTACGGATCCTTAGATTCTGAAGCGTGCCATTTAGCAAATTCCATGGCCCTCGCAAAGTACAAGCGCGTAGTTGCTTTAGGTGCGTATTTTAATAATCTACTTTACTAAATGCAGGTGCACATTTATGTGACCCAAATTCAAATCTCAATAAATTCAAAATGCGTTAAAGGTCACAGGCGTACTGGTACGGTGTGATCCGAAATACATTTTCACGACGTTGTAATTCTTGTAAAATGATATTAAAAGCGGTCAAGGGTTAAGTTTTGCACATAAGTTAAAACATGGTATAAAGCAAATAATTAAGCCAAATATGACAGTTGAGCAACCGTGCTAGAACCACGCAACTCGGGAATGCCTAACACCTTCTCCCGGGTTAACAGAATTCCTTATCCGAATTTCTGGTTCGCGGACTGTTAAATAGAGTCAAACCTTTCCTCAACTCGGGATTCAAACCGGTGACTTGGGACACCATAAATCTCCCAAGTGGCGACTCTGAATCTCTTAATAAATGAATCCCGTTTTGATTGTCCTTTAATTGGAAAAACTCCCTTTACATCCCGCGCTCCCGCGGGCACGTAAAAAGGAGGTGTGACACTCTTCCCAATTTTTTCTTTTAGCCGTACCTATTTCATTTTTTCTCAAAAAGACCTCTTTATTTGGTCGATTCTAATTCTGTTTGTCCATTGAATTGCGTATGTTGTAAAGTAAGTATTCGCGTCGATTGGCGTCGTCGAATAGTTAGCTTCGTATTTCTTTTTTCGTCTTTGGCCGAGAATGATGAATCACTATTCTGTCGATTTGTTTGTTGCCGATTATACATGTGTTAATCGATTAAATGTCGTCGATTAATTCTGTGGGTTCGTTTTGATTCGAACATTGGACCTTGATTAGCCGTTAACTGATTGTAGTATCACTGTTGGTTATAGTTGTTCAATTGTAGTTGTTAACTATATATAGCTTCACTGTCTGGTTCATAGTAGTTGTTTTGGTAGCTGTAATTGATATTATTGCCTGTAGGTCTGAGTTTTGGATTTCATATTAGGAAATGTTGAATTGGATATAGTTGTTTAACTTTAGTTTAAAAATCTGAAAAAAAACCATACTCAAGGTTTCAAATGTGTTGCACATGGAGTGAGTTGCTGGAACTGCTGGACATCAGTATATTCCAGTGATTTTGCCTTTAGTTAGTTGTTTAATTGTCAAAACCCATAACTAGACATGAGGTTAATGATGAAAGGATTAAGGGGTGCACATGGGAATGAATGAACAAGCTGGAAAAGTGAACTGCTGAAATTTTAAAAGAAATCTGCTTTGTCTATAAAAAGAGAAGTAAAAAACAGACATAGACACACACAGAGAGAGCTTAAGATTTTCTGAAAATCTGAAGAACACATACACTCACACAGCTACACTGGCAGTCACTGAAAAATAGAAAAAAAAAACCTCCCAAAAAGAGCTGAAAACAGAGATTTTATACAGTAAAAGAGGGTCTTGAAATCAGTTTTTCCAAAGTGTAAAAATTGGATAGCTTGGCCAATCTTTTAACAACACTGGGAGATTCCTTTGAGAGTTTCTTTTCGAAATACAGTTTTTTTTTTGGAATCAATTCTGAAGTTCAAGGTCTATTCTTAAGAGTTTTTAAAGATCAGCTTCATATTGGAATTTGGCCTGACTCAAGCTCGGTTAAGGCTATTTGTTTTGATATTGGTTGTTGTTGTTTGGCTTTTCTCTTCACAAACCTTCTGGACTGTTGTTTGTGGCTGTTTGGAATCTCAAATCACTGTTGAACTGCTAGTGTACTTTTGCTGGGATTTGCTGCTGCTACTGTCTTGCTGTTCTTGTTCACTGCCCAACAAGTCACTCACTTCCTCTTTTGCTTTTGAATTCCAGGTACATACCCTTGGGTTGTCTATTGCTTTTACTGGAAATAAAATGAAAGCATATTTTGAATACTGCCGCGAAGCCGTTACATGAATGATCCTGTTAGCTATTTGTTAAACTAAGGATTGTTAGTTGAAATAGAAATTGTACTATTAATCAGTGAGAGGTTAAGAGTATACATAGTTCGTATGTCTACTTAATTTTTGTTTTTCCAGCATGTATACTTTGAAACAACATCCGTTAGGCTTGTATTTGTAAACTAGGACTGTCTTCGGATTATTGTTTAAAATAGATACTAGTTTTCATTCATGTTTGTTTAGTGCCTGTTAAATGTTCGGATCTGTATAAGTAAAAGGTTTGCTAGTTCGGACTAAGATTCTCTTCGATACTTTAAATAAGTAATTTGTTAAAGTCAAGTAGTTTAAGCATATTTAAAGTGTTAGTTTGATTAATGTTAGCTATTAACATAAAATGTTTTGGGATCATTTTTCGAGTTTTCTTCACTTGATTTTTTCCTTGAAATCTATTTGTAATTAAGCAAACAAGATAAGTTAGCCAATGCTTTAGATGTCAATGTTTGGTCGACTTTAATCGCATAGTTTCGATTTCATCAATTAACATCGGATTGAGGATAGTAAAATCCAAAGTAAACAATCTCACTTCTAATAATGAACCAAGGTGAATTATTTCTATTTCGTATATTTTGATCAATTTTCCGTTAGTTTGTACATTTTCATTCAATCTCCGGCCTTAAGTCAAAAAGCTATGAAATAATATATCATTTGGTACGGGTCTTTAATTAGAAATAACCTTAAGGGACATATCTTTAAATAAATTGATTTTTTTGGCCTAGTCTTACAATTGCTTTAATCGGCATAGTTCGAAGTAATTAATTCGGATACATTTTTTGATTTACCTATTTGTCAAAAGTCCGAGTCTATGTTGTAATTAGTATTTCTTTTGCTACGACTTCAAATTAATAGAGCGTTTTAAAGATTTAATCAGAGCATGTAATTTATAAACATATATAAAATCAGATATTTTTAGCCCATTATAATAGTTGAAGCGACCGTGCTAGAACCACGGGATTCGGGGGTGCCTAACACCTTCCCTCGGGTCAACAGAATTCCTTACTTAGAATTTCTGATTCGCAGACTTCATTTGGAAAGTCAAAATTTCCTCGATTCGGGACTTAAATAAATTGGTGACTTGGGACACCTTAATTTATTCCAAGTGGCGACTCTGAAATAAATAAAATAATCTTGTTTCGAACATTGTCACTTAAATTGGAGAAACTCCCTTACGCTTCTACCCCCGGGTAGCGGGCACGCCAAAAGGAGGTGTGACAGCTCTGGCGACTCTGCTGGGGAAACAAACCCAGAACCACTGGTTCAGGGTTTAAGAATTCGAGCTTTGAATAATTATTTTATTTGGCTTATTTATTATCTGATTTTATTACATGTTTATATTTGATATGCTAAATGTTGCTTTACCGCTTTGATATTTTGTGAATTGTATATAAATTGTGCCGATACCCATTTTTTCTCTTCTGAGTCTTTTGAAATATAATACCGGGCATTTGCTGGACATAGCCCGTTTTTCTCAAGATAGCTGTGGTGCTTGGCACCCGGTGAAGGATTTTGTAGTCACACATGTTTGGGCGGAGAGTTTTGTCAATTAAGCCGGAAAGCCATGCTACCGGTGCACTGACACTCTTCGGCTCGAGTTGTCCGCTCGAGTTAAAGCCGGTCTAGACACTTTTCCAACAGGATGATGACTTAGAATAATAAAACCTTATGCCGGATCCCCGATAGGAATGTTTATTTGCATCATGTGCATATTTGACTTAGGAGGCTCAACACAGGGGTTGGGCCTTGTCTAGGACAGGTGTACCTGAAACAAAAAGACCAACTTGTTGCATCTTTCTGTGTGCATTTATTTGTTTCGATCTTACAAGCCGACCGGTTTGTTAAAAGAGAGGAAGAAGTGGGAAACGTCAGGGTATATAGT
Source organism: Nicotiana noctiflora (assembly GCA_032618575.1). Taxonomy (NCBI): domain Eukaryota; kingdom Viridiplantae; phylum Streptophyta; class Magnoliopsida; order Solanales; family Solanaceae; genus Nicotiana; species Nicotiana noctiflora. The sequence goes on along the minus strand of JASVEL010003182.1, from coordinate 8,970 downwards.
CAAAATAGTTTTATGGAAAATAGTTAGTTCTTTGAAAATAAATTCTGAAAAAAAAACGCGAAAAAAAAAATTCCAAATAAATTTTCTTAATTTTACGAAAATAGTTAGTTCTTTAAAAATAAATTTTGAAAAAATGCAAAAATATTTCCTAATAAATTTTCTTAATTTTACGAAAATAGTTTAGTTTCTTTGAAAATAATTTTGAAAAAAAAATGCAAAAAAAAAAAAAAAATTCAAATAAATTTTCTTAGTTCCTTTAAAAATAATTTGTTTTAGAAATGCTTTTTAAAAATAGTTTATTTTCTTTTCTTAAAATGATTTAGTTCTTTTATTCTCGAACTACGCAAGTTTGATTCTCACCAAACATGAGATACGTAGGCAACCCATATCGGGCTCAACTAATACTGATTTTTTTAAGGAAAACAATAATAAAAGTATTAGAATTAGGATTTTTGGTTTTAGTCGAGAGTTAGGAAATTTTACAAAAATAGCCAAACGCCTCAAAAGGGGCGCCGGAGGACTAATTTCGCAAAACGGAATATAGACATCAGGCTGGTATCCTGTTATACAGCCTTCAAATCTTCTTCAAGTGCTGAAAGGTCGTATTAACAAGACTCGTTTTTTTACATAATGAAAAAAAAATATATAAAAAATAATAAAAAAAAAATTTTTGAAAAAAAATCTTAAGTTCATTTTTATCTTTTCTAGGATCAGCATGACTTCCTCGCAACGAATCGGCCTGAAAAGGGCAAGAGTCGAAATGCCACCCGTGTTCATGGTCCAAGACAAGACCCCAGATCGGCTCTGTAAATGGTGGACTAGTTTCTCGGCTTGGGAAAGAAATCAAGTTCACAAGCACCTCAAGTTTCCTCCGGACATCATGATGATACAACCGGACAAAAATGTGATCAGAGCATTAGTGAGTTTTTGGGACTCAACAAGCAATGTGTTTAGATTCCGGGACTGCGAAATGACACCCACTTTGGAAGAATTGGGCGGACTCACAGGACTCGGAAGAGATTTGCACAAGATGAGACCTGCAGCTCCTAGGCAGATGGGTGTAAATAATTTCTTGAAAAAGTTATGTCTCCGGCGGGTTCCCATGGGTTGTTTGGAGAACGGTTGGGTGCCACTGGATTATCTCTACGACGGATTTGGTGATAAGAATGGGTTCGCAAAATTCTCAAACACTGAATTTGTCAACCAGTTGAATTATGACGCCTGGGGAGACTTAAGAATCTATGCCTTTATGATCGCTTTTTGGGAACCATGGTTTTTCCCGAACGTGGCGGACGCATCAGAATCCGTTTGGCTGCGGTGGTCTCATATCTCCAAAGTAACGAGGAATACACTGTTCTTCCAATGATACTAGGAGACATCTTCCGGGCCTTAACTCGTTGCCAAGAAGGACAAGATTATTTTGAAGGTTGCAATATCTTATTACAAATGTGGTTTGTAGAACATCTCTATCATCACCTAATTGTGATAAACTTCAACACGGATTGGCTGAATTATATTCGTTGTCATACAAACAGAGCCGCCCGTTGTAACCTTCCAGAAGATTTGAGGACTTGGCAAGAACTTCTCAACTCTTTAAGGGCAGATCAACTTACCTGGAATTATTATTGGTTCCCTTCTGCCAAAATCATGCATATGTCGACATATCGCCCATTCTACATACTAATGGGTTTCAGGGGTTTCCAACCATATGCCCCGCTACGTGTCATGCGGCAGTTGGGTAGAGAACAGAAAAGGCCCCCAATTGAGGATATGCGATCGTTTACATGAGAATTTGTGACGGAGGAGACCCCGAGGGAGACTTATGCACAGAAAGTATGGTTCGGTAGTCGACCTCCGACATCAACGAAATGGTTGCCGATCGAGAACGGGAAGAAGTGAGTCTCGCATATCTTGAATGGTTCCACAACCAATCAATGCCAGAGCAGAGGTCAGAAAGGTCAGTGAAGTATGCCGTAGATTGGGAGAAAGAGGTAGAAACCCGAGTAAAGGAGGCTAAACATGAGACAACACAAGATTTCCAATCTTGCATTAACACTTTAAAAGAAGACAAGGGAATTTTGGAAGCTGCCATGGATATACAACAAGCTGATTTTGATCGAGAAAGGGCCGGTTGGGAGCAGGAAAGAGAACCACTCCGAACTCAAATTCAAGAGATGCAATTGGCCGCAGAAAGGTCAAGGAGAAGTCGGAGTGATGAGATGTTGATAAACGATTTGGAAAGGAAAGCCTTTGAACACCAAGAAGACTTGGAGAAGGCAAAAGCGGCTTTAGTTGCAGTCCGGACAAAGTGGAAGAGAACAACCCACCAAGAAGCGCTCCGTCTACAACAAGTAGAAAAAGATTATGATGCAATCATCGTTGATTTAAGAAAAGCAAATGCCGCTCTTAGAGAGCAAACTCTCAGGCAAGTCCGGGATGCCAAAGCAGATAGAGACCGTTGCCACGACTTGATGGCACGGATGGAAAGACAAATAGATAGGCTCTTGGACCATATCTCCGGCAACGCTCAAGTCTTAGGGGCAAAGAACCGACACATAGGACAGCTGCTCAGAGAAAAAGACATGATCAGGACCAGGATCAATGAAACCGGACACTACATCACTATGAAGTGTTTGACTTGCGAACAAGTACCTCGGCCTGCCCTTTTCTCTTCAATCATGGAATGTGTCCACCAAGTCATGGCAGAATTGGGGAGTATACAGAAAGATCTTACACCAAGAACTGCAGCAAGGCCAAACAACGCCTCCCGGGCTCAAAGATTCGAGGCGTTGGAACATGCTTAGAAGAGTCTGTTGTCCTTTTAAAAGTTTTCTCCATTGTTGTTTTTTGCAAGTGTTTCAAGTTTGAAGTTTGTTGAAATAAAATTCATGAACATTTCATTCATATCCTATGTCTATTGTTTCAGAACTACGCTCGGTCTAATTCACGCGGGGACGTGATACGTAGGCAATCCACATAAGATTCGACCACCACTAAAAAAAAAAAGAAAAGAAAAATGGGGAGGTTAATAACAATAAAGTTTTCAAGGATAAGAGAAGAAGAAAAAGAAAAAGCTGGAATGACGCATGCGAGGAATACATGTAGAAATGGTTAATTGATTAGGTGCATTGCATCCAAACGTGCGATAACATGCCTGTTAAAATTCAGTGAGCTAACAAGTTTGTTGCAATTCCAGAAAAGTTAGCACTTGACTTGACAGAGTATACTGGCCGATCACCCTTACCATACCAGATCAAAAGGTCCAATTCCAGCAAGCATGTCTAGTTCCGGCAAAAGTATCGATGGGGATAAAACAGAGATACAAATCATGAAAGAAGAAGTGGACCGGTTGAGACAGCAAATGACAGAGATGCACCTAGCCTGGGCTAGGATCATCACCAAACCTTCCTACTTTTCCACCAGCACCAAAGCATCCGCCCATTGAACCCTCGACCAGTGCACCAATCTATCCTTATTATCAAGGGGAAAACCCATATACCTCCCCGGTTTCACCAGCCAGGCAAAATCCTCCTCCCCCGGTTACCCCTGTTTTTGTGGCACATCCACCTGCTCCTTTACAAAAATCGTCCAGTGAGTCGCTTTTTCAAATCCACGACAATCATTGTTATTCTCCTGAGCCTACCTTTAAGGCTCCTGAACCGCATTCACACACCCCTCACTGGGATAACACGGTAGAACCGGAAAAGCACGTCAAAAGTTCGGAGCATGAGGAAGTTATTCGAAAGGTTAAAAGCCTGGAGCAGTCCTTCAGGAATATGCATGGTTTGGGTAACCAGGTCAGTGTCGCTTACAAAGACCTGTGTCCATTCCCAGATGTCCAGTTGCCAGCCGGGTTCAAAACGCCCAAGTTTGACTTATACGAAGGGCATGGCGACCCGGTAGCCCATCTTCGAGGTTTTTGTAGTAAAATGCGAGGAGCCGGAGGACGAGACGAGATTCTGATAGCTTACTTCGGTTAGAGTTTGGGGGGGTCTGCACTAGAGTGGTACACTAGGCAGGATCCCAGCATATGGTTTACATGGGATGACTTGGCTCAAGCATTCATCGGCCGGTTCCAGTATAATCTTGAAATAATCCCCGATCGCTTATCATTGCTAAAGTTAGAGAAGAAACCCGCCGAAAGTTTTAGAGAATTTGGTTTCCGCTGGAGGGAACAGGTAGCGAGGGTAGATCCGCCGATGAGAGAGAATGAAATGGTAGATTACTTCCTACAGACACTGGAGCCAACCTATTTGGGACATCTGGTGACGTCCGTGGGGAAGTCATTCACTGAGGTGATAAAGATGGGGGCTATGATCGAGGAAGGCTTGAAAGCTAACAAGATCATGAGTTATGCAGCGTTGAAAGCCACCACTCAAGCTATTCAAAGTGGCACCGGAGGGGTGCTTGGGAAAAAGAGAAAAGAAGAGGTCGCGGCAGTTGATTCCGGAGCATGGTTCAGGAACAGAGGCCCCGCACCCCAATATAATTCGCCACAGCCCCACCAACAAAATTACTCTCACAATCCATTTAGCTATCCACAACACTATTACCCAACACCAGATGCTCACTTCACTGTCCATCATGCCCAATCATATGCTCCACCTCCCGTCCAGGCACCATGGCGTGCGCCAAATCCACAGAATAATTACCCACCCCCAAGTGCCTATAGAAATCCCACGGGTGCGGGCTTTCGTCCGATTCAAGCTTTCAAGAACGACAGAGCACCAAGGACGAAGACCTTCACTCCCTTGGGAGAGTCTTACACCAGTTTGTTCCACCGTTTGAAGCAAGTATGGCTGCTAAATCCGGTCGAGGCTAAGCTACCAAACCCTCTTCCAAAGAATCTGGACCATTCAATGAACTGTGCATACTGCTCAGGATGTCCGGGGCACGACACGGAAAAGTGTTGGAGGTTGAAAACAGCTATCCAGGAACTCATCGACACTCGCCGAATTGAGGTCCAGACTCCAGCGGAGCCCAACATCAACCAGAATCCACTTCCAACTCATCATGAGACCAACATGATCGAGTTGGTACGGGTGGAAGGGGGAAAGGAGAAAACCTCTCAGACTGTAATGATGATCAAGTCTAGTGGAGTAAAAATGGAAAATGGGCCAAGCCTTGATGAGTCCCTCATCTGCAAGAAAGACGTACAAGAGGGGTTGGAAGTAGAAAAGGGAAGTGTGAACAAAGTGCCTATGAGGTCAGAGGGAGTAAAAATAGTTGTACCAGGGGCAGCGACCAGGTCCGTTTTAACTGTAGCAGGTGTTCGAGTGGATCCTTTCATCATCAAGCCAGCAATACAGTTGCCAATAGCTGATAGCAGAGCTATTCCATGGAATTATGATCGGGTCACGACGACCTACAAAGGAAAAGAAGTTAAAGAGGAAGTCTACGAAGCGCAAGGGTTGACTCGTTCAGGGAGATGTTTTGCCCCTGCGGAATTGAGGAAGACCACTCCGGCAACATTAAAAAAGTCGGTAATTGACGAAGAGGCAGAAGAATTCCTGAAAAAGATGAAGCTACATGATTATTCTGTCTTAGAACAGCTGAAGAAAACCCCTGCGCAAATCTCATTGCTGTCCTTGCTGATACATTCCGAAGAACACCGGCAAGCTTTGATGAAAGTTCTGAATGAGGCCCACGTACCTGATAAAATCTCGGTGAGTCATTAGGAAAAGATCACTAATAGGATCTTCGAAGTGAACCGGATCACCTTCACCGATGATGAGTTGCCTGAGGAAGGCACCGAGCACAACAAGGCTTTATATCTTACGGTAAAATGTGAGGAGTCGGTGGTTACCAAAGTCCTAGTCGACAATGGGTCCGGTGCGAACATTTGTCCTCTCTCTACACTAAACAAGTTGAAAGTGGATATCGGCAGGATACGCAAGAACAGCATATGTGTCCGAGGGTTTGATGGAGGAGGCAAGGCATCGGTCGGGGACATAGTGTTAATCTTGACAATCGGACCAGTGGAGTTCACCATGGAATTCCAGGTGCTGGACATGGTAGTTTCATATAACCTTCTGATAGGGCGACCGTGGATCTATGCCGCAAAAGCAGTTCCATCCAGCCTACACCAACTAGTCAAGTTTGAGTGGGACCGACAGGAGATCGTAGTCCATGGAGAGAATGATCTACAACCGGGCACCATCGTCCCCTTTGTTAGGACAGAAGAGGATGTTGGGCCATGGGTATACCAGATCTGCGATGTGGTATCCGCCAACCGAGTTCCAGAAGGGGCATGCATTCCCAATGACAGAATAATTACCGTAGACATCATGGTGGCTCATGAAATGCTGAGAAACGGTTTCGTACCCGGCAAAGGTTTAGGTGCATCTCTGCAAGGAATCATACAACCGGTATCCGTGGTCGAAAATGTGGGAACCTTCGGCTTGGGATTCAAGCCAACATCAGAGGACATCCAGCGAGCCAAGAGGAATAAGGAGAAGACATGGGTGCTCCCGAAGCCTATTCCGCGCCTTTCCCGATCTTTTGTCAGATCAGGAGTAAGAGGACATCCGACGACAAAGGTTCCCAGTCCTATGGTTAGGCCAGACGAAGAGTTCTTAAGGAAGTTCGAGGACCTATTCGCAGATGTATGCATGCTAGAGGATGGCGAAGGATCCAGCCATGCCGATATACAGTTTGTGGGATCGAAAGCAAAGTTGAATAATTGGAAGGCTACTCCTCTCCCTGTCCGGAAGGAGTCTTGGTAGTTTGTTTTGGATTGTTTTCTTTCGAAATTTTGTGTTGGGATTGTCCCCGAAGTAAAATTCGTTTGTTTCAGTTCGTTTTGATTTGAGTTCGCAAGTTTGTTTTTCCTTGTACTGTTCCCATTAATGAAATTTTGTTCCTTTCGTTTCTAATTATTGTTTATTTTCCTTCTTTTTACTTTTCTGAGCAACTTTCTTTCAACTGATCTTAATGATATGGCGTGCTTAAAGATTAATCAACCCAGTCTAGAAAGTCAATCGGGTTTGGAAATAATAACGCATGAAATAAGAGGTGACGAGAGTGAATCGGAATACGGCGATGATGAAGCCGTAGAAGAAATCGGTGAAGAATTAAGTCACTTCGAGGAAAAATCCAAATCAAATTTAAATGATACTGAGGCTGTTAATCTGGGGGACACAGATGACGTCAAATAAAACCAGAATAAGTGTCCATATTGAACCCAACCTGAGAGAAGAATTGATCAAAACACTCATGGAGTTTAGAGACATTTTCGCATGGTCGCACGACGACATGCCAGGACTCAGCACTGACCTAGTGGTCCATAAATTGCCTACTAACCCGGCATGCTCGCCCGTCAAACAAAAACCGCGGAAATTTAAGACGGAGATGAGTGTAAAGATCAAGGAGGAAGTAACCAAGCAGTTGCAGGCAAAAGTCATTCGTGTCACTCGATACCCTGAATGGTTGGCTAACGTAGTACCGGTGCCAAAGAAAGACGGAAAGATCAGAGTATGCGTGGACTACCGCAATCTCAACAAGGCGAGCCCTAAGGATAATTTCCCGCTTCCCAATATCCATATCCCGATTGATAATTGCGCCGGACGTGAAATCGGATCCTTTGTGGACTGCTACGCGGGATATCATCAGATCTTGATGGATGAAGAGGACGCAGAAAAAACGGCTTTTATCACACCGTGGGGGACTTATTGCTACCGGGTGATGCCGTTCGGTCTGAAGAACGCAGGGGCAACATACATGAGGGCGATGACTACGGTATTCCATGACATGATACACAAAGAAATTGAAGTGTACGTGGATGATGTGATCATAAAATCTAGACGTCAAGAAGACCACATTGCCGATCTCGGGAAGTTTTTCCAAAGACTTCGAAGATATGATATCAAGCTTAATCCAGCCAAATGTGCATTCGGAGTTCCATCAGGAAAGTTGCTAGGATTCATCGTCAGCCGACGGGGCATTGAGTTGGACCCATCCAAAATCAAGTCCATCCAGGAGTTACCCCCGCCAAGGAATAAAACAGAGGTAATGAGTTTGTTGGGAAGGTTAAATTACATCGGTAGGTTTATTGCTCAGCTTACAGCAACCTGTGAGCCCATATTCCGTCTGTTGAAGAAAGATGTTGCGATAGAATGGACGACAGAATGTCGGGAAGCGTTTGACCAAATCAAAGGGTATCTGTCAAACCCACCCGTACTGGTTCCGCCTGAACCGGGTAGACCCCTAATTCTTTATCTAACGGTTTTGGAGAATTCGGTCGGCTGCGTACTGGGGCAGCATGATCTTACTGGCAGGAAGGAACGGGCCATTTACTATCTCGGTAAGAAATTCACGGTCCACGAGGTTAAATACACTCATTTAGAAAAGACCTGTTGTGCTTTGACTTGGGTAGCCCAAAAGCTGAAACATTATTTGTCTTCTTACACCACTTACCTCATTTCGCGTTTGGATACGTTGAAGTATATTTTCCAGAAACCTATGCCTACAGGGAGGTTAGCAAAATGGCAAATATTACTTACAGAGTTCGACATCATATATGTGACAAGGACGGCTATGAAAGCTCAAGCCCTAGCCGATCACTTAGCTGAGAATCCTGTTGATGACGGATACGAACCTTTGAGGACGTATTTTCCAGACGAAGAAGTACTGCAAATTGATGGGTTGGAGTTAACCGAGGATCCGGGGTGGAAGCTTTTCTTCGACGGAGCGGCGAACGCAAAAGGAGTCGGAATAGGGGCTGTGCTTATCTCTGAAACGGGACATCATTATCCTGTTACTGCTCAACTGCGTTTTCATTGTACAAACAATATGGCTGAGTACGAGGCATGCATCTTAGGGTTACGATTAGCGGTAGACATGGATGTACAGGACGTCTTGGTCTTGGGAGACTCGGACCTTCTAGTACATCAGATTCAAGGAGAATGGGAAACCAGAGATTTGAAGCTTATCCCGTATCATCAATGTTTGCATGATCTGACCAAACATTTC
>JASVEL010003181.1:0-94215 GCA_032618575.1 Nicotiana noctiflora | reverse complement strand
ACAGGTGGCAATGGAGGTCGTCCACCTCGTCCTGATGCTCGCGTTCTCGCCATCTGCGAGAGAATAGAATATAGAAGTTCAGTTCTCAGGACAACAAGATCGCACGACAGAGTTCAAGAAAAGTGAAGTTTTCCTAAAGGTTCGCAGCCTCCCGAGGATAAGTACGGGCGTCCCCGTACCGATCCACAAGACTCTACTAACCGGCTCAAGACTCATGAGGCCTAGTAAACCTAGGCTCTGATACCAACTTGTCACGACCCCAAATCCGGTCGTTCTCCTAAGTCACAAATCACCTCCCGGAACTAACCGAATCATCAGAACTTGATTCCAAGCCCTCTAACCAAATAGTCAACTCCGGGTTGACTTTCCTTATTCAAGTCTACTTCAAAAAGGCTATATGCCTCATTTTCAATCCAAATCACTCCTAAATCACCCGATAGACTTTAACACTGATATAACCGCATAAAACATACAATTTCAACATAACGGGGTGGTAATTCCCATGACGACGGGCCGGGTCGTCACACCAATGTGTTTTAGTTATTACGTGTGGGTATAGTTTATCTAAGAATGGTATTCCTAGTAAAATATCTCTTGTCGGTAATTCAAAATTGTATATTTCTTCTATAATAAGTATTTTATCCCATATTTGTATTTTTATATTTTTTGATTTGTAGGTAATTATACTTCCTTCATTATTAAATCCTGTGTTACTGGTAAAGGTGTTCTAAGTTTTTCCCATTTCTCTTCTGGTAGACAATTATATCCGCATAAATTTACTTCTGATCCCGTGTCTATCATAGGTGTGTAGTATCTATTGTAGTATCCTTCCACTATTATTTTTACTAGTATATGTATTTTCATATTTATAATATAGTTCTTTTTATTGTTACTTTCTTATTTTCATAATGTATGATTAGTTGTTCATTATCTAAATTGTATGGTTTAACTTTTTCTAGCCATTTTATTCCTAATATAATATTTTTATCATTTATCGCTACTGAATAGTTAGCACTAATTATGAATTTAAATTTTTGGTATATCAAATTTCCTCGTACTGCACTTATTATACTTTTTTCTATAGGTTGTATAATTCTATCATCTGCTAGGTAAAATTCTATTGGTGTATCTATCCCTTCTCTAAAACATGCTTTTATTAATATTTCTGTTCCTCCTAGATGTACATATTTAATTGGGTTTTTTGCCCTTATATCTTGTATTTCTTTATTTATTATTCCCATTGTGGAAACCAGCCTCTAACTACTGTGACAACTTCAAGTTAACTCTAACTTGAATACTCTGAGTACCTATTACAATTGTTTATATGAAAGCTGAAAGGTACAATATGAAACACCTACTACAATATGAAACACCTACTACAATTGAACTAGAATTAAAGAAAGACACATAAAACTCTTTATAGAGCTGGTTCTTCACTCTCGTTCATGTAGCTTCTGGTTGGCACATTTGAATCACACACGAACTGCTTGCAAAAAGCCTTGCTATTTTGCTCTCAATTCCCGATTAACTTCTGCATTTTTGTGCAACACTTTAATGTGAGAACATCCTGCAATTTATAGAGTTAGTAGATGAAGAAATAACTAGAGTTCTGATGCAACTATTCCTTGGTAGAAGTTCTAGTTGATTTCAACTTCTAACTCATTCCCTATCTTGAATAGTATTCTCTTTGATTAAGGACTACTTCTCCTTATCTATTATGCAACCTATTCGATCAAGAGATATTAAATACACCAAGTTAAGCTTATCTCCTTCAGTGAACCCACATGCTCAAATCTACATGTTTTTGTGCACCTGAGGGATGGACCACTAGATGGACCTGGTTCATCATGAGTTTCTTTGTTAGTCTTCAAAACTAACCTTTACTTGGGCCAACACTAATTAATTCTAATGAGGTCGAATGTGAGTTAACTTGAACGAGGTCAAATGTTTAATTAATTCAAACGAGGTCGAATGTCACTTTAATTAATTTGAACGAGGTCGAATGTGACTTTAATTAATTCGAAAGAGGTCGAATGTGATGGAGTGTTCTTTTACTGAGAACGTGGGAGAACTTCATGTACGTGTCTTTTGCTTCATGTACGTTTTCCCAGTAGGCATTCTAGTCCTAGTCTAATTTTCCAGGCTGGCATTCCAGTCCCAGTTTATCTAGTCCCTTCACTAGTCGACCTGGAGAAGTGTTGAGAGGTTGAGCAATGAATTGATCAGTCTGTGCCTTCACATACTCGTACTTTTAACTTGAAATGTCCTCCTTGTCTCATTGTTAAAACCTTCCCGAGAAAACCCAATTGGGTCAAAACTTGGGTGAGGGGAAAAGAATACGACTCGGAGAACATTTTTTCTTAGAAGTTAAAGTACTTGAGGTGGGCGAGGTTCCAGTTGTTTGGTTGTAGTTTTCCTTCCATCGTATCCAGTTGGAATGACCCTTTGTTTGTTGTCGCCGTGATTTCATAAGGGTCATCCCAAATTCCCAGTTTGCCTTCTCGAGGGTCCTTGCTTGCCTCTGTTATAGCCTTGAGTATCTAGTCCCTGACTTTGAGTGGTCTGACTTTAGCTTTTTTGTTGTAGTAGCATTCTGCCTGTTCTTTTTTAGGTGATCATCCTTATGTAAGCCATATCTCTTCGTTCTTTGGCTTTGTCGAGGTCGTGCCTTCTGCTTTCATTATTTCTTGACCTGCTCTCCTGGGAGTATCTCGGGCTTCTTCCTCCGACCTCGACTGGTATTACTACATCATTCCCATAGATCAACGAGTAGGGTGTTTCTCTTGTGCTCGTTTTTAGCATTGTGCGGTATGCCCATAGCACTTTGGGCAGTAGTTCCGGGCATAGCCCCTTGGCATTCTCGAGTTTTTCCTTCATGATGTTCAATATTGATTTATTGGATTATTTCGCTTGTCCATTGCCTGCAGGATGGTACAGAGTGGTGACTATTCTTTTGATATTCCATTTTTCAAAGAACCCGCCAATCTTTTTCCTAGTAAATTAGGGTCTGTTGTCACAATTGATTTCTTTGGGGAGGCCGAACTGGCACATAATATTCTTCCATATGAAGGTGATCACTTCTTGCTCGTGTATCTAGGCGAATGCTCCTACCTCTATCCACTTAGAGATATAGTCAGCTAAAACCAAAAGAAATCGTATGTTACCTCGCCATGCTGGGAGGGGGTCGATGATGTCCATCCCCCATTTAATGAAAGGCCATGTGAGGTGACTGAGTGGAGGTGCTCGTGGGGACATATTTTTGGCATTGCTCGCACTTTCTCACGAAGTCAGTGACCTATTTTTTCATGGTGGTCCAGTAATAGCCTGCTTATGATACATCTAACCAGAGTGCGATTGCCAAAATGTGATCTACGGTGGCCTTCATGGACTTCCTCTAGAACGTGCCTTGTCTGGTTTATGCCCAAGCATTTTCCTAGGGGGCCACCGTATGTCCATTTATAAAGGTCATTGGCAATGATGTTGTACCTGGCTGCTTACATTCGAAGCTTCTTGACTTCTTTTTTATCATCAAGGAGCACGTTGTCCTCCAAGTATGCAACAATACGGTTGCTCCAGTCCCATGTTAGGTTTATAGTCCTTACATTCATTTGGTCAATTGATGAGTGGAGAAGCATGACCATGTTTCCTTCTCTGGTTATGCTTTTAGTGGATATTGCTAGCTTGGCGATGTTGTCTGCTTTGATATTTTATGCTCGAGAAATCTGGTCGAGCTAGCATTCATCGAATTCGGGTAGTAGCTTGCAGATCTCGGCCTAATACTTTTGTAACCTTTTATCTTTCATTTGGAAAGTCCCTATGCCTTGGTTGACTAGGAGATGAGAGTCGCAGCATAAGATGATCCGTCTTGCTCTGTATTTGAGTGTCAATCGTAATCCTGCAATCATGGCCTCATACTCGGCCTCATTGTTAGTCATGCCTGGGCATCAAATGGACTGGTGAATTACTTCGCCTGTTGGGACCTCGAGTACGAGTCCTAGTCCGGAACCTGATGCATTAGAGGCATTATCGGTGTACAAAATCCATAAATCTTGTATTTGGGGAGAGGTGTTGGCGGCTTCTCTTTCAACTTTAGGAATTATTTTTGGGCTGAAGTCGGTAACGAAGTTGGCAAGTACTTGCGACTTTATCATCATTCGGGGTTGATATGTGATATCATGTTCGCTTAACTCTATATCCCATTTGGCTAGTGTGCCTGATAGTTCAGGATTATACAAAATACTCCTTAAGGGAAAAGTCGTGACTACTGAGATATGGTGGCATTAAGTAAGGTCTAAGATTCTGTGAAGCTACGACCAAGGCCAGAGCTAACTTTTTGAGGTGGGGGTACCTCATCTCGGCATCGACTAAATTTTTGCTAATGTAATAGATGGGAGATTGTGTACCTTTATTTTCTTGGACCTACACTGCACTCACCACCACTTTGGATACTGTCAGATAGACGAGAAGACACTCTTCATGTTCTGATTTGCAGAGTAGTAGGGGGGATGATAGGTAGGCCTTTAGTTCTTTTAGGGCGTCGATGCACTTGGCACTTCATTAAAGGTCGTTGTCTATTTTTAATATGCCAAGAACTCATGGCACCTATCAGAGGACCACGAGATGAATCTCGGCAGAGCGGTTATATGGCCGGTCAACCTTTGAACCTATATTTTGTTGGTTAAGTTCTCTGGTATCCCTTCTATAGCTTTGATTTGGTTGGGTTGACCTCGATACCTCGTTGTGACACCAAGAAACCCAATAATTTCCCCGAGCTCACGTCGAATGTGCATTTCTCAAGATTCAATTTCATTCTGTATCGCCTGAGTATGTCAAAATCTTCTTTCAGGTAGTCGATGTGATCCTTTTTCCTTTTGGACTTGACCAACATATCGTCCATATAGACTTCTATGGTTTTTCCGAGTTTATCTTTGAACACCTTTGTCACCAACCTTTGATACGTCGCCCCCAGATTTTTTAATCCGAAAGGCATCACCCTGTAGCAATACGTTCCTTGGTGGGTGATGAAGGTAGTCTTTTCCTAGTCTTCCTCCTCCATGAGGATCTAGTTATAGCTCGAGTACGCGTCTAAGAAGCTTAACAGCTCGTGCCCGGTCATTGCTTCAATGAGCCGGTTGATGTGAGGAATCAGACATGGGTCTTTTGGGCAGGCTTTGTTTAGGTCTTTGAAGTCTATGCAGATCCGCCATTTTCCATTCTTATTTTTCACCATGACCACATTAGTGACCCATTGAGGGTATTTTGACTCCCTGATGGATCCGTTTTCCAAAAACTTTTCAACCTCTTCGCGGACTGCATTGTTTATGGAGGAATTGAACTTCCGTCTAATTTGTGGGTAGAATGGATCGATGTTCAACTTTTGTGTCACTATATCCGTGGGGATACCTGGCATGTCTGCATGAGAAAAAGTAAATAAGTCTGCATTACTATTTAAGGATTGACGAAATTTATCTGATTCTTGAAGCTTGTGGCCAATGTAAGCTTTCTTGCTGTGGTTGTTATCATCAAGTTGGATGTGGTCGAGGTCTTCTACTATTGATCATGTCGCTTCGATGATTTTGGGGTCTTTGATCACGTCCTTCTTCTCATCACCGCTCGACCTCGACCCTATTGATTGCTATACTTCTTTAGCTTTACCCTTTATTTGTTAGGTATATGTGCAATCCTAGGCAATGCGATAGCATTCCCGGGATTATTTGATGGCAAATATATCATTTACTCTTGCCTCCGCCTTCTTGGATCTGGCATGGGCTGTCACAAACTTGTTGGCCATCTCCTCGAATGTTTCAATTGAGCATGTAGGAAGCTGTGAATACCAAGTTAATGCGCCCCCAGTGAGGGTTTCGCCAAACTTTTTATAAGATAGAGGGTACTTGCTCTTTAGCGAGCTCATTGCTTTTTACTGTAGTGACATAGTGAGTCACATGATCCTTAGGGTATGCCGTGTCGTCGTATATCTTTAGGTACAGAGGCATTTTGAAGGTTTTGGGTATGGTATGTGGTGCGACTTCGTCACTGTACGGTTGTTCGACGAACCGGTCGATGTCTCTTTTTGGCAAGAGTTTTGGGGAGCCCGGTATTTTATCTATCCTTTCTTGATGTTCTTTAATTTGATCTCGGAGCATTTTGTTTTCAGTTTCCATCTCTTCCATTTTCCTTAAGATGGTTGTGAGGGCGTCGTGATCTGCATCATTAACATTGTGAGTGATACATACTACGAGCGGAGGGGGGTCATGTTGCTCGAATGCTATTAGCACAATGCAGGTTCTTGCACCCTCTCTGGTCACCTTTTGTTCGTGTTCGTTAGCCAAGACTCGAGAAATTTTTTCACCGCTGATGGCACCTCTTCCGTTGTGACTGTGGGACGATATGATGCTACCATGAGGAGGGGTGAGCCTTTCTGCACGGGAGAGGTATTTGGTGTTATATCCTCACCCTCTATTTCAGAGACTTCGTTGACAGTGTTAAGGAGGTTGGCGGTGAGGTCGGCTACCACCTTACTCCTTTCCTTTTTATTATCTACCATGTTACATCTGTATGCACAAGAAAGTATAGGGTTTTGCGCTTTTTTTTGTTATAGATCTATAAGAAACTAAAATTTTAACTAGAAAATCCCCACAGATGGCGCCAAATTATTTGACCAAAAACTATAAACTTTCGGTTAAGCTAATTAAGTAAAAGAATAATGGGTTAATTATATTTAAATATAATTACCTCAGATCTAAAACCGATCTACTTGGATAACGTAAGATAATGCTAGAATGGATATAATGACTTATGCACTAAAAGCTCAAGGTTAATAATGGAATGAGAATAATAAAAATAACAATAAATGGTAATAAATATAAAAATTTACCCAATATTGAATGAGGTGGATGATTCCTCTTTCTGATAAAGATGTAAGACAAATAACTACGGGAATATTGGAGACTTCCTCGCATCTGATGTGAAAAGGTAGAATATATAATTCAAGAAATTGGAAGGATGTTCTTTTCAAGAAATTGGGTTTTATGGATGGAATGATTACAAATCCCAAGGAAGAAGGTTTTGAAGTCGATAGATGGTTGTTGCTTGGGTCTTTAACACCATAGATCCTCTTACATGGAAACTGTTGAAGAACGTAACTATATATGTTGAGAGAAGAAAGGCAGATGTATGTACGTACGGGGTTATCTAATAAATTGTGAGGTAACACTTTTGGAATTTGTTGGATTAAGGACTGTTATATTTGAAAATAATAAGCTGATGGATGTTCTTTTCAATGAAAATATATAATTGCTTTGTGTGATACAGTACAGGACCAGACTTTAATTTGTGGGTGATCCAACAATGAGATGGGGTATATTATTTGAAGTCAGTGGCATATATATATTTTTGATTTATAGCGTTGTATTGGTCATCCCTCTAACAACATAGTTTCTCTGCTTCCTGGAATTATGAGTTATGTAATGTTTGTTTAAGAGCAAAACAAACAAGAGAATTTTTACCTAATATATAAAAGTAGCGATTTATTTAAATTACTTCATTGTATCTTTCTTACTTTTCTCGTGGTGTGTGGGTCGGTTAAACATGAAATAAAATAATTTAATTTGTTCAATGGTTATCTTATGACGACTCAGTTTAAAAAATTCACTTGTCGTGATGTTATTTTTAGCTCTCCACTCCGCTGGATTCCTCTGGTGCTTAATGATCAAATGATATTAGAGTTTCTTAGACTATCGGATGCAAGTGGGTATATATATAATTCTGATGCTACAATTGAGCCATTTAATGTTTTAAACCTAGGCTTCTAGTTCTTGGTAACAACTACAAGCAAGTGGTTGGAATTGATTACAATCAAACTTTTGGATTAGCGAAGGGCAATCCAGGTGAGGGAATTTTCTTACGAGCTCATACCAATATGCTCCTACGTGATTCTAATTATGCAAGTTATCCGATGACACGACGTTCTTTAACTGGTTATTGAGGTTGATTGTCGCTTCGTACGTGATGAAATAACAGTTGGTAACGTTGTTGCATCTCATGTGCGCACTTCTGAACATAGCAGATATATTTATTAAAGCACTTGGGAAACAACAATTTTTGTACCTACTTTGCAAGTTGGCCGTTTGCGATCTTCATGCTCCAACTTGAGGGGGAGTATTGGGAGATATAACATAGTTGTAAATATGGTGTAATATTATTTTGTGTTTATTTTAGGAAGTTGTATATGTTTAGGTGACTATAGTAATGGTTTCCTTATTTTCTACAATAGCTTTCTTAGTTAACAAGACATAAATTTTATATATATTAACACGTCATTATTCAATAGAAGACACATAACTTCATTCTCTCTTAAACTCTTCACTAAAAGTTATAAGTTGAGAGTAATCAAAGCTTTTGGATGATTTTGACGTTTACAAAATGCATAAATGAGCACAAAAACTATTTAAAACGAAGAGATACATTTTGGTGCGAGTTCATAAAAGTAATAAATGCTAATTCAAAGGTAGCTTGCAGGAAATCCATAAATAAAACAAAATGTAAGTTCTTGTTGAATTCTGTGGCATTCTTAGGTGACGTGGTATCAAGTGAGGGTATTCTGGTATCCGAAGAAGGTGGAGGTAGTGTAAAATTGGCCTAGACCCTCCTCAGCTACAGAGATTCGCAGTTTCCTTGGCTTGGCGGGTCACTACCCTCGTTTTGTGGAAGGGTTTTCATCGATTGCAACCTTTATGACTAGATTGACCTAGAAGGGTACTCCATTTCAGTGGCCAGAAGAGTGTGAGGCGATCTTTCAAAAGCTCAAGACAGCTTTGACCATGGCCCCAATTTTAATATTGCCTACTGGTTCGGGGTCTTATATAGTATATTTTTATGCTTCATGGGTTAGCCATGAAGCAGTGTTGATGCAGGACGGCAGGGGGATTACCTACGCGTTTAGGCCGTTGAAGATACATGAAAAAAAAATTACCTTGTCCACGACCTTGAGTTAGCTGCTATTGTTAATGCCCTTAAAACAAGTGGTGTCATTATTTATGCAGTGTGCCTTGTGAGATTTATATTGACCAATGGAGTTGCAGCATATATTCTAGCAAAAGGATCTATATTTATGCCACAGAAGGTGGTTAGAACTACGTTAAGGATTATGACATCACTATCATGTATCACCCGGGCAAAGCCAATGTAGTGGCCGATGCCTTGAGTTGCCGGGCAGAGAGTTTGGGAAGTTTAGCTTACTTACTAGCTTCAAGAGGCCTATGGCGATGGATGTTTAGGCCTTTTCCATCTAGTTGTGAGGTTGGATCATTCAGAGCCTAGTCTGATTTGTAGCTCGGTGCCCCAACTGTGACCAGGTTAATTATAAGAACCAGAGACCCGGTGGGTTGGTTTGAGTACGGTAAAGTTGGACTATTGGGCACATGCTTGGTTTAGACTGCTTTGGAAAAGTTTAAAGTAATTCAGGATTTACTCTATAAAGCCTCGTCAGGACAGAAGAGTTATGCGGACCGAAAGAATCGGGATGTTTTCGATATGGTCGAAGAGAAGGTCTTGACTCGTGTTACGACTAAAAGGGGCATTATGAGATTTGGGAATAAAGGGAAGTCGATTCTATGGTTTATTGAACCTTTTGGGATATTAAGGCATATTGGAGAAGTTGCTTATAAACTTGCACTACCT
The DNA here is from genome assembly GCA_032618575.1 of Nicotiana noctiflora. NCBI lineage: Eukaryota > Viridiplantae > Streptophyta > Magnoliopsida > Solanales > Solanaceae > Nicotiana > Nicotiana noctiflora. The sequence continues at coordinate 84,537 of JASVEL010003181.1, read as the reverse complement.
CCCAGCTTGGCAGGAGTTCATCCGGTATTTCATGTCTCGATGCTCCGAAGATATCACGGGGACCCGTCGCACGTGTTGGATTTCAGATCAGTCCAATTGGACAAGTATCTATCCTATGTTGAGGAGCCAGTGGCAATATTGGACAGGCAGGTCCGAAAGCTCAGGTCCAAGGATATAGCTTCAGTAAACATTTAATCGCGGGGCCAGTCGGTCGACAAGGCCACTTGGGAGATTAAGCGGGATATTCCCTATCTTTTCCCTACTCCATGTATGTTCTTTATGCTCGTTCGAGTACGAACGAATGTTTAAGTATGGGAGAATGTAACAATCTGATCGGTCGTTTTTAGAATTTACACCCTGTTTCCTTATTAATTGCTTCCTCTAAGTTCATTTCTACTATTTTGGTTTGCTGGGACGTTCGGTGTTGGGATTCAAAATTTTTTGGGACACTTAGTTCCTAAATGAGAGCTTAAGTGTTGAAAAATAGTCCGTAATCGGAACTCTATGAAGACGGCCTCGGAATGGGAATCCGATGATTCTTTTAGCTCCGTTAGGTGATTTCGGGATTGGGAGCGTGTTCGGAATGTATTTTGGAAGTCAACAGCTCTTTTAGGCTAGAAATGCCGAAAGCTAGTATTTTAGTGATATCCGGTTGATTGGTGAGATTTTGATCTGAGACTCGGAATGGAGTTTTGGAAATTGCTGTATCTACATTAGGTTATTTGGGATATGTGTGCAAAATTTTAAGTCATTCGGACGTGTTTAACGTCAGGTTTTTAATTAAATGCGAGTTTCGGAAGTTTGGGTTGAACTTAGGCTTGAATCCGTTGCGGATCGGTGATTTCTGTGTTTTTGGATGTGTTTTATGATTAGAACAAGTTCATAGATGATTTATGATGGGTTTGTACTTTTGGTTGAGGTCCCAGGGGCCTCGGGGTGATTTCGGATGGCTAACGGGAACTTTTGAAGTTGGAAAATTTCATAATAGCAGAAATTTTAAATGAGTGTACACAAGACCTCACTTTAAACGATAATAACTCCCGTTATATAAGGAGTTGTGTGACCACAACCTATCAAATTAAAGCCCTTTTAGTCTAGTTTCCAACACAACAAACCGTTTGTCATTTGGAGTTGTATACATAAAGTTATGACCATTTTACTGGCATGTGTCAGTAGCGCGGCTTAGCGCGGGAGCGCTAGTAGCCCGCGCTAATTGAGTTATATTCTGCCTCACTAGCGCGGCCATTAGTGCAGGCGCGCTAGTAGCAGGCCCCTAAATGCCCCAAGACCGGGTATGGAGAGTTCCCAAGTCATTTTTGGGGCAAGGGCTTGCTCTCTCAAGAGGAATCCGTCCCACTCTTCATTTCTATGATCCAAGGTAAGATTTTTGGAGTATTTTGGGTTGATTACTACTCCTAAACACTTATATTAACAAGGATTAATCTTGAAATCCTTATACTTTCAAGAAATTCCTTCAAGAACTCAAAGGAGGGTTTTGCAAGATTTCTTCCAAAAGGTAAATCCTACACTTTAGACTTACATATATGGATATATTATGAGAATATGAGTATGAATCAAGTATTACAACTTATGCCACGGTAATTGGAAGCCATAAATTTCCAATTTAAATACATGAACATGGTAGGGATTTAACGATATTTATTTGATAGAATTTTGTTGGTTGGGTTTGGAAGTTATAAATTGGTTAGGAATGATGGTGAGATGAATTGTTAGTTAATGATGATAGTTGGAAGAACCAGTACGATAGTTATGAGGTGAAAATATCCATGCCTATAAGGTGTTTGATAATATGCCTAAATGGCATAAGTTATGGAATTTATTACCAATATTGGCCCTATTGAATGTTGAATTGTAGATTGAAGTTACATAACTATATTGGATCATTGTAGTATTATTATGGGGCGAATTTTGAGTATGTATGGCTAAAAAACCCCATCTTTTAGAAATCGAGCTTCATCGATGTTTGTGTGATCTTGGTCATTTTTCATAATTTTGAGTATTAGCTTAGAATTCAATTGTAGAATAAATTACTTGAATTATTATTTACAATATGAAATTTAATTGGATAGAGTTGAGCCATTTGGAGTCAAATACACGTGGCAAGGGCGTGATCTCAGGTTGACTTGCACTTCTTCGAGGTAAGTGGCTTGTCTAACCTTGTGTGGGGGACTTCGTCCCTTAGGATGTGATATTGGGTAATTGAATGCCTTGTGTGTGAGGTGACGAGCACGTACTTGAGATAATTGTTGAAAACCCAGATTTTTACTTAAATACTTGATTTGGATTTTCTTTCATAATTGCCTTACTTTACTTGCTATTATAGCATGTGCTAACGTAGAAGAGCACGTTTAATTGACCCAAGTTTCCTATTTGTTAAGTTGTCTTAAATGTGATTACGTGGGGCATGCTAGGCCATTATTATTTGTTTCCTTGTATTATTGTACTTAAATTCCTGAATATTTCTCTGATGTTGTTTGCGCATTTATTTTGGGACTGCGGGTTCAATTCCTGGAGATCCTTGTTACTGAGATGAGTGGACTGCGGATTCAATTCACGGAGATCCCTGTTACTGAGATGAGTGGACTGCGGGTTCAATTCCCGGAGATCCTTGTTACTGAGATGAGTGATTGCGGGTTCAATTCCCGGAGATCCTTGTTACTGAGATGAGTGGACTGCGGGTTCAATTCCCGAAGATCCTTATTACTGAAATGAGTGGACTGCGAGTTCAATTCCCGGAGATCCTTGTTACTGAGATGAGTGGACTGCGGGTTCAATTCCCGGGAGATCCACGGACAGTTGAAGGACACTTGTTATGTTATTTTTCCTTGTTAGCTTTAATTGCTAGTGACTTGTAGTTTCTATTCTGTTTTGCTGTTATTTCAGATTATTTACTGCTTTACACTGTTCAATACTATTATTATATTATTCTCGGTAGGGCCCTGACCTTCCTCGTCACTACTCCATCGAGGTTAGGCTTGGCACTTACTGAGTACCGCTGTGGTGTACTCATGCTACTCTTATACACACTTTTGTTGTACAGATCCAGGTACACTTGATCGAGCACATTATTAGTGATCCAGGCGTTATATTCGAAGACTTAAGGTACATTTGCCGCGTCTGCAGACCGAAGAGTCTCCTTATGCTCTATCTTGTAGCTAGCGGTTTCATTCTTGTATTTAGTTGTTGTAGACATTTTCGGATATTAGAGCTGTATCTTATGGTTTGCATAGTGTCACGCTTCAAAATCGAGGGACATGACCGGCGCCTGACCGGGTTTCCCCAGTCAAGCGGACCTGGGTGCCTTTCATTCCCACGCGTTACCCCCGTGTTGATTGTTTCTCATTAATCAAATATCTTACTAACCATGAATGATTTCACATTAAACAAATAAAATCATAGGAGTGATTCATTAACAAGTTTGCAGTTTTTACAACGCCCGACATAACATAATGTATACATAAGACCGGAGTCCCACAGTTTACATGTCTACAGAGCCTCTAGGATACAAAAAAAGGGAATACAATACTTGCCGGTAACAAGGCTCCGGCTATACCTTACAAAACCAAAATGAAATCTAAACAAAAGTGGCATGAACCACACAGGGCCCCAAGGAAGAAAGGGGCTCACCAAAACGGGCAGTGGAAGGAGAAGGATACTACTGCCGATGAGCTGAAGTGCCTGCTACTGATCCACCTACAATCATAACACGAATGTAGCGTCCCCGGCAAAAGGGACGTCGGTACACTTGAATTGTACTGGTATGTATGGACAAACTTTGTCCCAAGTAAACTCAAGCCATTAAATTACATTAAAACTAATCAAGCCAACCAACCATGTTTTCCACCTTTTACTCATTTCAGATAAGCTTCAACATAAGCACATTCAAGGTCAACAAATAGAACAACAACCAATCAACAACATAAATTGCAAGTAGTCAAACATAGGGGCAATCAGTGCCTCCCCAGGTTGCAAACTCTCCTGCTGTCTCCTTTCACAATTTCATATCATTGATTTTTTTTGTATAAATTTTCAATAGCGATTTCGATCGCTTTCCATCCTTATTGCCCCTGACCACCCTTATTACCTCGGCCACCCTTATCACCCCAACCCACACCTTATTTCCTCACGTTGCGGCGCGCAACACGACCCCACCTTACAGTTTAAAACACAACAATTTCAAACAGCAGATAAGGTACTACACAAAATTTCAACAATGTCAAATAAGCAACTTGCACATTGTTTCATGTTCTCAATTATTTTTCAAATCAATATCACAACCATGTTACAATATTTCCACAATTCAAGTGTTTCATCTCTTTCCACAATAAACAAATTCTCAAGCGTTTCGTTTGTTTTACACAAGGTGCCATATAGGCCATTATAATCATTAATCACAATTCTTTACCCATTTCGACTCTCAATTAACTTTCGGTTCATATTCCATACCACATCACTCATCTTTCAACAACAACTTTGAAAATTTCACACACTTTGTCAAATTAACATTAACCAAGTAATTTTCACACATATGGGCGATTTCACCATAATCAAAATTAGCCATACATACCTGGTGATGAGTTTTCTTCCGTTAACTTTCTACTTTATGCTTACCCAAGATATCCTACTCTTGCCAACCTTGTTCTTGAAGACTCTTACTTCTACTCACTTCTTTTTACTAGAAATCAAGTTCAATAATCATGCATGAGTGTGAAATTCTATTTTCAAAAGCTATTATATGCAAACCTCTCTTTACCCAGTTTAAAACTGAAAATCAAAGAAAATAGTTAGGGTTTTTACCTTGAAAAGATTGGGGAAGTTGAATCTTTGCCCTAGAATCCTTTGAACTAAGATGATTGGAACAATCTTTGAAGATGAAAGATTTCTCTCTCTAAAAACCCTCTCTTCTCTCTCTAATTTTGGTAAGATGATATGATAAAATAAAGAAGAAAGGTGTTATATTAAAGAAGAGATCGGGTCAAAATGTTACAAAAAACTGGGCCGGGGCGAATCTGCGGTGCACTTTGCGACCGCAGAATCAACATGCGGTCCGCATAGTGACCGCAGAATGGCCTCAAAATGACTCGAGTTCTGTCACAGAATGCGACCGATATGCGGTCCGCATTCTTGATCTGCGGTCGCAAAGTGCACCGCAGATTCACTATGCGATCGCATATCGACCGCATTTTCAACACGATTTTTGGGAGACTTTCTGGAATGTTTTGCGGCAAGAATGCGGTCCGCATATCAGGTTTGCGGTCGCATTCTTGACCGCATATTTGACACTTTTCGGAAAAATTAATTCTCTACATTTTTGAAACTTAAATCACTACCAAGGGTCCGAAATTCTACGCATTCCTAACACATTGTTCGGACCATGACACCACAGCTACTAGGTTTTACGCACAAAAATTTTACGGGGCCTTACACATAGCCTGTGTTGCCCGTGGGTTTCCGGGTCTTTGGGATAGTTTTCAGAATGCTAAGTGTCAAAGTATATGTACCAAGAGGCAATTATATACATTATCCCTGATATTTCGTTTTGATTATAATATTTCGCAAATGTTATTACTTCCGCAAGGTGTTAGGCTTACCTAGTCGCGAAGGCTAGGTGCCGTCATGACATGTTCATATTTGGTGAACTAGGATCGTGACATAAATAGTAATGAATAATTTAACTACTCAATTAAAAGTTAATTATTTATTATGAATTAAATTCTTGTACTTGTAAAAGAAAACTACCAATCAAAGTAGAATGTAATGGCAAATAATTAGATTATTATAACAACAAAGAACTAGACTAAAAATACAAATGACTAATATGTACAACAAAAATTTTGAAATTTTATATAAAATACATATATATATATATATGTGTGTGTGTGTGTGTGTGTGTGTGTGTGTAATACATTTAGCTACAAAGCTTGCTACATCCCTTTTCATACCGTTCCACCAATAAATCTCCTTAAGGTCATGATACATTTTCGTGGAACCCGGGTGTACCAAATACCTGGAAATATGAGCCTCTGCCATTACCCTTTCCCGAAGCTCGTCCACATCCGGAACACATAGCCTATCTTGACACCGCAATACACCATCTTCGCTGCTGAGTACAAATGCTGAGGTCTTGTTATTCATGACTGCTTCCTTTACCCGAACCAATGTTGGATCCATGAACTGTTTTTCCTTGATTTCCGCGACCAATGATGATTCTGCTCCATTATGCACCAAAATATCCCCCTCGTCTGACGCCGAGATACGAACCCCCAAACTGGCTAATTGGTAAACCTCTCGAGCCAGGGGTCTCTGATCCACACCCAAATGAGCCAAACTACCCATGGATTTTCGACTAAGAGCGTCGGCTACCACATTTGCCTTTCCTGGATGGTACAATATGTTCATATCATAGTCCTTGAGCAATTCTAACCACCGTCGCTGTCTCAGATTTAGCTCCTTCTGCTTGAACAAATACTGGAGGCTCTTGTGGTCCGAAAACACATCTACATGAACTCCATAAAGATAGTGCCGCCATATTTTCAAAGCAAACACAACAGCTGCAAGCTCCAAATCATGCGTCGGATAATTCTTCTCATGGTTCTTGAGTTGCCTGGAAGCATAAGCTATGACCTTTCCGTGCTGCATCAATACACATCCCAAACCGACTCTGGAGGCATCACAATAGACTACAAATCCCTCTGTGCCTTCTGGCAAGGCCAATACCGGTGCCGAGGTCAATCTTGACTTCAATTCTTGGAAACTTTTCTCACAAGCATCGGACCACTGGAACTTCACTGCCTTCTGCGTCAGTTTTGTCAATGGGGAAGCGAGGGTTGAGAACCCCTCTACAAACCTCCGATAGTACCCTGCCAAACCCAAGAAGCTACGAATCTCTGTTGGGGTCGTGGGTCTAGGCCAATCTTTCACTGCCGCAATCTTCTGAGGATCCACCAGAATTCCCTCACTGGAAATAACATGCCCTAGAAAAGCTACAGACTCCAACCAAAACTCACATTTTGAGAACTTGGCATACAATTGATGCTGAAGAAGGGTCTGCAATGTTTCTCTAAGGTGAATGGCGTGATCTTCCCTGCTTCGAGAGTAGATGAGGATATCGTCAATGAATACAATTACAAAGGAATCTAGGAATGGCTTGAAAACTCGATTCATAAGGTCCATGAAAGCTGCTGGGGCGTTGGTTAGCCCAAAAGACATAACCAAAAACTCAAAGTGACCATAACGAGTTCTGAAGGCGGTCTTTGCTCCCTGATTTTCAACTGGTGGTACCCAGACCGTAAATCAATCTTTGAGAAGAACTTCGCTCCCTGCAATTGGTCAAACGGATCATCCACTCGAGGCAAAGGATATTTATTCTTGATGGTGACTTTGTTGAGCTGCCGATAATCAATACACATTCGAAGTGACCCATCATTCTTTCTGACAAAGAGAACCGGAGCACCCCATGGTGATACACTCGGTCGTATGAACCTTTTTTCTAATAAATCCCTCAGCTGCTCCTTTAACTCCCTTAACTCTGCTGGCGCCATTCTGTATGGTGGAATGGATATTGGCTGAGTATCCGGCAATACATCGATCCCAAATTCAATCTCCCTATCCGGCGGAATGCCTGGAAGCTCATCTGGAAACACTTCAGGAAATTCATTCACAAGTGGCACGGACTCTAGGGTAGGCACATCTGAGGTAGTGTCCGTTACCCGAACCAGGTGATAGATACACCCTTTCTTAATCATCTTCGAAGCCTTAAGGTAGGAAATAAACATACCCCTTGGCACTACACCATTTCCTCTCCATTCAATAACTGGCTCGTTAGGGAACTCGAGCCTCATAACTCTCGTTCGACAGTCAAGTTTGGTAAAGCACGAATAGAGCCAATCCATCCCCATAATTACATCAAAATCTACCATCCCAAGCTCAATAAGATCGGCCGTGGTATCACGACCACCTACCGTAACAACACAATTCCTATAGACTCGTGAGGCTGCAATAGAATCACCAATAGGAGTCGACACGGAGAACGGCTCATGAAGCTGTTCGGGTACTATCCCAAAACTTGAAGCAATGAATGGAGTAACATAAGACAAGGAGGACCCCGGATCAATAAGGGCATAGCAATCAATAGTCCGAACAGACAGGATACCTGTAACAATATCTGGAGAAGCCTCAGCATTTTGGCGGCCACTCAATGCATAGAATCGGCTAGGTCCACCCCTACCATGAGCTCCACCCCTAGCTGCACCACGCCCTGCTGATGCTGGAGTACGCGCTGATGATGTAGCAACCGAAGAACCGGATGACTGAGCAGATCCCCTACCTATACCCTGACGGGGTGCACGATAGTCTCGTTGAATGTGACCTCTCACCCCGCACCCGAAGCACACTGGAAGGTCAAGGTAGCAAGTCTCTGTATGAAATCTCCCACACTTGGGGCATGTAGGTCTCCCCCGCTGCTGGGATCTCACCCCAGGACGACCAGACTGACGAGACCTCCTGCTGTCTGAACCAGGTCTCGAGTAACTGCCCTGCTGATGACTGTGCACGGATGGCAGTGCAATCGCGGAGGACTGAGCATATGACTGGGATGGCCCTGATGACCCTTTCCCTGGAAGTGATCTCCCCGAATGACCCATTGACCGGGCCCTGCTGCTATTTTCTCTTTCTGCACGAATCTTCAATTTCCTGGCCTCTGTGGCCTGAGCAAACCCCACGATCCTCCCATAGTTCATATCCGAGTGCAAAGCTGTTGTGGCGGCCTCATTCACTACCAAAGGGCTAAGGCCCTGAACAAACCGTCGAACCCGGGCATCCATGGTCGACACTAAATGAGGAGCATACTTGGACAACCTTACGAACTCCATGTGATACTCCCAAACACTCATACTGCCCTGTTTGAGGACCTCGAACTCTGTGGCACGGGCTGCCATCACCTCGGCATGCAAGAAGTGGTCCATAAATGCATCTACAAACTCATCCCATCTGGCCGGAGGGCTCCTTTCCTCACGGGAATCCTCCCACATTTCGAACCATGAACGTGCCGCTCCCTTCAGCCTGTAAGAGGCCAACTCTACCCCCTCTATATCTGTAGCCTTCATCACTCTGAGGGTCTTGTATATCTCATCAAGGAATTCTTGTGGGTCAGCCTCTGGATCGGTACCTGAAAATTCTGGAGGGGCCAATCGCAAGAACTGGTGGACTCTGGAGCCAAAGGAATCTCCCTGTCTGCTGGAGGATGCAGGGACATCATGGGATCTCTGGGCCTGGGCAGCCACTAACTGTGTTAACATATGAATGGCTCCCCTAAGATCTTCATTAGAGATACCAGAGCCCGAAGCGGGAACTGTATCTGAGTCAGGAACACTGGCAGGAGGAATGGTAGCATCCTCTGCCGCAGCTGGAATAGGGACACTTGGGTTTTGAACAGATGGGCCAGGCAAATTCGGGACTGGTGGGTCATTCTCTCCCACGGCATCGGGTACATGATTAACAGCTGCACTTGGGCCCGCATTGGCCCTAAGGCCGAGTCTAGCCTTCTTCTTAGGTGCCATATTCTGAAAATTTGGGAACAAGGCGCGAATTAGACACAGATATTTCCACATTGCACTTTACCGCACGATATAGATTAACAAAGAAGTAGGTAAATTCCTAAATGCTCGTGTAGCCCCCTACTTATATGATGTGGTCGACAACACACCTATAAGAAGGGCACTACTAGACACGGCTCCGAGACATCCTAGGACACTTTAAAAACCATAGGCTCTGATACCAAGTTTGTCATGCCCCAAATCGGAGAACATGACCGGCGCCTGACCGGGTTGCCCCAGTCAAGCGGACCCGGATGCCTTTCATTCCCACGCGTTACCCCTGTGTTGATTGTTTCTCATTAATCAAATATCTTACTAACCATGAATGATTTCACATTAAACAAATAAAACCATACGAGTGATTCATTAACAAGTTTGCAGTTTTTACAACGCCCGACATAACATAATGTATACATAAGACTGGAGTCCCACAGTTTACATGTCTACAGAGCCTCTAGGATACAAAAAAAAAGGGAATACAATACTTGCCGGTAACAAGGCTCCGGCTATACCTTACAAAACCAAAATGAAATCTAAACAAAAGTGGCATGAACCACACAGGGCCCCAAGGAAGAAAGGGGCTCACCAAAACGGGCAGTGGAAGGAGAAGGATACTACTGCCGATGAGCTGAAGTGCCTGCTACTGATCCACCTACAATCATAACACGAATGTAGCGTCCCCGGAAAAAGGGACGTCAGTACACTTGAATTGTACTGGTATGTATGGACAAACTTTGTCCCAAGTAAACTCAAGCCATTAAATTACATTAAAACTAATCAAGCCAACCAACCATGTTTTCCACCTTTTTCTCATTTCAGGTAAGCTTCAACATAAGCACATTCAAGGTCAACAAATAGAACAACAACCAATCAACAACATAAATTGCAAGTAGTCAAACATAGGGGCAATCAGTGCCTCCCCAGGTTGCAAACTCTCCTGCTGTCTCCTTTCACAATTTCATATCATTGATTTTTTTTGTATAAATTTTCAATAGCGATTTCGATCGCTTTCCATCCTTATTGCCCCTGACCACCCTTATTACCTCGGCCACCCTTATCACCCCAACCCACACCTTATTGCCTCATGTTGCGGCGCGCAACACGACCCCGCCTTACAGTTTAAAACACAACAATTTCAAACAGCAGATAAGGTACTACACAAAATTTCAACAATGTCAAATAAGCAACTTGCACATTGTTTCATGTTCTTAATTATTTTTCAAATCAATATCACAACCATGTTACAATATTTCCACAATTCAAGTGTTTCATCTCTTTCCACAATAAACAAATTCTCAAGCGTTTCGTTTGTTTTACACAAGGTGCCATATAGGCCATTATAATCATTAATCACAATTCTTTACCCATTTCGACTCTCAATTAACTTTCGGTTCATATTCCATACCACATCACTCATCTTTCAACAACAAATTTGAAAATTTCACACACTTTGTCAAATTAACATTAACCAAGCAATTTTCACACATATAGGCGATTTCACCAGAATCAAAATTAGCCATACATACCTGGTGATGAGTTTTCTTCCGTTAACTTTCTACTTTATGCTTACCCAAGATATCCTACTCTTGCCAACCTTGTTCTTGAAGACTCTTACTTCTACTCACTTCTTTTTACTAGAAATCAAGTTCAATAATCATGCATGAGTGTGAAATTCTATTTTCAAAAGCTATTATATGCAAACCTCTCTTTACCCAGTTTAAAACTGAAAATCAAAGAAAATAGTTAGGGTTTTTACCTTGAAAAGATTGGGGAAGTTGAATCTTTGCCCTAGAATCCTTTGAACTAAGATGATTGGAACAATCTTTGAAGATGAAAGATTTCTCTCTCTAAAAACCCTCTCTTCTCTCTCTAATTTTGGTAAGATGATATGATAAAATAAAGAAGAAAGGTGTTATATTAAAGAAGAGATCGGGTCAAAATGTTACAAAAAACTGGGCCGGGGCGAATCTGCGGTGCACTTTGCGACCGCAGAATCAACATGCGGTCCGCATAGTGACCGCAGAATGGCCTCAAAATGACTCGAGTTCTGTCACAGAATGCGACCGATATGCGGTCCGCATTCTTGATCTGCGGTCGCAAAGTGCACCGCAGATTCACTATGCGATCGCATATCGACCGCATTTTCAACACGATTTTTGGGAGACTTTCTGGAATGTTTTGCGGCAAGAATGCGGTCCGCATATCAGGTTTGCGGTCGCATTCTTGACCGCATATTTGACACTTTTCGGAAAAATTAATTCTCTATATTTTTGAAACTTAAATCACTACCAAGGGTCCGAACCGCGTCTACGCATTCCTAACACATTATTCGGACCATGACACCACAGCTACTAGGTTTTATGCACAAAAATTTTACGGGGCCTTACACATAGCCTGTGTTGCCCGTGGATTTCCGGATCTTTGGGATAGTTTTCAGAATGCTAAGTGTCAAAGTATATGTACCAGGAGGCAATTATATACATTATCCCTGATATTTCGTTTTGATTATAATATTTCGCAAATGTTATTACTTCCGCAAGGTGTTAGGCTTACCTAGTCGCGAAGGATAGGTGCCGTCATGACATGTTCATATTTGGTTAACTAGGATCGTGACATAAATAGTAATGAATAATTTAACTACTCAATTAAAAGTTAATTATTTATTATGAAATAAATTCTTGTACTTGTAAAAGAAAACTACCAATCAAAGTAGAATGTAATGGCAAATAATTAGATTATTATAACAACAAAGAACTAGACTAAAAATACAAATGACTAATATGTACAACAAAAATTTAGAAATTTTATATATATATATATATATATATATATATATATATATATATATATATATATATATATATATATATATATATATATATATATATATATGTGTGTGTGTGTGTGTGTGTGTGTGTGTGTGTGTGTAATAATCATTTTAAATAGGTACTTTTATAGTGATTTGGTTCGAATTTTTTTTTTTTTGATTTTTTTTTATTAAAACTAAAATCAAATCAAATTTGATCGGTTCTTAAAATTCAAAACCAAAATCAAATCAAACCAAACCTAAAAAATATAGATTTTTTTGTCGGTTTGGTTTGATTTTCTATTTGATTCAATTTTTCAGGTTTTTATGAACACCCAAGATGCAACTATCAAAGGTGATTAAAAGATTATCACAGAGCATCACAGAACCTTGGCTATTAATGTTATTCTCACTGTGTAAGATAGAATTTCTAAAGTGCCTGTGAAAAGTGTCGATATAAAGGATGTTGCTGAGTTATGCCATGACATTGGTATTTCAGAGTTACCATGGAAAAGGGAGTATTTTACATGGACTAATAAAAAGCAGTGTGATGATAGGGTATGGAGTCATATAGATAGGGTGTTTGGGTGTTGTATGGATGATGAACTACAATCACCGGAGCACTATGGGGAGCCTTATATTTCATATCATAGTCCCATGTCTATCAACATAAGGCAACCAAGGAAATTAAACAAGAGTCATTTCAGATTCTTTAATATATGGGCAAGTCATCCTGATTTTGAAATGCTAGTAAGGGAGGAATGGAAGAACATCAAAACAACAGGGAAGATGGTGAGTATTTGGACAAAGCTTAAAAGGATGAAAAGTCAATTTAGACAACTGAATGAAGATGGGTTTAAAGGAATAACTGAGAGGATAACACAAGCAAGGCAAACCATACGTCACATTCAAAGTAAGATGCAAAATAATTATAGTGACATACTGCTAAGCCAAGAGAAAGAATGGTTGCACAAGCTGGAAACATGGTCAATGGTGAAAGAAAAGATATTGCAGCAAAAGGCAAAAGCAAACTGGATCAAGTTGGGTGATGCCACTAATAAGTTTTTTTCTCCAGTAATAAAGGAGAGGCAACAGAGAAAACAAATAATGGAACTACAAACATCATCAAGAAGTACCATAACAGTTCATGCAGCTATAAAGGAGGAGATTATATCCTTTTACAAAAGCTTAATGTGAACTAGATCACATGTACTTCCAGCTACGGACAAGATGATAATGAAAGAAGGGCCAACTCTACCATGTTAGATCTGTATGCACAAGAAAGTATAGGGTTTTGCGCTTTTTTTGTTATAGATCTAGAAGAAACTAAAATTTTAACTAGAAAATTCCCACAGATGGCGCCAAATTATTTGACCAAAAAATATAAACTTTCGGTTAAGCTAATTAAGTAAAAGAATAATGGATTAATTCTAGTTAAATATAAATACCTCAGATCCAAAACCGATCTACTTGGATAACGTAAGACAATGCTAGAATGGATCTAATGACATATGCACTAAAAGCTCAAGGTTGATAATGGAATGAGAATAATAAAAATAACAATAAATGGTAATAAATATAAATAAAGAGAACGATTCACCCAATATTGAATGAGGTGGATGATTCCTCTTTCTGATAAAGATGTAAGACAAATAACTACGGGAATATTGGAGACTTCCTCGCATCTGATGTGAAAAGCTAGAATATATAATGAATCGAATGAGGTGGATGATTCCTCTTTCTGATAAAGATGTAAGACAAATAACTACGGGAATATTGGAGACTTCCTCGCATCTGATGTGAAAAGCTAGAATATATAATGAATCGAATCTCTTTAGAAAAGTGGTGTTTGTATTTATCTAAAGAGTCAACTTTTCAAGAATGCTCTTATCAGAATCAATAATACATGCTATTTTCCTTCTCTGCCCCTTTCTCTTTACATGGGACATGCTCCTAGTTAGACCTAAGAGTACAAGAACAGAGAATATTCAATAGAATATTCTCCCAAATGTCCTATCACAAAACTAGTCACTATTGTTGCTTCAAACATTGGACCTTGGCCATAATCGACTGCTCGGCAATAAGTTTCATTAATCGCTATTTGACCTTGGCCTAATCACTTCTATAACATCTCCTCGTACAGAATTTCCTTTGTCAGATTTTGACTCATGCGTTAACAATGGGTCCATTTGGCTTTGGTGATAAAAAGCATGCAAGAGCTAATTATAAAGCACTTTTAAGTATTGAATATATTATAAATATACAATGTACGTGTTTGATATAATTATTGAAGATGATATTTAGCAATAGTAAAATATTATTAAAGCTAGCTAGTATGTTTACATGGAAAAGGAGGAACGAGCAAAATGGAATTGTTTTAGGAAGGATATAATATAAAGAAATATTAACGATATAATTGTAGCGAAACTAAAAAAATCTTATAAGCTAAATATTGGGAGATAAAACATGGTTGTAAATATTATTTTGTGTTAAGTTATATAAGTTATTTTCTAGGATAATTTTGTTGGTTAACAAGACATAGGTTTTGTATAGAAGAGCTGATTATTGAATAGAAGACACATAAGTGAAGGAATCGGTTGAGATGTGAATGAGGAAGCGGCATGAATGATCCAATAATATTTCTTGATGACATAAGAATATATATGCATAACTCGACGGCTTTAGAGCTACAAAGAAATTGGGTTTTATGGATGGAATGATTACAGATCCCAAGGAAGAAGATTTTGAAGTCGATGGATGTTGGTTGCTTGGGTCTTTAACACCATAGATCCTTTTACATGGAAACTATTGAAGAACGTAACTATATATGTTGAGAGAAGAAAGGCAGATGTATGTACGTTTGGGATTATCTAATAAATTGTGAGGTAACACTTTTGGAATTCGTTGGATTAAGGTCTGTTATATTCGAAAATAATAAGCTAATGGATGTTCTTTTCAATGTAAATATATAATTGCTTTGTGTGATACAGTACAGGACCAGACTTTAATTTGTGGGTGATCCAACAATGGGATGGGGTATATCATTTGAAGTCAGTGGCATATATATAATTTTGATTTATGGCATTGTATTGGTCATCCCTTTAACAACATAGTTTCTCTTCTTCCTGGAATTATGAGTTATGTAATGTTTGTTTAAGAGCAAAACAAACAAGAGAATTTTTACCTAATATATAAAAGTAGCGATTTATTTGAATTACTTCATTGTATCTTCCTTACTTTTCCCGTGGTGTGTGGGTCGGTTAAACATAAAATAAAATAATTTAATTTGTTCCATGGTTATCTTATGACGACTCAGTTTAAAAAATTCACTTGTCGTGATGTTATTCCTCTGGTGCTTAATGATCAAAGGATATTAGAGTTTCTTAGACTATCGGATGCAAGTGGGTATATATATAATTCTGATGCTACAATTGAGCCATTTAAAGTTTTAAACCTAGGCTTCTGGTTCTTGGTAACAACTACAAGCAAGTGGCTGGAATTGATTATAATCAAACTTTTGGATTAGCGAAGGGCAATCCAGGTCAGGGAATTTTCTTACGAGCTCATACCAATTTGCTCCTACGTGATTCTAATTATGCAAGTTGTCCAATGACACGGCGTTCTTTAACTAGTTATTGAGGTTGATTGTCGCGTGATGAAATAATAGTTGAGTTCTGTCCTGTCGAGTTATCAATATTAAACTTCACTTGACACCAGTACGTGTAACAGAGCACATCAGCTCTTAGTTTATACAAGAATTCTTTGCTTTGGGCACAGAATGTAACGGAAAGAAGAGAGACGCCAATCATCAATTTCTGTAAGTGTGAATATTAAGTAATGTCTGCAACTTTACAAACAATGGAGTGTCACAAGTCATGCAGAAACAGGTTATGCATACAAGAAAATGGTCCAAACATACCATGAAAAACCGGTAATCTCTGAAGTTTCAAGAACTTGCTAAAATGGTAACTTCGGAAAATTGGATCTCTAAGTCTTCTTGAAAAATGATAGAATATTCCCTTGCTTAGGATCCTTATTTCCTGCTTTCTTGTTTCCTGCTTTACCTGGATGATGCATAGGTGCAGTACTTCCCAGTGCGGGAGACTTCTTAGCCATTGGTGGTCTGAAACATACAAAATAATGTTACAAGATTGCTAACCAGAGAGGAAGCTAAAAAAGGATGATGACTAGGAAAGTCTCAAAAATGTAGAAGACAGTAATTACAATTGAAATTGCCACGTTAACAAGCAGAGATAATCTATCATCAAACCTATAGGCTGATGGAGCCTATTTTTTACGGGTTCAAGTAAATGTCTGAACCTAATATTTTTGACACGGAACATAGATATATAAGTGAAAAACCACTAAAATATTAAGAATTATTAAATTCTGAACCCATAATTTTAGAAGTACAATGAATTCACTTAAGAACTTTAAAGGTTGAACCGAGTAAGTTCAAATCCTAATCCTTAATCCACCCTGCTCAATCCTTTGGCCAAGTTAATTAAAAAAAATGGAATACTGTGCAGACCCATTTCAAACATATCTTGGCTGATCCTAAGGCCAGAACAGTAATGTCACCCAATTGTTCATAAAAGGTGATGGTAACCGTGTCTCAACAGCATCTTAGCCGGAAAAATGTAGGAAAGCTTTTGTATGTTTGGTTAATTAGCCTCAATGCTCTGTAGGCCTCTCTAACATGCATATACTTTTAGTCAGACGTTGTTAATGTCATTTCTATTAACAAATAAGGACTTGGAATGTCCAACATGAAAGCAATTATGTGTATTATAGTGACATCAACAAAATGCCTGAGCATGAATGTGTTCACCTGTCACCAGTACTATTAACTGGTTTGTTGTCAGCTTTCTTCATTGTATTACCGTCAACCTTTGCTTCTGCATCTTCACCCTCCCAAACAACTTCGGTCACTGACGAGTGCAAGCAAATGAATCAGCGCTAAGACAAAAATCCTTTAGGCAGTTATACTAGCACATTACGGCATACAATCTGGCTACTCTTGAGTAAACAAATTAGTAGAGAGATCATCATATCCATGTGAAACGAAATGAACATGAATATTATGAAATAAGAGAATATGGATTCAAGAATAAAATTTCCTTAAATCATAGAACAGGATCTGACAAAAAAATAAAAAGAAAATGTTAATGCAATCTCCTGTGATGAGTTAACAGCTTAGCTCACTAAGAATTGAAATTTTATTCACTAGGAGCTTTCTTAAGACTGCTCTAAAAGGCCTGAAAAGCAGCAATTAGAGGTGTCAAGACTGTACATAAGTTTTCATAAAGAATTATGGAAATACATTATTGGATGCCTTTAATGTTTCATTATCTTATAGATCATATAATGTTTCTGTGAGAATGCACGGATTATTGATGTTAATTGTAAAACAATAAACCCTATTTATAAGTACACATAATTTATAACCTACTCCTATTACCTATGGGACTAGGAATATATATATATATATATATATATATATATATATATATATATATATATATATATATACCCCCTCAAGCTGGTGCATATAAATCATACGGAAAAGGTCCAAATATGCCCGTGAAATAGGACAAATATGCCCATCGTTAATAGTTGCGCCCAAATATGCCCAAACAGTCCAATAGTTGTACAAATTTGCCCTTTTTTAACGGGAACAATATTTTTTTTCTTTTCTTTTTTAATTAAGTAAAATCAAATATTTTTTTTCTAAAGCAATTTTTCTAAAAGTTTTTTTTACTAAAAACTGAAGAAAAAAAAGGAAATATTTTTTTTCTAGTTTTTACAAAAGAACTGAAAATATTTTCTAAAAGAATGTTTTTGTAAAAATAGAAATAAAATCTAAAAAGCAATTTTCTAAAGCAATGTTTTTGTAAAAACTAAAAGAAAAAACTGAATTTATTTTTACTAAAAATTGAATAAATGGAAAAAAAATTGCTTTAAAAAAATTAAAAAATTATTTTCTAAAATAATATTTTTGTAAAAACAGAACTAAAATCTTAAAAGCAATCTTTTTGTAAAAACTAAAAAAATGAAAAAAAAAATTATTTTAAAAAATCTGAAATTTATTTTCTAAAACAATGATTTTTGTAAGATCTAGAAAAAAAATTGAAAGGCAATTTTCTAAAGCGGTAAAAATTGAAAAAAATGAAATTTTTTTAAACTAAAAACTGATAAAAAGAAAAAAAAATCAGTTTTTACAAAAATATTGCTTTAGAAAATTGTTTTTTAGATTTTATTTCTGTTTTTACAAACACAATCGTTTTAGAAAGTATTTTTCAGTTTTTTTAAATCGATATTTTTTTAAAAACTGAGAAAAAATATTTCGATTTTAATCAATTAAAAAAAGAAAAGAAAAAAAATATTGTTTCCGTTTAAAAAAGGGCAAATTTGCACAACTATTGGACGGTTTGGGCATATTTGGGCCCAACTATTAACGACGGGCTTATTTGTCCTATTTCACATAGTTCACGGACATATTTGGAACATTTCCGTAAATCATATTTACCAAGCTTGTTACATATATAACTAATATGAGGACCAGTGAGGGACTTGGTTCAACTTTACGAACTTTGTAGTAGTATCTCCCGAGAGTATCTTTTCTCTGACGAAGTGACAGTCAATCTCAATATATTTTTAGTTCTCTCATAGAACACCGGATTCGATACAATATGAAGGGCAGCTTGATTATCACGCAAGTTCCATTTGGCTGATCTTACCAAATTTCAACTCCTTGGGCAACTGTCTGATCCAAACTAGCTCACTAGACCGAGCAACGACATTCTATTTCTTGCTCTTCCAAGACTGTATCCAATGACTATCATAGGAACAACCACCTGATTTTGTTGCTCGGGAGTCTAGTGGCTTTGTATATCGGTAGCGCCGGTCCTTCTATGGTCTAAAGCAGTCTCCTTAAGCCTGGCTTGGTAAGTTCAGCACAATTATTCAGGAGTTTGGCATGACTCGCAATGAAGCAGATCACTCTATGTTTTGTCGACATTCTGCTTCAAATCCCTGTATCTATTTGGTGGTTTATGTTGATGATATTATTATCATTAGCAATGATCAGGATGGTATTACTAAGTTGAACCAACATCTCTTTCAACACTTTCAGACTAAGGATATTAAAGTATATTCTGGGTATTGAGGTCGCTCAGTCTAGCTCAGGTATTGTGATCTCACAACAGAAGTATACCTTAGACATTCTTAAGGAGACGGGAATGACAGGCTGTAGACCTGTTGACACTCCTATGGATCCGAATTCTAAACTTCTACCGGGGCAGGGAGAGCCGCTTAGTAGTCCTGCAAGATATAGGCGGTTGGTTGGTAAATTAAATTACCTCACAGTGACTAGACCAGACATTTCTTTTCCTGTGAGTGTTGTAGGTCAGTTTACGGATACTAGAAGGTGATCCTGCCCAATCAGCATCTGCGTATACCACGATCTGATCATGGCCTCGATCCTCAAACAAGTCATTTGCCTGGAGCTGATTTTATATACCAAAGAATACGGACAATTGCATCCCAATGACTATCACGGGGTGGGGGGGGGGGGCTAGTGGTGGTGTTGCTTTTTGAACAACACCAACGAAAAGTGAATTGCTTACGGACAACCTTCTAAGTCGCTGGAAAATTGCACGGCCTTTCTTCCCGGAAGTTGCTGGAATGACGCACAGTGATGAGTTTCTCACTAATGCTCTAATATCATGTGAGAATGCGCGGGACAAAAATCTATTATTGATATTAATTGTAATACAATGCAGTGTTATTAAAAGTGCTCGCTTCTCGCTTTAAGTGCTGAAGCGAGGCGAGGCGCTGGGCTATCGCTTTTCTGCCCCAAAAGCGACTCACATTTAAAAAGCGCACGCTTTAACCGCTTAAGCGAGAAGCACCTCGATGGAAAAAGTGAAAAAAAGCGCGCTTAAGCGATGTGAAGGCATCTGCTAAGGTTTTTTTTTAAATTTGGCAAATAAACCATCTGTTAACAAATAAGCATACGCTCTTTTGCTGCTCCAACGACTGCTGCTCCAATGACTGCTTCTTCTTCTGTTCTTCTTCTTCTGGTCAACTCCTTTTTTCTCTTTTTCTTTCTATTTTTTTCACGTTCTATTGCTCTGTTCTACACACCTAATTTATGTCTGTTTTTCTGCCCTATTTTTCTCTTCTTCTTTCAATTTTTTTCACTTTTTTAAGCGTTGATTTTGTGCCCTAAAACTATGCTCTATTTTCTAGTTTATTGCTCTGTTTTTGTACCCTAAAACTATGGTCTGTTTTCTGTTTTTGTGATTTTGTTTGCATTGGCTTAATATGTTATAATTTTTGAGGATTATTCACTATCTAGTTTTAGTATCTATTATTTGCTTGATTCAAGAATTGAAACATTTGCTTAATATGTTATTTCTAATTAGTTCTTAACTATTTATCTATGCCTATTTTATTTTTTTAATTTATGTGTTAAATTGTGCTTCACATGGAAAAAGCGCACGCTTCGCTTCTCGCTTCGATGAAGCGAGGCCTCGTCGCTTTTTTGCGCTTAACGCTTTCCAAAACACTGATACAATGAACCCTATTTATAAGTACACATAATATATAACCTACTCTTATTACCTACGGGACTAGGACTAATTACATATATATTCACACAGCTATTCTAACAGTTTCATTATCTTAGATCATAGGGTAACACATGTATAGTGAGGAGAGGTCGATTTTCACGTTCAACTTTCTTCCCTCCATGGCATGACCCTAACCAAGTTTCAAACTGTTATACTTAATTTAGACAATTGAATTTCACCATAAGTCATACCTTCTCTTCCGCGTTCATCAATTTGTGTCTTCAATATTTTTCTCCTTTTAGGGGAAACTGGAGCAGCATCAGCCACTTCATCCTTTACAGTTGCATTCTTAAGACTGGCATGTTCTGAAATCATCTCTGAAGAGGACAACTTAGACTTCTCCAGTTCGCTGGTAGGTAAAGGTTCTCTTTCTAGTTCATGACTCTTGTTGCCAGCCTCCTTTGCCTTCTTGACTTCCTGCTTTTCCAGTTCTAGAGTACTAGGACTTTGTTTTGATCCTAAAATAGATTTCTGCTTTGGAGGATCAGGTGATGCTAGGTTGACGGCATCCTTGAATTCATCTTCTTCATCCAAAAATCAAAAATTACCCTCCTCTTTCTATTTCCTTCACCATTTGATGTTCTCCTGATGCTAACTTCACATCATCATCGCTGACCCTATCTTCTACTCCTTCCGGGGTACATATTTGAGCTGCATAACCTACGTAAACATTAGTTCCAGAGGAAAAGAAGTGGTCAGTCAAGGACCAGAACAAAACATAATACCAACTTCAATGACAAGCGACCAAACAACCAAAGGGACAAACCAGCAGGATTTGGTGTGGCATCACTGGTAGCCGCTGAAACACTGTCGGCTTTTGGCTTTGTGGATACATGACCCCACATATTAGCCAATGCCCCGCCATTTCTAGCAGAATTTTTGTCAGACTGAACTGCCTTCTTAGCAGCCGGCAATTGAGCAACTTTGTCTTTTTCTGCAGCAAGCTTACTACCCTGTCCAGGACCTGATGTGCCAAGACTCTCACTTTTGGCATCAACCACATGCAAAGAAGGCACATTGGCACCAGGACTTGGCACCTGAACCTTTTTCTGCTCAGGTTGCGCTTGAGCAGTAGAGTTACTTTTACGAAGTCCTAATGCTCCACTTTTCACCTGAGGAACAGTAGTAGTGCTTGGAATTGTTCCTCCACCATTGCGCTTGACAAAAGGATTTGAAACTCCACAGAATCTGCAATACCAGTGATCATCAGAAAGGGAATCAACACCAACCACCACATGTGCATTTCACAACATGAATTGCCTAACCACTTTTGAAATAATGAATGCTTGTCAAAATTCTTAAAGATTTGCATATCAAGGAAGAGAAAAAATTATCCACTCTAAAATATGTCCTATACCTATTATCAAGCAAACATTATCAACCGAGAGGGGGTGCCTAAAGAGCTCTTCAGCCTGCACAAATTCAGCATTCCAGAGGGCCACTGGATCCTTAGGGATGCAAGCTTGCACGCTATAGGCCTGAACTGAGCAATCATCCGAAAATTCTTTCTTGGCTTCTGCATAGAAATTAGCCGGATTATCTTTGATACTAGTTGCAATAACTAGCCACAGAAACCAAAGCGCATGAATAACAGATAGGAATATATAGAACTTCACTTCTAGCATATTTTCATCAAAATGACACTCATAAAAGCTTAAAGCAAAGGTAAAATGGCAATTCTAACATGGCTAGCTTTAATCAGCCAAAGGTCAACTTCATAAATGGATGAGGGTAAGAAAGCTGCAAACAACTTATGTAACAAAGAATCAGCTTAATGCATTCTTCATTCAGAATTAAATATATTCAATTAGTTTTTGATGTCATGAAACTGGAAATAATGAAATGGATCAAGGGCATGGATCTAACATTTTTCCAAGTGACGAACAAGAAACTTATAGTCGCAAATTCTTTATCTTTACTATTAGTTTCTTGCAGGATCAATAGACTCAAAATTACATACTTGCTAGAGCTGAACAGAATCTCCACCACAGTCCACACCAATAAAGCCCGAAATTAAAGCTTGTATCACTTTTAGGGCGTTAGACGTATCAGAATGCAGATATTGTTATTAGCATGAGCTGAACCAAGTATGAAGCTTCTGAATGTCTAACCATCTATTACCGGTAACTAGTCAAAGTAAAAGAACCTGGTCACACTAAAGAGAAAGCTTATCCTTCTATGCAATATTACAAGAGCTATGCTTCTTCTATGGAGAAAAACTTTTTTACTTAAAATAACCAACTGATATTTCAAGTATGAAACAGAGAACTGGCACCAAGAACATATTCATCAGTCTTTAGACATATGACAAAACAGTGAGGCAACTAACAGGAATTTTGTATTTATGTTCAGCTATCAGCCCCAATACTGGCTTGAGAAAGTTTTGAAGCTGATACATCAGGAACATCCTCCATATGGTTCCAACTAAGGTGCTACCTTGGTAAGAGAATGAAATAAATAATAAAAAATCGGAAAAGGCGCAATGAGTTCAGCTCGCTCCAATGCAAAATGTATACAGCTTACACCCGGTAAAACAAATTATTTCATTACAAAGTGACATTTAAAAAGGACATCCAACCTGCGAGGTTAGGAGTAGAGACAAGTCTTATATGGTAGGTTGACGGGCTAGTTTTCAACCAGCCAGCCAAGCTGTAGACCACCTCAAGACCTTCTCCATGCTTTTCAACAAATTCCTGAAGCAACCTGTTATAAACAAGCAACTAGCCTTAGCATTACAAGATGGACAAACCAAAACATACCTTACAGAAGAATCCATTAAAAGCTCTCACCTCTTTGCAGAATCTGAGGACACCAAAAAATTTCGACTCAGCCACTTGTATGAGACCTGCATCACAATAAATATAAAAGTTTAGATGGTTACTCTTTATTGTTCCTTCACCTCCCAACCCCCCACCCCTCCAATCCCATTTGATTTACTGGGTTCGAAATCTATTAGTTGTACATATTCAGTGGACTTCTTAACACAAATATAGGGTCCATAAGTTATCTTCCAGATCTGCCCCTGCTTCACCCCCCCCCCCCCCCCAAAAAAAAAAAAACAAAAAAACCAACCAAAACAAGGGGAAAGTGAGTTATTAAGAATTGCTCCCCTTCCCCTTGAAATTCTTAAACTAACAAACAGAAAACTGTTTGAACCAAAAAAGATGTGCTTCCTACATCAATGAAACTTAGCTTTATTTTTATTTTACTTTTTTTCAAAGTTAGCAAACAGAAAACTTTCTGACTAAAACAACTATTCTTTCTAAAACAATAAAGAATTACTCCTGTTAACCAATTTCTGTTATATCCTTTTCTTTTTAGTTTGTTCCAAGAGAATGATACTTTTCTTTTGTAAAAAAGAAAGTTAACTATAAGCTTCCCATTTTACCTTAATGAGATATTTATAGCCATAAAAATTTCTATGACTTATAACTACAAGTTTCAAAAGTCTTAAACAATGTCACATAAAGTGGGACGAAGAGAGTAGTTTTTTTTTTTCAGAATCAGCAAGCAGAAAACTTTCTAAAACAACTAAGCTTTGTAAATCAATGGAGAATGGCATTTTCTAAATTCTTTTAGTGAAATTAGCAAAAGTAAGGAGCTGATGGGGTCAAAAATCACGTTCAACAGGTCACTTATAATGGCAATTAGAAATATGAAAATTGACACGTTTATCTTAAATTACCGAAATGATAATTTAACAGTCAAAAAAGGAAATATACTTAAACAAGCGAGAGAGTTTACCACTTGAAGTTTGTCCGATACAAGAGCTTGAATCTCATCGAGGATGCTTAGGGTTTCCATATCATCCGCCATTTTCGGGTACGTCCGGTACGGGTCGGGTCAAATATCACAGAGGAGAAACAGTATCCAAATTTCCCCCGTAAAGAGCACTCGATTTCCCGCCATTGTAAAAGACTATGGGTTTTTATATGTAATCCGATTGTCTCTATCTTGAAGATATATGGTTCTTCATTCTCGGTTTACTCAATAATAATAATAAAGAGGGAAAATTGATGAGTAGTTAATTTTTTGTTATAAAAATAGAAAAATTGAAATTTGGATTTAAAATTAATATTTATTTAATATTAATATTCTGTTATTAAAATAAATATTTAATAACATTTCTGTTAATATTTTATTATTAACAAATAAATTTGGTCCAAAAAGTTAATCAATTGATCGATCATTTCACCAAATCCAAATCCAAATCCAAATCCAAATCCAAATCCGAAGCCGAAGCCAAAGCCGAAGCCGAAGCCGTAGCCGTAGCCGAAGCCGAGCCGAGCCGAGCGACGACGATGGCGCGAGGCTTGCTTTCTTCTCAACTCTTTAAGAGCTAGAAGAAGAGCAATTGCTTATATACCCATAAAAAACATCTTCCTCTTCCAATATGGGACAATGCCCATTTACCAAGGAGAGGGAACTTGAAATTTCACTCAAAATTTCATTTCTCTCAATTTCCCATTCACCCTCTTTTATTAATTAAATATTAAACCCAACAATCCCCCACGTGAATGGGGAATGGCTATATCATGGAAGTATGCATGAAAAACAGTGTGATTCACAAGTAAGGATTAATTGCATCTGGATAAGTAGGTTTCCCTTTGAACTTTCCGTAGTGAACTTATGTCGGATATACTCGATCAATTGGTAGATTTGATATCGTTGAACCGTCGAACATTGGTGTATACCTAGACAACCACAAGTCACACAACCAACCCTTAACCGTCTTTGGTTCTCATTGTTGTGTTCGTTTAAGCCATGAACACCGCCTGGTTTTATAAGTGCGTAGAGAACTGGCCTTACGAAATTCTCCTTGAAGCAGCTAACACTTCACACTTACATAGGTGATTCTTAATCGTGTCATCCCGTGGATACACTATTTGATATACCCCGTATCAAATTTAGAAATCATTAAAAAGCCTTAATGTATTATCTTTGGTACTGAACATTGTCCTATAAGAGAATGGACCAAAAGTTTATTTGACAATGTTGAACGTCATAAATGACTTTGTTTAATCTCCTTGAACCTAGATCTTGGGATCTCCAGTCTTCTAGGTAGAGTTATCGCCACTATGACTTATTCTCGGCCACAGTCTCATTCCCCTTGATGATTTCTCAACTACATTAGGCCTTTTGTAAGTGGATCCGCCACATTATCACTTGACTTTACATAGTCAATCGTGATAATTCCTCTAGAGAGTAATTGTCTAACGGTTTTATGTCTTCGTCGTATATGACGAGATTTACCGTTATACATAACGCTCCCAGCCCTTCCAATTGTCGCTTGACTATCACAGTGTATGCATATTGGTGCCAAGGGTTTGGGCCAAAATAGAATATCTTCCACGAAATTTCGGAGCCATTCAGGTTCTTCACCCGCTTTATCCAAGGCTATGAACTCAGCCTCCATTGTAGAGCGGGAAATACAAGTTTGTTTGGGCGACTTCCAAGATACCGCTCCTCTATCAATTGTGAATACATATCCACTTGTGGACTTGGAATCAGTTGATCCGGTGATCCAATTTGCATCACAGTATCCCTCAATGATCGTAGGATATTTATTGTAGTGCAAAGCAAAGTCCTGGGTATGTACTAAGTACCCCAAAACTCGTTTTATGGCCATCCAATGAGATTGACCTGGATTGCTCGTATATCGACTCAATTTACTTATAGCACAGGCTATATCTGGTCGTGTACAGTTTATAATATACATTAAGCAACCCAACACACGAGCATAATCCAATTGTGATATGCTTTGGCCTTTGTTCTTTGCTAATACAAGATTCACGTCAATTGGAGTCTTTGCAACTTTAAAGCCCAAGTGCTTGAATTTTCAAGTACTGTCTTGATATAATGAGATTGTGACAACGCCAGACCTTGAGAAGTCTTGTGGATCTTAATTCCTAGAATTAAATAAGCAACTCCCAAGTCTTTCATATCAAACTTGCTAGTTAGCATACGCTTAGTAACATTTATATTGGCAATGTCATTACTCATTATGAGCATATCATCCACATATAAGCAAACAACGACTTTGTGATTTGGAACATTTTTAATGTACACACATTTATCACATTCATTTATCTTAAACCCATTTGACAATATTGTTTGGTCAAATTTCGCATGCCGTTGTTTGGGTGCTTGTTTAATCCGTAAAGAGACTTAACAAGTCTACAGATCTTCTTTTCTTTACCTGGAACCACAAACCCTTCTGGTTGTTCCATGTATATTTCTTCCTCCAACTCTCTATTTAAGAAGGCCGTCTTAACATCCATTTGATGAATTTCAAGACCATAAACCGCAGCTAACGCTACTAACGTTTGTATGGACGTAATTCTTGTAACTCAAGAGTATGTATCGAAATAATGAAGACCTTCTCGTTGTCTATACCCTTTGACCACAAGTCTTGCGTTATATTTGTCAATAGTGCCATCGTCTTTAATTTTCCTCTTAAAGATCCATTTAGAACCCAACGGTTTATTTCCAGGAGGAAGATCAACCAATTCCCATGTATGGTTGTTCAATATGGATTCTATTTCACTATTGACTGCCTCTTTCCATAACAATGATTCCAAAGAAGACATACCTTCTTTAAATGTTTGAGGCTCATTTTCCAATAAGAAAGTCACAAAATCTTGTCCAAATGAAGTAGACGTTCTTTGATGTTTACTACGCCTTGGATCTTCCTGGTTAAGTGTACTTTCTTTTGCTTCTTCCCGAGGTCGTTTAGATCCTTCACTAATCGACTCACATTCCTTTTTATACGGATATATATTTTCAAAAAGCTTAGCATTATCTGATTTCTATAACCGTATTATTATGAATGTCGGGATTTTCTAATTTATGAACCAGAAATCGATATGCTTTACTATTAGTCGCATATCCTCCTATGAAAATACAATCAACCGTTTTTGGTCCTATTTTTACCCTTTTGGGTTTAGGAACTTGCACTTTTGCCAAACACCTCCACACTTTAAAATAATTCAAGTTGGGCTTCCTTCCTTTCCATTTTTCATATGGAATGGATTGTGTTTTGCTATGGGGTACTCGATTTAGTATTCGGCTAGCCGTAAGTACGGCTTCCCCCCACAAGTTCTGTGGCAAACCAGAACTTATCAATAATGCGTTCATCATCTCCTTTAATGAACGATTCTTTCTTTCTACAATCCCATTGGATTAGGGCGTGTAAGGGGCCGTTGTTTGATGAATAATTCCATATTCTAAATTTGTTCAAAAGGAGATTCATATTCACCACCCTTATCACTTCTTATCATTTTGATTTTCTTGTTAAGTTGTGTTTTAACTTCATTTTTATATTGCTTGAATGCATCTATTGCTTCATCTTTACTATTAAGTAAGTAAACATAGCAATATCGAGTACTATCGTCAATAAAAATTATGAAATACTTCTTTCCACCGCGAGATGGTATTGACTTCATGTCATAAATATCTGTGTGAATTAAGTCTAAAGGATTTGAATTCCTTTCAACCGACTTATAAGGATGTTTAACATACTTAGATTCCACACATACTTGACATTTTGATTTGTCACATTCAAATTTAAGCAATACTTCCAAATTAATCATTTTTCGTAAGGTTTTATAATTGACATGACCCAAACGTATATGGCATAATTCATTTGACTCAAGTAAGTAAGACGAAGCTGAAATTTTATTATTATTCTCAACAACCATTACATTCATCTTGAAAAGGCACTCACTGAGGTAACCTTTTCCTACAAACATTTCGTTCTTACTTATTACAACCTTATCGAAAACAAAAACACATTTAAAACTATTTTTAACAAGAAGTCCAGTAAAGACCAAATTCTTCCTAATCTCGGGAACATGAAGGACGCTGTTCAAAGTCACCACTTTGCCGGAAGTCATTTTGAGAAATATCTTCACACATCCTTCAATATTGGCCTCTGAAACATTTCCCATAGAAATCGTCTTATCGGGTCCAACAGGAGCATAAGTAGCAAACGCTTCTCTAACAGCACAAACATGGCGAGTGGCTCCAGAATCAATCCAACACTCTTTAGGATTGCCTACCAAGTTGCATTCGGAAAGCATGACACATAAGTCATCAACATCATCATGATTTTCAACCATGTTTGCTTGACCCTTCTTCTTGTCTTTCTTCTGTCACGCCCCAAATCGGTGACCGGCGCCTGACCGGGTTGCCCCAGTCAAGCGGACCTGGGTGCCTTTCATTCCCACGCGTTACCCCTGCGTTGATTGTTTCTCATTAACCAAATATCTTACTAACCATGAATGATTTCACATTAAACAAATAAAACCATACGAGTGATTCATTAACAAGTTTGCAGTTTTTACAATGCCCGACATAACATAATGTATACGTAATACTGGAATCCCACAGTTTACATGTCTACAGAGCCTCTAGGATAAAAAAAACGGGGATACAATACTTGCCGGTAACAAGGCTCCGGCTATACCTTACAAAACCAAAATGAAATCTAAACAAAAGTGGCATGAACCACACAGGGCCCCGAGGAAGAAAGGGCTCACCAAAACGGGCAGTGGAAGAAGAAGGATACTACTGCCGATGAGCTGAAGTGCCTGCTATCGATCCACCTACAATCATAACACGAATGTAGCGTCCCCGGCAAAAGGGACGTCAGTACACTTGAATTGTACTGGCATGTATGGACAAACTTTGTCCCAAGTAAACTCAAGCCATTGAATTACATCAACAATTAATTAAGCCGGCCAACCATGTTTCCACATTTTCCTCATTTCAAATAATTCTCAACACAAAGCACTTTCTACGATCAACCAATTTTAACAATAACCAATCAATCACGTAAAGCACAAGTAGTCAAACAAAGGGGCAATCAGTGCCCCACAGGTTGCAAACTCTCCTGCTGCTGTCTCCTTTCACAATTTCACATTATTGATTTTTGTATCAATTTTCAATAGCGATTTCGATCGCTTTCCATCCTTATTGCCCCCGACCACCCTTATTACCTCGGCCACCCTTATCACCCCAACCCACACCTTATTTCCTCACGTTGCGGCGCGCAACACGACCCCGCCTTACAGTTTAAAACACAACAATTTCAAACAGCAGATAAGGTACTACACACAATTTCAACAAGTTCAAATAAGCAACTTGCACATTGTTTCATGTTCTCAATTATTTATCAATTCAATATCACAACCATGTTACAATATTTCCACAATTCAAGTGTTTCATCTCTTTCCACAATAAACCAATTCTCAAGTGTTTCGTTTGTTTTCCACAAGGAGCCATATAGGCCATCATAGTCATTATTCACAATTCTTTTGCCAAATTAAACTCTCATTTTACATCACCCATAGCTCAACAACAAACTTTGAATGTCCAACGACAACATCAAGAATTTCACACAATTTGTCAATTTAACACGAAACAAACAAACTTCACACATATAGGCGATTTCACAAGAATCAAAATTAGCCATACATACCTGGTGATGATTTTTTTTCCTACTTTATGCTTACCCAAGATATCCTACTCTTGCCAACCTTGTTCTTGAAGACTCTTACTTCTACGCACTTCTTTTTACTAGAAATCAAGTTCAATAATCATGCATGAGTGTAAAAATTCTATTTTCAAAAGCTATTATATGCAAACCTCTCTTTACCCAATTAAAACTGAAAATCAAAGAAAATAGTTAGGGTTTTTACCTTGAAAAGATTGGGGAAGTTGAATCCTTGCCCTAGGATCCCTTGGAATTAAGATGGTTGGAACAATCTTTAAAGATGAAAGATTTTTCTCTCTAAAAACCCTCCCTTCTCTCTCTAATTTTGGTAAGATGATATGATAAAATGAAGAAGAAAGGTGTTATATTAAAGAAGAGATCGGGTAAAAATGTTACAAAAATCTGGGCCAGGGCAAATCTGCGGTGCACTTTGCGACCGCAGAATCAACATGCGGTCCGCAGAGTGACCGCAAAATGGCCTCAAAATTGACTCAAGTTCTGTTACAGAATGCGGCCATTATGCGGTCCGTATTCCTGATCTGCGGTCGCAAAGTGGACTGCAGATTCACTATACGATCGCAATTTCGACTGCATTATGACACGATTTTGGGAAACTCTCTGGAACGTTTTGCGGCAAGAATGCGGTCCGCATGTCAGGTTTGCGATCGCATTCTTGACCGCATATTGGACACTTTTCGGAAAAATTAATTCTCTACATTTTTGAAACTTAAATCACTACCAAGAGTCCGAACCGCGGCGAGCTTGCGAGCCGCGAAGAATTCTACGCATTCCTAACACATTATTCGGACCATGACACCACAGCTACTAGGTTTTATGCACAAAAATTTTACGGGGCCTTACATCTTCGACAATATTTGCTCCCATTATTGTTGAGTTTCCGCGGCCTCTCTTTTCAGCAACTTTATTGTCCTCTACGATTCTCAACCGAACAATGAGATCCTCAAGGGACATCTCCTTGCGTTTGTGTTTCAAGTAGTTTTTGAAGTCTTTCCACAAAGGAGGCAACTTCTCAATCATTGCTGCTACTTGGAATGCTTCATTGATAACAAGACCTTCAATGAAATTTTTATTAGTAAAAATACTAAGATTACTACTTTCAACATCAATATTACTTTGATTTATACCTTCAGCAAGGAGATCGTGAATAATCAATCACTTGCAATTCCTGGACTTGGGTGATAACAAACTTGCTATCTACCATTTTGTAGTCCAAAAACTTTGCAGCAACAAACTTTTTCAACCCGGCATCTTCAGTTTTGTATTTCTTTTCAAGCGCAGTCCACAGTTCCTTTGACGTTTCTACGCCACTATAGGCGTTATACAAAGTATCTTCCAGCCCGTTTAGAATATAATTCTTGCATAAAAAATCTGAATGCTTCCACGCCTCAACGACGAGAAAGCGTTCAGTTTCTGGAGTTTCATCGGACAACACAGGAACATCTTCCTTGATGAACTTCTAGAGACTTAGAGTAGTCAAATAGAAGAACATCTTTTGTTGCCAGTGCTTGAAATCAATCCCGAAAAATTTTTCGGATTTCTCTACCGGTGCCAATGCTGCTGGAGTCGTTCGGCTTGTTGAGGCATTAACAGTCACTATTGGAACAGCTTGGTTCTCATTCTCATTAGTCATTTATGTAAAAGAATGACATAAATATTAAAATCACGTAGATTTTAATAGAGTACAAAACCACAAAGGTTTTACTCTTCCAGAAACAGTAAAAACAAATACAGAACTAAATTAAATTCCTTAAGCTTGTTATTACACTGTATTTGTAAAATAATTCTGGAAATATAAATAAATACAAACAAGAATATGCATAAACAGAAATGAAGAAACCAATTCGAGCCCAATGAATTCACAGTGTTTACTTAAGGAATTTAATCCCCTCCTAGTACCCAAGGTTATGGATTATTTCCTCCCAGGATAGAACAAATTACACACTGGTGTAGTGGTACTTCAAACCCCAGTGTTTCAGCGAACACAAAGTTCAGTAGCAAATCACACTTACTTTTTGCTTTGTTTGATGCTAAAACTATGCATAAGAAAGGAGGAGAAACTCAAAAAATTCGTAGTAAAATTCTGAGCAGAATAGTATTGTATTTATAGCCAAAAGTTGGGCTGAAATCTGAAGAGTCTCTTCAGAATGGTTGTTTCTGCAAAACTGCCACAGCATAAATACCATTGCATAAATGGCCATTTACTCAATAATAAAGAGGGAAAATAAAGAGGGAAAATTGATGAGTAGTTAAGTTTCTGTTACAAAAACAGAAAAACTGAAATTTGGATTTAATATTAATATTTATTTAATATTAATATTCTCTTATTAAAATAAATATTTAATAACATTTCTGTTAATATTTTATTATTGACAAATAAATTTGGTCCAAAAAGTTAATCAATCGATCATTTGACCAAATCCGAAGTCGAAGTCGAAGTCGAAGTCGAAGTCGAAGCTGAAGCTGTAGCCGAAGCCGAAGCCGAGCCGAGCGACGACGACAGCGCGAGACTTGCTTTCTTCTCAACTCTTTAAGAGATAGAAGAAGAGCAATTGCTTATATACCCGTAAAAAACCTCCTCCTCTTCCAATATGGGACAATGCCCATTTACCAAGGAGGGGAACTTGAAATTTCACTCAAAATTTCATTTCCCTCCATTTCCCATTCAACCTCTTTTATTAATTAAATATTAAACCCAACAATATGTGCATAATTTTGATGTATATTTTCGTAAAACAGAGTGAAACATATATATATACCTTAGAAGGTAAATTGAAGATATTATTATATCAATATTATTTCCAGGAAATATGTTTGAAGTAGAATATTGTTTCTTAAAAAATTTGGCATAAATTATAATGATCATTGTTATTACTTCATGAGTGATTGATAATATACAAGACAACGATGCAGCAATTAAAAAAAGACGTGTTATGGGGTAGATGAGATTTTCCTGGAATTTCTTATGAGTTGAGCAAGGAAAACATGGGGAAGTATGGGATAGATTTATTTCTTAGGGCACTGAAAAGTTACTCACACTTTCGCTGCTCTTTCATGACAGCCAAACATCCTTTTCGTGTCCTTAGCTTGCATTTTTCTAAGTTCTCCATGCTCTGCACTCTGTTTTAGGGATAAAATTAGCTTTAGGTTGGATATCAACAATTATTCCTATTCCCACTATTAATAAAAGGGAGTTTGAGGAGCTTAGGGTCGACCAAAAGGACATCTTTGACATTTTATTTAATTTATTCTTATTTCATGATTAGGTGGTGTTGTACAGTATTAAACATGAATGGACATAAACACCCAAGAGCACTGTTACTTGCAGCCGTTTGGGCCTATCCGACAACTTTTTCCCTTGTTCTTCTGATTATTCTATTATATGTTTCTTACCACTTGTAATAAATGAAGTTTAAGGACTTTTACATTATGTCAGGCAATATACAAATAATTTCTTAACAAAAAATGTGTAAGGGCTTATTTAACTGATCTTGAGTGGGCCGCCATATTTATTGCTCCAACTCTGCATTGGAATCAGGATTGGTCCATATTACAGTTACTAATTAAATTATCTCAATTTCCTGATTAAATATAATAAAACATGTTGACTCCATTTTTTAAAAGAAAATTAAGAAAACTTTCTAAACTGCTTCGTTAATTAAATTGGCTAAAATATAGTAACAATTTTCAAGAATATAGAAACATAACAAATTTATAAGAAAATACCTGTCGAACTACATTTGATTTTAAAATGTTAATAAATATTCTAAATTTCCAGGAGCACTAAGAAAATATTAATAATTTTTTACACTTAGCAGAGTTATGAAAATAACTGATTTAATGTTCTTTATTTGAGAGGATATTTTTTAATGCAGCAATTGCTAGGTACAAATTGCAAAAGTAAAAACAACTCGGAATCAAGTAACTAGGGATATTTTTGAGCTTGTGGCGAGTCAATTGGTTCTTAGCTTTTTATAAACTTGCTTTTAGTTTTATGACCCTACCTACTTTTTTACACATGAGAGATTTACTTTTACACGTAAGATATCTAAAACATGTCATTTTTTTTAAATTTAAATTGTAAAGGGACATGATGTACAAAGAACACCACAATAATTATATGTGTCAATACTAATCTTAACCAAAATGTATAAGTTCGCCAAAATAAAAATATGGCATATGAAAAAAGTTTAATTACAAGGTACAACCATATAATTTTTAATTATATACTCTAGTGATGATTTGAATCATGACTCATCTTGTGATATAACTTGAAGGTATTTTTACGTACCTATACCATATATGAAATTTTATTACCCTAAATGTGCATAGTTTGTTAATTACTCGTCCAGTCCATGTTTTATCTACAAATTTTGTACCATTTGACTATTAGGCATTAAAAGGGCAAAATATTCCCTAAAAATGGGCAAAAATTAAGGAGAGAATCTTGGTGTTAATTGATTTTTTAGTTTTGATCTTTTCCTCTTATAGCCTCTGCTCTTTCTCGTTGTTCTCCTTTCTTTTTCCTTTTTCAATTTTTTTTGTTCGTTCACTCCCCCTTATCAATCTTCTTTCTTTTTTGTTTTGCTTTTATTTTTGGCGCCCTTCTTTTTCTTACATTCCCCTCTCCCTTTTCTTTCTTTTGCTTCTTTTTTTTTCTTCTTTTATGTTTTTTCCTCTCCCTTTTTCTCTAGAACTACAATTCAAATTGTCAAAAAAAAAAAATAACGAACAATTTAAATTTTTGAGTTTCAACAGCTCAAAGTTGAAAAAAAATATGTTCTTCCATATATTTTTCACCATTGATAGCCATTAAAAAGCTTGAAAGCTTTGAATTCAAATTGGTGTTTTCAAAAATTATTATTTGTTTGGATTGGGTGTTGTTGTAAATAATTCGAAATATATTTAGGAGTTTATATCTCAATTATGAGGGGTTTTGGTGAAGATTAGACTTGGTTTTGACTGAATTTCAAATTCAAAATAGAAGAAGAAGAAGAAGATATATTTCCAGAAATTGTAGATAAATTATAGATAAATTATAGAACTATAGATAAATTGTCACGACCCCAAATCCGGTCGTGATGGCGCCCAACACATTGCTAAGCCAGCCTGACCAATCAATAACAATAACGGAGCTAGAAGCTCTCTTTAGCCCATTTAAGCATATCAAGTCATAAACAACAATGATATATATATATCAAACAGGGAACCAAGTCCCAACACGTGCCAACTCCCATAGACCGAAGGGTCAAGAGTCATGAGCCTCTACGGAATATACAAGTGTAAATAGTGAATATAACTGTGCACAAGTGTGGGATGATAAGAACACAATATAGACAAGCTGGAGAATCAGGTCCTGCGAACGCTGGCAGCTACCTCGACTGTCCAATAGCACTCCCGAGCCGCAATAGAATCAGCTTTGCTGTAATGTACCTGGATCTGCACACAAGGTGCAGGGAGTCGGGTGTGAGTACTTCCAACTCAGCGGTAATAAAAGTAAATAATGCTGAAAGGAAGAAAACCACGCAAGGCACTATCTCTTGCTACACAATACCGAACTATCATTAAACTTCAAAACACTATCATCTTATTCCTTTTCAGCATATGTGAGTAGATTATTTAGAAATCTCAATTTTTAGCTACCTTTCATAATAATATACCAATACCTGGATACCATCTCAAGCAGTGCAAGTCAGCACTCAAATCAGCCTCTCGGGCTCAGCACTCCTTAACAATTTATACCAGGAGATCTGGTCAATAAAGCAACAAATGCACATGTGCCAGTAAAGTATGAGTGCTAAAATGTTATGCCACATAGTACACGTAAACCAATGTATGTATGCCATGCAATGCATATGACCGCTACGGCGTATAGCCCGATCCTTTTGGGTACCCGTGCTCACTGGGGGTGTCCAGACTCCGGAGGGGCTCCTACAGCCCAAGCACAATATCAATATCACACCTGCTGCGGCGCGCAGCCCGATCCATATACCACTGCGGCGTGCAGTCCGATCCATGCATGTGTATGCATATGCTCACATGAATGTCATGCCCTAACATATGGCCCTCGGCCCCAATCAGTCTAACAAATAATCAAGAAAGCCCTACGGGCAACAATATCATATTAGCTCACATCAAAAAATGTTATTAAGACCTTGTTCTAGTTTTTCATAACCTTAAAAAAACTGCTGAATAGCAATAATTCCATTTTAAACCTTAAATTTAGAATAAAATATGTACAGTGTTATCAAAACAGTGATACCAATCCTTGAAGGATTCAAATAGTCGGCACGAAGCCCAAGTATGATAATTAGTCCAATTCATTTTAACAATTAGGTATTATTATTATTACGCGGGACGGACCAAGTCACGATCCCCAATGGTGCTCTACCCCACGCCCGTTATTTAGCGTGCAAGTCACCTCAACACAGCACTAAGATGTGCAAGTTCGGGGTTAACTAACCCTCAGAAAATCATTTACAAGTATTACCCACCTCGAACCGACGAAAACTCATGCCTGCGACGCCTTAGCTCCTCGAACCGGCATCCACGCACGTCCAAACTAGCCAAAATCAGTACAAATATATCAAAATAGGCTAATGGAACATAACCCAATCGAAAGAACTCGAAAAATATCAAAAATCACGAAATTTGCAAAACCCGAGCCCCGGGCCCACATCTCGAAAAATTTTGAAACTCATATTTCCAGAACCCTCGTCTCGCCACGAGTCCGTACATATAAAATTTACCAAAATCGGAGTTCGATTGGCCTTTCAAAAACCCAATTTTCGTTTTCAATATCTAGGCCACAATCCTTCACAATTTCTACCCAAATTCATGAAGATTGATGTTAATTCTACCATAAAATGATGTTTATGAGTCAAGAAACTTACCTCCGATGAATACCCGATGATTTCCCAGCGTTTTCCCGTGATTTCTTCTCTCTAGGGCTCAAAAATTGTGTTTTGGGTTAATGAACCCGTGAGCCTTCTGTTCTGTGATTTAATTCACTGCCAGACCCGTTTGCTCTACGCGTTCGCGTGAGCTTCCACGCGTTCGCGATGCCCAGTTCCCTTTTACTCTTCGCGAACGCGACGCCTACCATGCGTTCGCGATGCTCAACTTTGGCTTACCCTATGCGAACGCGAACTCCACCACGCGTTCGCGATGAACAAAATTCCCAGCGCCTATTTTCCTTCTACGCGTTCGCGATACTCCTCCCGCGAACGCGAAGCCTCACCCTCATGCACCTACGCGAACGCGACCACTGGAACGCGATCGCGAAGCTCAAAACCCCTGGCCTACGCGAACGCGACACCCCTGCTCGCGAACGCGATGCTTTGATCCGCCTGGCCTTCGCAAACGCGGCCCATGCCACGCGAACGCGAAGGCTTAATGCATGGGCAGTAACCTGCAATTTACAGCAGACCTTTCCAAGTTCAAAATGCCCGATTGATGGTCCGAAATCCTCCCGAGGCCCCGGGACCCCAACGAAAACCACCAACATACTCCAAAACACGATACGAACTTGTTCCAATCATAAAAACACCATCCTAAACATCAAAATCACCAATTCCACACGGATTCAAGCCTAAGTTTCTTCAAAACTTTCAAAACTAACATTCAATCCAGAACCCAATCAAACGACGTCCGAATGTCCTGAAATTTTTCGGACATATCCAAAATCACATAACGAAGCTACAGGAATTGTCGGAATTCCATTTCGACCCCCGGATCAAAATCTCACCTCCCATCCGGTGTTTGCCAAAATTCAACCTTCGCCAATTCAAGCCTAAAACTACACCGGACCTCCAAATTCAATTCTGATTGCTTTCCTAAGTCATAAATGATCCCCCGAAACTAGTCGAACCATCAGAATCTGATTCCGAGCACTCTAACTCGATAGTCAACTCTAGGATGACTTTCCATATTCAAACTTCCTTCAAACATGCTATTTGCTTCATTTTCAATTCAATTCCCTCCTAACTCACCCGATAGGTTCTAACACCGATATAGAAGCATAAAACATATAATTGCAACATGACGGGGTGGTAAATTCCCGTAACGACGGGCCGGGTCGTTACATTCTCCCCAACTTAAACAAACGCTCGTCCTCGAGCGGATTCAGAGTTGTACTAGAAGCAACCCAATAGCTGAATGACCTTACCAAGCATATATTCGGGCGACCATACGTCACCCTATCTCACCCAAGTCCGAAAACACCATATAGTCAAAATTTCACAGACCATCTGAACCATAAATTACATTGCACTTTCTGAAATCATATGCCAAATGCTAAATCCCATGCCTATACTCAGGATACACTCGAATCCACTGCAATAACCCATATTCACTACTCCGGGTGAGATCATATGATGTATCGACAACCCAATCACTCGAGACGATAGTCTCTAATCACAACAATTGGCCACAATATCCAAATACTTGCTGAAAACCTCTTTTATTAGATAGAGTCTTATTCCAACACCTCCATATCCTGCTCACGGCAGCTGAAGCACGCGATATACCGAACCCATCTCTCAGGTTAACCATTCGTGAGCCTATTTCCCTTTTAAAACTAGTACCACAATAGGTTTCGGAGCCAAACCTCGATTTTTACCTTTCTAACAAGCTAAGATCCAATATGCTCGTATTCATTAATGACTCCAACGGTCATTTCGATTATAACACACCGCACTGGTGATAAGACACCTCAACACCGACCTAAGCCACGACGAGCACAACACAGGCTCCAATGAGAAACGTCTGAACATACTTAAATCATGACAACTGACTCAAACAAAAGAGCTGTATTTCATTTCCTCTGTACCATCATAACATAGAACTGAGATTGCGTCTCGCATTATAGAAATAGAGTACCTGAATCCTCCTCGAGAGGTCATATCATCACGTGGCCTTGCCACGATTCGTGATTCTATCCAAACACTATTACTCATGAAGCACCTCAAGCTACCAAGCTCAAAACGGTTAGCCACGCACGGATCTAGGTCTTGAACCCAAGCAATCAACCTCACCCACGGTGAAACAATTAACGTATGCTATTAAATCCTGGAAGGACACAACCGATGTGCTACTCGCCAAGCGATACTCAAAACGGTCTTTTCCTCAGAAGCGAGGAAGTATTGTATACCTCTACACTAACATCCGCCACTAAGGTCCAATTGACAAAGCAATGCCTACCAGCCGTCCGCTGGTCCTGGGTACAACTACTCTGTTGGAGCATACTCTGATGTTTTCTACTACGCAATTTGTGCCATTTTCTGACATAGTCCATATCACATTAGTCTAGACGACCTGACTTATGTCAACCAGTCTGAAATAAGGTATCATAACCCAAATTCATCATATCAAGCTAAGAGAGAGCCACTAGGGCTTCCGATTTCCAATAATCACAAAATGGTGCCGATACACGCGATATACAACCACTGCATAGGCGGATTACGAGAACTTCTAGTCTCCAACACATATATAACTCATGAATCGCTATACCTGGTTCCACACTCCACCGTACGAATACATAACGTACATCAAGCATCCATTCATACCACGAAAACCATTCAGGAATTTCACTATGCCATCAACGACTCAATTATTTAGTCAATCCAACAAGAGAATACCACCATACCACTGGATATTATCAGTTTACATTACCTTGTCCCTTTGCACCATATACCCTGCCAAATTACTAGAATAGCAGTACCATTTTCTTAAATCACCAGCAGTTGTCCGCGCTGCTCAATAATTTTATTGACTTCCCATATATTATGAACCGATCTCAAAACCTAGAATATACCATTATCAACTTTCCATAACACATCGTGTATACCATATCACACTAAGACAACATGGAAATTCATATCCCTTTCCTCCGCCT
This sequence comes from Nicotiana noctiflora, assembly GCA_032618575.1. Lineage (NCBI taxonomy): Eukaryota > Viridiplantae > Streptophyta > Magnoliopsida > Solanales > Solanaceae > Nicotiana > Nicotiana noctiflora. The sequence continues at coordinate 44,072 of JASVEL010003181.1, read as the reverse complement.
CAACATCGGCGCACTCCACTAGTCAAGGACTTTCGTGATCCCATATAGAAGAAAACTCATTACACATTCTACGCTTCGCATACCGACGGGAGTATGCTCATTTTCAAACCATGATAAAACACATCACAAACTATTTCTTCCCATTCGTTGCATAAGTTTAACTGCCAGGACTGAGTCCTTATACCTATATCAAGTTACACAACTGTCAGCACTCAAGGGCTTTGCTGCACAATATCTGCAAGACTCATTACTTCAACCACATACCAGGAATTAATCGTATTCCATTTCGTACCATTCTGGTTTATTAACAAGTTGTTCCATCTACCCAGTTTCCTTTCTGATTCATCTCTAATTTCATATCAGTCTTTACTGTAGTACGATAATGCCTCAACCCTTTTTACTACACAAGACTCGTACGCAAGACCACACGGTCTAAGACCCATAGGCCACTGAATACTCTCTCAATGTTTCCCAAAAGTACCACATTCTACCACACTTTATTTTGATGAACTTCCCGCGATTTTTAAATTGTTATCATTACTTCCCAATGCGGATACGTAGAATCCCATCATTCACATGATATAACACAAGCTTTGATCTTTTCTAACGAAATCGCCATCTTTAGCCACATACACAATCTTAAGGCACCTGACTGTTACAAGCAAAATCTTGAACATTGCAAACCATTCTTGGGCGTCATTCACCCTTATTCAGTTATAATTCAACTGTCTTATTGAACAGAACCACTCGTGCGTTGCTAGATCTCTGACATCACAGAACATGATTACTTACAGATACAATGAGATATCTTTCCTTTCTATACACCGAACATTCTCTACCAACAGTAGTTCAAAACATCCTAGTATTTCTTCACATCTACGAAGCGCCATAACCTTGTCAGAATCTTCCCAACATACTTAAAGACAGAATCACATAGCACACAATAGTGCAATCAGTTAATCAATAGCAACCTCCCCAACTTAGCTCGAAGCCATTCATCAAAGCACCCTTAGCCACTCCTAGCATTATTACTCAATTGATGCCACAATATTATAGTGAGATTAAACTCAAGTCATTTACAAGCCTTGACAGAGACTCGAATCATCAGAGACCTTAGCTCTTCTGCAATTCTTGCAGATATACATGCACCACCAATAAGCCCACTCTCTTTAGGTGACAGAAATCTTTCTAAGTCCCAAATTTTCCAAAATTTTGGCAGAGTTTCCTTTGTAAATTGGCCTATCCACCTGCCAGAGAATCACCAAACCATTCTAACAATACATCCACAACTCAACAAGATATCACAATGTATTTCAATAACATTAAATCTCAATACTACACAATTCATATTATCAACATTGTTACATGAACATGCGTTGTACCTGCTCGAATCATAACACCTATCAAATACCTTTCAATTACACATGAGAGTCAATCCACCTACCTCGCCTCAATTTAGCATTTCAGCACAATACCTTCCACCAGGATACACATAGCATAATCATTTTAGTCTTCCTGAGTTTGAACTCGTTCCACTACACATAAGGCACTTTACCTTCCAATTAAGAGGCGATGGAACTATTTCTCACGCCCATAGCTAGGGCTACATATCAAATCACAATAAAGATCAATACCGATCGTATGAACTTCATAATACCAGCTCGCAAAATTAGTACCTTGGTGCTCAAGCCATAGACAAGGATCTGGCCTCGAGTCCTCCCGACTGGCCCAACATGAACTCATGGAGATTATATCTCGCCCCTCGACCGGGGAATTGCAAGCCGTAAGGCAATTATATTATTGAGCGCTCGATGTGTACACAGACGTGCGGAAGGAATTTCAAAATTATATCTCAAGCTGAATCAAGTGCGCACGATAAGAATTCCAAGAAATGTGAAGTGTTTCCTAAAGGTTCGCAGCCTCCCGAGGATAAGTACAGGCATCCCCGTACCGATCCACAAGACTCTACTAACCGGCTCAAAACTCATGAGGCCTAGTAAACCTAGGCTCTGATATCAACTTGTCACGACCCCAAATCCGGTCGTGATGGCGCCCAGCACATTGCTAAGCCAGCCTGACCAATCAATAACAATAACGGAGCTAGAAGCTCTCTTTAGCCCATTTAAGCATATCAAGTCATAAACAACAATGATATATATATATCAAACAGGGAACCAAGTCCCAACACGTGCCAACTCCCATAGACCGAAGGGTCAAGAGTCATGAGCCTCTACGGAATATACAAGTGTAAATAGTGAATATAACTGTGCACAAGTGTGTGATGATAAGAACACAATATAGACAAACTGGAGAATCAGGTCCTGCGAACGCTGGCAGCTACCTCGACTGTCCAATAGCACTCCCGAGCCGCAATAGAATCAGCTCCACTGTGATGTACCTGGATCTGCACACAAGGTGCAGGGAGTCGGGTGTGAGTACTTCCAACTCAGCGGTAATAAAAGTAAATAATGTTGAAGGGAAGAAAACCACGCAAGGCACTATCTCTTGCTACACAATACCGAACTATCATTAAACTTCAAAACACTATCATCTTATTCCTTTTCAGCATATGTGAGTAGATTATTTAGAAATCTCAATTTTTAGCTACCTTTCATAATAATATACCAATACCTGGATACCATCTCAAGCAGTCCAAGTCAGCACTCAAATCAGCCTCTCGGGCTCAGCACTCCTTAACAATTTATACCAGGAGATCTGGTCAATAAAGCAACAAATGCACATGTGCCAGTAAAGTATGAGTGCTAAAATGTTATGCCACATAGTACACGTAAACCAATGTATGTATGCCATGCAATGCATATGACCGCTACGGCGTGTAGCCCGATCCTTTTGGGTACCCGTGCTCACTGGGGGTGTCCAGACTCCGGAGGGGCTCCTACAGCCCAAGCACAATATCAATATCACACCTGCTGCGGCGCGCGGCCCGATCCATATACCACTGCGGCGTGCAGTCCGATCCATGCATGTGTATGCATATGCTCACATGAATGTCATGCCCTAACATATGGCCCTCGGCCCCAATCAGTCTAACAAATAATCAAGAAAGCCCTACGGGCAACAATATCATATTAGCTCACAACAAAAAATGTTATTAAGACCTTGTTCAAGTTTTTCATAACCTTAAAAAAAATGCTGAATAGCAATAATTCCATTTTAAACCTTAAATTTAGAATAAAATATGCACAGTGTTATCAAAACAGTGATACCAATCCTTGAAGGATTCAAATAGTCGGCACGAAGCCCAAGCATGATAATTAGTCCAATTCATTTTAACAATTAGGTATTATTATTATTACGTGGGACGGACCAAGTCATGATCCCCAATGGTGCTCTACCCCACGCCCGTTATTCGGCGTGCAAGTCACCTCAACACAGCACTAAGATGTGCAAGTCCGGGGTTAACTAACCCTCAGAACATCATTTACAAGTATTACCCACCTCGAACCGATGAAAACTCATGCCCGCGACGCCTTAGCTCCTCGAACCGGCATCCACGCACGTCCAAACTAGCCAAAATCAGTACAAATATATCAAAATAGGCTAATGGAACATAACCCAATCGAAAGAACTCGAAAAATATCAAAAATCACGAAATTTGCAAAACCCGAGCCCCCGGCCCACATCTCGAAAAATTTTGAAACTCATATTTCCAGAACCCTCGTCTCGCCACGAGTCCGTACATATAAAATTTACCAAAATCGGAGTTCGATTGGCCTTTCAATAACCCAATTTTCGTTTTCAATATCTAGGCCACAATCCTTCACAATTTCTACCCAAATTCATGAAGATTGATGTTAATTCTACCATAAAATGATGTTTTTGAGTCAAGAAACTTACCTCCGATGAATACCCGATGATTTCCCGGCGTTTTCCCGTGATTTCTTCTCTCAAGGGCTCAAAAATTATGTTTTGGGTTAATGAACCCGTGAGCCTTCTGTTCTGTGATTTAATTCACTGCCAGACCCGTTTGCTCTACGCGTTCGCGTGAGCTTCCACGCGTTCGCGATGCCCAGTTCCCTTTTACTCTTCGCGAACGCGACACCTACCACGCGTTTGCGATGCTCAACTTTTGCTTACCCTACACGAACGCGAACTCCACCACGCGTTCGCGATGAACGAAATTCCCAGCTCCTATTTTCCTTCTACGCGTTCGCGATACTCCTCCCGCGAACGCGAAGCCTCACCCTCACCCACCTACGCGAACGCGACCACTGGAACACGATCGCGAAGCTCAAAACCCCTAGCCTACATGAACGCGACACCCCTACTCGCGAACGCGATGCTTTGATCCGCCTGGCCTTCGCGAACGCGGCCCATGCCACGCGAACGCGAAGGCGTAATGCCTGGGCAGTAACCTGCAATTTACAGCACACCTTTCCAAGTTCAAAATGCCCGATTGATGGTCTGAAATCCTCCCGAGGCCCCCGGGACCCCAACGAAAACCACCAACATACTCCAAAACACGATACGAACTTGTTCCAATCATAAAAACACCATCCTAAACATCAAAATCACCAATTCCACATGGATTCAAGCCTAAGTTTCTTCAAAACTTTCAAAACTAACATTCAATCCAAAACCCGATCAACGACGTTCGAATGTCCTGAAATTTTTTGGACATATCCAGAATCACATAACGAAGCTACAGGAATTGTCGGAATTCCATTCCGACCCCCGGATCAAAATCTCACCTCCCATCCGGTTTTTGCCAAAATTCAACCTTCGCCAATTCAAGCCTAAAACTACACCGGATCTCCAAATTCAATTCCGATTACTCTCCTAAGTCATAAATGATCCCTCGAAACTAGTCGAATCATCGGAATCCGATTCCGAGCACTCTAACTCGATAGTCAACTCTAGGTTGACTTTCCATATTCAAACTTCCTTCAAACATGCTATTTGCTTCATTTTCAATTCAATTCCCTCCTAACTCACCCGATAGGTTCTAACACCGATATAGAAGCATAAAACATATAATTGCAACATGACGGGGTGGTAAATTCCCGTAACGACGGGCCGGGTCGTTACATAAATAGTAGATAAATTGTAGATGAATTGTAGATTGGGAAGACTAAATTTCTACAAGTCCTCTACAATATGTAGAAAAATGCCAATTATGCTACAATTGAAATGAGAATTGGGATATTAAAATTCAATATATTCAGTTTGTAGATATCTTGTGGATAAAATTTCTACAAATAAACTACAAATCAGTTTAAGTATTGTATAAAGTTGTATTGTTTTTAAGAGTATCTACAAAATTACTACATTTATACTACAACTGAACTACAATCTTATGTCAAAAAAAAAAGTTGACAGCAAAATTTGCTCTTCATCTACAACAAAAAGTTCAGGAAAGTAATTTTATAGATTTTATATGAAGATTATATATTTGTTATAAATATGCACAACCTAAGTTTTATATGCCGATGGTATATAACTTTTTGATGGACTCTATCCATTCCAACTACTTACCTACCTTATTATTTCTAGGTTCGTAAGTTGTGCTTACTAGATATTTGTGTGGAGTCAAATTAAAATAATCTACTCGTATAAATATATTTTTATAAATAAAACATGAACTTTTTTCCATAGTCAATTGCTGCATTAAAGTGCACAGAACAACGTGAACACACACGCAAAGAAAGATTTTTCAGAAAAGAAAAAAATAAAGTTTTTTCAAAAAGTCATAATTATGCCCAACTTCCCCAAATTACAGTTTTCCAAACTTGAGGCGGATAAAGTGATTAATTGGAATATTTTGTCCCTAAATGCACGCCTACATTAAATGAGAGTATAATTAAAGCCTTAACTTGAATTATGGTACATAAATTGAAAGTTGGTATGCTTAAATGTAATAAACACAAACCTTAAACATGGGAGGTAATAAGGTGTGTTATATGATATATATAGGTAAAAATCCCTAACTTGAATATGCATTGAAACTTTCATTTTAGAACAATATGGAAAATTCGCCACTATAGCCCCAACTTTTTTTAACATCATCTAACTCTACGAAAGATGGTAGCAATTAATTTTGTAGTGCATACTTCGACTAAGTTAATACCTTTCACGACCAATGATTCTAATTTGTACTCAAACTTTAACATTATTCATTACTCCTTTAGAAGTGTAAATGAGCATTTTTCGGTCACATATTTAGTATTGCAGTATAGGAAAAAGCACATAGTGGAATAACTCATCAGGCAAATGAGCAAACACCTTATGGCCCTCGCTCTAAACTAAACAAAGAACAAACAAATCTTGGTAAAGAACCTATTTTATAAACTTAATAAAGAACATAAATATCTTTGTAAAAAACCTATCTCTTTGCACATATGCCCCATTTTTCATATTCCACAATCAATCGCAATTATTTACAGACAAACACATAAAATAGTGGACCAATAATTTATCCAATTTAAATAATTTTTACGCAATAGTGATTCTAAAAATTTAAAAAATTAAGAAAGCAAAACTCACCTTATAATTATACAACCAAGCACATAAATGAAGCAAGAAGAGAGAAGATGGGAAGAGAAAAAGAAAACTAAAAGAGGAGTTGAACAATTATGAGAATTTGGAGGAATGAGCTAAACAGAAAAGTTAAAGGAAATACATATAATTTGCAACTAAAATTTGTACTATTACTATCATACTATTGATATAAACGATATAAGCGACTAACTTTGTAGATTAATGCAGTACTACTCATATGATTAAAAAAAAGTTTAGTCTTATTGTGTTGGGCCCAGGCTCAACACGGGCCTACAACCACTAGTAGTTAATAGATATCGAACTTCATGTGGTGCTTATGTTGGCATCAATTTTCTGTGCTTGTATCTCTTAAAGTGCTTTTTGAGAAGTGCAAAAATTTCAGAGTTGTTACTTCAGTGAAGATCCTAGAATGTTAATAAGTGCTTTATCAATCATATGGGTTCAATTCACAAGACAAATAGAAGACGTTGACCATATCTGTGCTAGCTTCTAGTTGAAACCTTGTCTGATTTCAGGTGATTGGAGAATGCCATTCTGCTCAAGTAAGTGATGAAGTAGCTGCAATGTATCGAAGATTTGGTGATCTGCCAGACCACAAGATATTTCTTGAATTTTGCCTACACATGATTTTATACCAACCAACTATTGAAATGTCAAAAATTTTGGATTTGGATTCCCACATTGGTAGGTTAGCAAAAGTGGGTAGGATTTCTTCCTATAAAAGGAGGCCTAATGTTTAGGATTTAAAAACACCTCTCATTTGTCTTCTTATCTTTTAAGGTATTTGTATCTTCTCTCTTTAGTATTATTTCACTTGTATTTTAGAGTGGAATAAAATATTGGTTGTGTCCCAGGAGTAGGCAAAATTAGCCGAACCTCGTAAATCCTGGTGTTCCTTTTATTGTTGCTTTATTGTCTTATTTATTATTTAGTGGCTGCCAAAATTTTTGGTATGTAGTTGTGACTCATTCACACTATATACATTTGGCTTCCACAACAATTGGTATCAGAGCCAAGGTATTATCTCGGTATGCTCTGTGGTTGCAGCGTAGTCTAATCTTCCACATTAGAAAAGATTTATCTTGGTAACTGAGTCAAGGTTCTGTCTTAGTATGCTATGTGGTTGCAGCTTAGTCTGATCTTCCACATCAGAAAGGAAATAATCTTGATTTGTGTCGTCAGCTATTAAATAATATTTGTGTCAAAGATGAGAGACAATAAACAAGAAGAATCTACATCAAGTGTCAGCAATACGTCATCATTGGCATCTTCGCTTATGACAAGAATTGTGTCAAATGTGGAAAGCATTGGAGGATAAATTTTTGAAGAAAAACAGTCAAACTAAATTGTACATGAAGAAAAGACTGTTTCACTTCACCTATGTTCCTGGTACCACGATGAATGCATATATCACCAGTTTCACTAAGTTGGTCCCAGATTTGCAAAATATGGATACAGCTTATGATGATGGTGACTTGGCCTTGATGTTGTTGGAGTCACTTCCTGACGAGTACGAGCACCTTGAAACTACTCTACTCCATGGAAATGACGAAGTTTCTCTCAGAGAAGTTTGTTCGGCTTTGTACAACTATGAACAAAGAAAGAGTGAAAAACAGAAGGGTGGAGAAGGAGAAGCACTGTTCGTGAGGGGTCGTCCTCAAAATCAAACGAGGACAAGGAAAGGAAGATCTAAGTCAAGATCTAAACCCAACAAAGATGAATGCGCCTTTTGTCGAGAAAAGGGGCACTGGAAGAAAGACTGTCCGAAGTTGAATAATAAGGCCAAACATAACAATGGAAAGGCCATTATGGATTCAAATGTAGATGATTGTGATGATTCGGATTTCTCATTAGTTACAACGGAGCCGTCAACGTCATCCGACATATGGTTGATGGACTCGGCTTGTAGCTATCATATGTGTCCCAATAGGGATTGGTTTGTGGACTTTCAAGAAGGAGAATATGGAGTCGTCCAAAACAGCGGATAACAACCCTCTTACCTCATATGGAATTGGTTCAATACGATTAAGGAACCATGATGGAATGATCAGAACATTAACAGATGTTCGATATGTACCGGGTTTGAAGAAAAATCTCATCTCTGTGGGAGCCCTGGAATCAAAAGGGTTAAAAATTATTGTAGAAAATGGAGTGATAAGAGTATGCTCCGGTGCACTAGTGGTAATGAAGGCCAATCGGAAGAACAATAACATGTATCGTTGTCTCGGTAGTACAGTTATTGGGACAATGACAGTGACGTCCAGTGACAACAAAGAGGCAGAAGCAACCAGGCTATGGCACATGCACTTGGGACATGCTGGAGGAAAATCCTTGAAAACTCTATCGGATCAAGGATTGTTGAAAGGGGTAAAGGCTTGCAATTTGGAGTTTTGCGAGCATTGTGTCAAAGGAAAACAGACAAGGGTTAAATTTGGTACATCAATGTTACAACCCATATCCACACACGTTAGTTCATTCCATAAGTTAGATAACACAAATCCAAGAAGGAATTATCCTTGAGATGATAAGAAGTTAATCCGATTAATCTTAAGTGATACAAGGGTGCATAAGTGTGATTAACAAGTATTAGAAGTTAAACGAATCAAGGATGCTGTAACTCGTACTTTTGGGTAAACCTATAGATGCTAGGAGGTCATGATTTAAGGTATTTGAATCATATAATATCCGTATCATAAGTCTTGAAGTCAAACGAGTTATGAAACAAAAGTCGACAAAAGTTGTTGCAACTTAGGTTTATAGTTTTACCTAAACTTTAGGTCAAATGTTATTAAGATTCTCTCCCAATATACTTGGAATTACGGGGCGATCTACCCACCAAATTGAAGATCTATGAGTCTAGTTTTCAACGCATTAAACGGTTTATCAATACGACATTGGAATAGAGATATATAGACATTTTCGTGAGACTGCACAAGCTGCTAGGCGACAATTAGGTGGGTCAGCTACTTGGTTAAATGTCGGCCCAAAAGAGAAAATTTCGGGTCAGAAAAGGAGCCCATTAAAAGGCTTATCTTCTGCAATATATCCCTCTTTATATTTCACAAATAACCAGACCTAAAACCCTGCAAACTTCCTCCCAAAAATTATCCACAAATCCTAATTGATTTTCCCTCTCTTTCAAGTTCAAATTGGGGGTAAACACTAGAGTTTGAAGAACCAAGTTAAAGGCTGAGTTATCCAACAACTAAGGTGAGTTTACTTCTATATTTCATACATTTATTCTGCTGTAAATTCATGGTAATTCATTATATACATGTAAGAACTCACGGGACGGTGATCGGAAGCCGTGAGTTCAAGTTATTCACTTGTAGCGGACTGTTTTATGGACTGTTTTGTGTTGCTGTTGGGCTGCGTTTTTATTACTGTTTTGTGGAGTTTTGGAGGAGGCAGGTGTGGAGAAACACCATATATATGTTGGTTTGTGGTCTGCTAGTTCTTCGTAATATTTTTGGGTCGTTTGATACGACTAAAGTGGCCGTCATATGTATGATGTGATTAGGTTGTGTGTGGATTGTTTTGGGAGGCTCAATATGTTTATTATTGATGTTGTTTAGGATGTTTGGTGATTGTTTTGAATGGTGTGAAGTCATATATATAGGGGAGGTGCTGTCCGTTTCATCACAAAATAGGTTGTGATTGGTACATAATAGTTGCGACGCTTAAACGTTAACGATAGTGTCATTTCTCCTATTGTAGACTAAGGAGTCGTGATGTTTGCATAGCTTGAGGTTGTGGCAGTATATACAAGGTATGTTAAGGCATTTCCTTCCTTCTTTTGGCATGATCTAATGTGAAATGAATATGCTATTTCATAATGAATCTACTCCTAGCAACTAAGGTTGTCCATGTTGTTCTTCCCGTACAAAATTATTCTAAGAAAGTATGTATGATCCATAAGTTCTATTGAAGTTCATATTGTATGTCCATAATGTTCTTACGTCACTCCGAAAGGTTTAGAACGTGATTCCATGAGTCGAGCATGCATTATATATATGTATCTATTTGACTCTACCGAGCCGCGCTATAATCGGCCGGGTACGACACCTATTGTGCAACCACTGATCAGTTGGGTTTTACCGAGCTCCACGTGGCCGGGTACGATTCTACCGAGCCTTATAATGGCCGAGTATGTTTTTACCGAGCCTATTACGGCCGGGTACGATATGATGATGATGATGCCCACAGAGACGTATGTTTTAAAAGATTATGTATTTATACATATGTATCATGTATTTCATGTCAGTAGCCCTCAGAGGTACTCAGATGTTACAGGTTGTATATTCTCTATCCCTGCTTACATTACTGTTCGTATTTATGGTTCTCTGCCTTACATACTCAGTACTTTATTCGTACTGACGTCCTTTTATTTGTGGACGCTGCATGTCGTGCTGCAGGTCCTGATAGACAGGCAGGTGTAGCTCCCCCATCACAGTAGGTTGTCCAGTTCAGCGGTGATTGGCGAGATCCCTTCTCCGGACTTGCCTTGGTCTTGGTATGCATTTTTGTTATAGACATTATGGGTATGTCGGGGCCCTGTTCCGGCTATGTTGCAGCACTTATGTTCCTTTAGAGGCTCATAGACAAGTGTCGACTCATGTATAGTTTGGTATGCCTTGTCGGCTGGTTTTTATTGTATAGTCTTTCATTTTAGCGTGGTAGCTTGTACCATATGTATATAGTTTCTTGATTGTTTGGTCATCCCATGTTATGTAGGTTCATGCAATCATATTTTATTGTTGGTTGTTCATGATCCATGTCTACCATTTATATTGGTCTCGTCAGCCTAAAAGATAATAAAGAAGGTTAGATAAAATGTACGTTGGTGCTCGGCAAGTATGGTCGGGTGCTAGTCATGGTCCTCCAGTTTGGGTCGTGACAATCAATCCATAATACTAAAGGCATTTTGGATTATGTACACTCTGATGTTTGGGGTCCTTCCAAAACACCTCTCATTTGTCTTCTTATCTTCTTAAGGCATTTGTATCTTCTCTTTAGTATTATTTCACTTGTATATTGGAGTGTAATAAAATATTGGTTGTGTCCGAGGAGTAGGCAAAATTAGCCGAACCTCGTAAATCCTGGTGTTCCTTATACTGTTGCTTTATTGTCTTATTTATTATTTAGTGGGTGCCATAATTTTTGGTATGTAGTTGTGACTCATTCACACCATTTGGCTTCCGCAACACCAACTTCTCAAATTTATTGTTGGTCTATCTCTCATTATGCAGTTGGGAATCTTGAATGTTGTCCAAGCCATGGAACTGCCTACAGAACTTGTTTATCCCCTCTACGTGTCTGCCTCTGCAGATTGGTACTTCTTGTTTCTTTCAAAGCTGGTTCTGTAGAACCTGATGTATTTAGGTTTTGTTTTCGCTTCCATTTGAGTTTCAGAACAAATAACATCAGCTTCTTTTGTTGTTTTTCGAAAGTCAAGAGTCTATTGTTAAGAGAGGAGAGGAGAGGAGCTTCTGAAGAAGAATGCTTCTGTTGTGAATTTGGAGGATGCAAACCTCGTGAGCAAACTGTTTGTGCTATTTAATGGTATGATATACATTATGTTAGAATGCAACTTGTTTTACCCTGGTAATTCGACTTGCTAACTGCAGACTTAACTGTCTTAGGCTGCCTGACATGATTTCATAGTCTTCATTGTGACGTTTTGCTTTTCAAACTTAATGCTTCTGGACTACCAGGGAACTGGAAATAGACTTTCAAGAACCCAAAACCTGGTAATTGGTATGATATTAAAAAGATAGCTTTACCTGTTTTATGGCAAAATACTTTTGTGCACTATTAACCTATTTCAACACAATAAATAAACAACATCATGCACAATAGTAGTTTTGGTTCAAACTTCAAACCATAAAAGCTCTGTAATCCTTGGGTTAAACCATGTAATATAGACTCTTAAAATGAAATATTCACGAGTAAAAAAAATATTTCTCGCCTGAATAATATGTTGACAAATATTAGACAATTTATGGAAGCAAATAAGCTTCCAATACGAGAAGGCAAAGTAGCATTTCTATAGCATAAATACTTTTAATTTTCTTCAGATATCATTACTACCACAAGAAAAGTATCATTTAGAAAGTAGTTAACATACACGTGAAGATAAATTTGTTGCCCCCTAAGTGCAGTGTTCAACAAAGAGCTGCACGGCAAAGGGACATATCTACAGATGCTCTTGGCACCAGTCACTCACTGGTGTAATTGAAAATTATTTCTATAAGTTTCTGTCTTTTCTTGCCTCATTTTTGATTTCTGATGCATGTCTTTGTGAGGAAGGAATTATTTTCCTCTATCATTTGCAAAAAATGCTAATGATGCAGCCGTATTTGTAGGTACTGCTGGAACTGACCAGATTCCACCAGAGTCTCGAGTCAGTCCTGGAAATCCATCTTTGAGAGCAAAACTGATGTCTATTTTTTGCCGATCAATTACAGCAGCAAACAGTTTTCCGTTGACTTTACAGTGTATTTTTGGCTGCATATATGGTAAAAATCCTCTCTTTGATTTAGAATATGGGATATGTTCATAAACCATTATTGCGTGTTGTATAAAGCATTAAAAATTTCTCAAGGGGCTATAGAAACATCCAAAAACTTTATTTATGGTTTGCATTTTTTCTTCAAGATTGTGTGCAGGTATTTTGGCTTCTTTTATACACATGATATGTAGGATTTAAGCTCATGATGACTCCTAGACTGAGATTTCTACTAGTCTCGAATGATTATTTTTTAGCATTCTGTGGTGTATTTTTGGTCCTAATTTGGATTAAAAATTGGTCTTTTGGTTATGTTTATATTTTTCCATAGAGTGGGCTACATAAAGGATATGTTTATGCTTAAGTATTGTTTTGCTTGCTTGGTCTGGTTCTGTTGCAGAAGAGGTACCTTTTGCTTTGGCCCATGGGGTTCGCTTTTGGGTTTTAGAAACCTCTCATGGAAGCAACCTTGCCTTTACTTTGTAAGAGCTATTGCCTTAAACTTCGTAAGATCCACTGACTTGCTGTACGTATGGAATTTTTTTTAAGAAATAACTTTCTATTCACCTGATTCTTGACACAGTTAGGGGCTCCTTATACCGGAGTTGTACTTGCAATCTAATAAAATAAGATAAAAGATTTATTCTCCACTAACGATAAGGGAAGTAATTATCTCCCATAACTAAGTAGATATTAAGAATCATAATAGGAAAGATAATGACAAAAACGGTCCCTTATCTTTGGGGGTCATAGTCCTTCAAATATACACTTATCAGTTTTAGTCCTTTAAGTATTCAAAAAGCTGACAATTTTTGTCTAGCCCATTTAAAAACTAACACCGTTAGTTTATTTGCCCCCCTCCCCCCCTCCCCCCAAAAAAAAAACTAGCTTCAACTTGCCAACATCTGCTTCTATTTGTCATGTTTTATAATACAATTCAATTATTCTAACCAATAAATTTGTAATATTCATCTGCCTTTTTAATCAAAGAAAGGGGTTTTGAGTTGAAAAACAAAAAATGATAAAAAGTATAGTGCTACAATTACATCCTCATTTTCTTGTTTTTTTTTCTTTCTTTCTTATTTGCTGCAGTATCTTTGGTTTAGGAAAGAATAATGCGCAGCTGATGATTAATAGCAAAGCCAAAAAAATAAAAAATGAAAGAAAATTTAAAATTGTTCCCATAGTAGCATCGAGAGATAAGCTAGGGGAAGGGGGGCAATAAACTAACGGTGTTAGTTTTTAAATGAGCGTAGACTAAAATTGTCAGCTTTTTGAATACTTAAAGGACTAAAACTGGTAAGTGTATATTTAAAGGACTATCACGAACCTACCCCCAAAGATAAGGGACCATTTTTGTCATTATCTCCATAATAGGATGTTGGGGTAATTTTAGAGACGTCTCTTCAAGTTTGTCTTTGTAACATTGGCCCCTGTAAACGCGTGATTTTTGACCCTCCCCGAGATTTTTTATATTTTTAGCGTAAAATATTTAGTTTAGTTTTAATATAGCTATTTTAGCTAAATTTGACTCTTTTACTTTATTTTTACCTCAAAATGAAAAATAACAAAATATGGTTTTATTAATGTTTCGTAGTCATTTTAAACTTGAAAAATACGAAAATAGTACTTTATATTTTTTATCTTTTTATAAAAAACGAAAATAATAAAATAGTTTCATTATTATTTTGTAGTTATTTTAAACTTGAAAAATATAAAAATAGTACTTTATATTTTTATCTTTTTATAAAAATGAAAATAATAAAAAATAGTTTCATAAATATTTTGTAGTTATTTTAAACTTGAAAAATATAAAAAAAATAGTTTTATTTTTATTATAAGTATTATAGTTATTTTGATTACCTAGGATTAATTAAATAACACCATTCTCGGTTCCGGGCGAAGAATAATATTCGGGTTCAAACTACCCGGTTTTATAATTTTCGGACCTAGCTCGTAATAAACCGAGTCCACTACACTAAGGGGGACAATACATAATGGATGGGGAATAAGAACAAAGACAAGAAGAAAAAGACAAAGGGATAAAAACAAGAAGAAAAAAACAAAAAAAGGCATGGAGCTTATTTTAAAAAAAAAATAATAAATAAATAAATAAAATAATAATAAAATACCATACTCTTCTTCTTTAAAAAGAAGAAGAGAGAACGGATGGAAAAAAAAGATTTTGAAAACAAACAAAGGAGAAAACATTTGAAAACAAACAAAGGAGAAAACGAAAAACAAAGAAAGAAAACGGCAAAGAAGAGGATTTGAAAACAGAAGAGAAAAGAGAAGAAACGAAAAAAGAAGAAGAAAACGAAAATTGAAAACATTGAGAGAAAGGAAACGAAAACCATTGAAAACAAAAGAAAAGATTGAAAGGAAAAACAAAAAAAAAACAGTAGAGAATCAAAAAAGAGGATTCAGTCTTCTTCCTCAGTTCTTAAAAACAGCAGCAGCCGAAACGATCCAGCCATCGTCATTGCGACGACCCCCAGTGAACCAGCAGCCCGCGACGAACCCACCTGCTGCGTCGTCCAGCGACCATCGTTGTTTCACTCCATCCCCGTCGTCTCGCTGCTCGTCACGTAGCAGACCATCACTTGCTCCTTTCGTCGCGGCAACCGGGCATCACCAGTCACTGCTGCTGCGCACCAGCACCTCACCTTTAACCCGTCAGTCCCCAATAAAGATATTAATTATCATGAATTGGACTAATTATCATGCTTGGGCTTCGCGCCGATTATTTGAATCCTTCAGGGATTGGTATCATTGTCTTGATAAAACTATGCATATTTTTATCTCAATTTAAAGTTTCAAATGGTATTTTGCTACTCAGCATTTTTTTATAAAATTATGAAAAACTTGAACAAGGTCTTAATGACATTTCTAGCTGTGAGCTAATATGATATTGTTGCCCGAGGGGCTTTCTTGATTATTTGTTAGACTGATTGGGGCCGAGGGCCATATGTTAGGGCATGACGATTTATGTGAGCATATGCATACACATGCATGGATCGGACTGCACGCCGCAGTGGTATATGGATCGTTCTGCGCGCCGCAGCAGGTGTGATATTGATATTGCGCTTGGGCTGTAGGAGCCCCTCCGGAGTCTGAACCCCCACAGTGAGTGCGGGCGCATTTGCATGGATCGGGCTGTACGCCACAACATCATATGCATTGCATGGCATACATATATTGGTTAACGTGCACTATGTGGCATAACATTTAGCACTCATACATTACTGGAACACATGCATTATTTGCCTTATTGACCGGATCTCCTGGTGGTATTTGTTAAGGAGTGTTGAGCCCGAGGGGCTGATTTGAGTGCAGACCTGCACTGCTTGAGTTTGTACCCAGGTATTGGTATGTTATCATGAAAGAAAGAAGCTAAAAATGAGATTTCTAAATAATTTACTCATATATGCTGAAAGGGGATAAAATGATAGTATGTTGAAGTTTAAAGGTAGTTCTGTATTGTGTAGCATGAGATAGTACTTTGCGTGGTTTCCTTTCCTTGAGCATTATTTACTTTTATTACCGCTGAGTTGGAAGTACTCACACCGACTCCCTGCACCTTGTGTGCAGATCCAGGTACATCACAGTAAAGCTGATTTTATGGCTGCTCGAGAGTGCATTTGGACAGTCGAGGTAGCTGCCAGCGTCCGCAGGACCTGACTCTCCAGTTTATCCTTGTTTTGTTCTGTCTATGCCACACTTGTGCACGGTTGTATACACCATCACAGTTTATAAATTCTGGTAGAGGCTCATGACTTATGACTCCTGATTCGGTGGGAGGTTTATACTAGTTTTGGGATATCTCTCCCCGATGTACTAGACATCATTTCATTATATTATTGTTGTTTATGCCTATAAAGGGTAAAGTGAGAGCTGATAGCTCTGTGTTATGAATGGTTGGTCGGGCTAGCCTAGCAATATGTTGGGCGCCATCACGACCGGATTTTGGGGTCGTGACATAATCCTATTCCCTCAAGCTAGGATAGAATAAACACTTACCTCGAATGTTTATGAACAATTCAATCCGTGGTAATGCCTTTTCCTTTCAAATTTGGCTCCAATCCAATCGTATCTATACACAATTGATTTAATATCATCAATACTACTCAACAAACTAATTCATAAGGCCAATTACAACTTTTACAACATTATGCCCGGAATAGTGAATTTCGACCCCGGGCCCACATGGTCGAAACTCGGGGTT
Source organism: Nicotiana noctiflora (assembly GCA_032618575.1). Lineage (NCBI taxonomy): Eukaryota > Viridiplantae > Streptophyta > Magnoliopsida > Solanales > Solanaceae > Nicotiana > Nicotiana noctiflora. Next base: position 26,820 of record JASVEL010003181.1, on the reverse strand, counting down.
CGGACCAAAATCCGATTACCCATCCCCCCACGAGTTCAAGTATATGATTTGTTTCAAGATCGGACCTCAATTCGAGGTCCAATTTCCCAATTTATGAAAAACCCTATATTCTACCAAAAACAAGAAATTCTACCATGAAAACCTTTGGTTTCTATTGAAAAACATGTTTAATGATGTTAGGAATTGAAAGAATTAAGTAAAGAGTGACTTACAATTGTTTTGAAGAAGAGGGAGTTCGTGAAGAATCGCAAATGGGTGTTTTTGGTTTGTGAAATGTGAAGAATGAAGCTGGAAATCGTGATTTACAGGTCTCTGTGTTCACATTTACGAACATGGGTTTGCAATTGCGAAGACCGACCAATTTCTGGAGTTTGAAAAATAAGCTAAGGCTGGGAAGTTCGCATTTGCGAACTATTGTTCGCATTTGCGAAGCCAAGACCAAACTGGGAAGTTCGCATTTGCGAACTATTGTTCGCAATTGCGAACACAGGCTAAATATTGGGAAGTTCGCATTTGCGAACACAGGCAGAATAGTGGGCAGAATAGTGTCGAGTTCGCATTTGCGAACACAGGCACAGTAGGGGGGAGTTCGTATTTGCGAACTCTGCGAAATAGTGGGGAGTTCGCATTTGCGAACTATTGTTCGCATTTGCGAACTCTGCAGACCAGTTGCTGACAGCAACTTCTAACATGAAAAATTGATCTCGTGGCCTATCCAAAGTTCACCCGAGCCCTCGAGGCTCCCAACCAAACATGTACACAACTTCGAAAACACATTACGAACTTGTTCGTGCGATCACATCGCCAATATCACATCATTTTCATCAAATCAAGCCTCAAAGTTCATGATTTTCATACTTTTGGTTTTTGAAAACTTTCAAACTTGGAACTCAAGTTCCAAAACATATCAAACGACATCCGAATGTCACCAAACTTTGCAGAAAGCACATATATAATATTTAAGACTTGTACCGGGCGTCGGAACCAAAATACGAGCCCGATACCAAGGTCAATTAATTCATTTTCCTTTAACAATTACATCAAAAACAATTTCACAGAAAAATTCATAACTTGGGCTCTAGGCCTCAGAATTCGACTCCGGATGCATGTCCAAGTCCCATATTTTCCTACGGACCTTTCGGGACCATCCAATCTCGGGTCCGGATCCGTTTACCAAAAATGTTGACCGAAGTCAACCATATCAATATTAATATCATTTTTATCCAAATTTCTCATAGAATTCATATTTTCTATCACAAAATCTTTCCGGCTACATGCTCGGATCGTGCACGTAAATTGAGGCAACATAGAATGAGGTTTCAAAGCCTCAGAAGCTCGAAATGATTAATAAAATAAGTGATGACCCTTTGGGTCGTCACAATCTCCACCTCTAAAACAACTGTTCGTCCTCGAACGAACAAAAGAAAGAAGTACCTGAGTCAGGAAACAAGTGTGGGTAGCGGCTCCGCATATCAGACTCGGACTCCCAGGTCGATGCCTCAGGAGGCTGACCTCTCCACTGAACACGCACAGAAGGATAACTCTTGGACCTCAACTGTCGAACCTGCCGGTCTAGAATAGCTACCGGCTCCTCCTCATAGGACAAATCTTTGTCCAATTGGACAGTGCTAAAATCTAACACGTGCGATGGATCGCCGTGATATTTTCGAAACATGGACACATGAAACACTGGATGCACAACTGATAAGCTAGGTGGCAAGGCAAGTTTATATGCCACCTCTCCCATACGATCAAGAATCTCGAATGGCCAACAAATCTAGGGCTAAGTTTGCCCTTCTTTCCAAATCTCATCACGCCCTTCATAGGCGACACTCGGAGCAATACTCGCTCCCCAAACATGAAAGTTATATCTCGAACCTTGCGATCTGCAAAGCTCTTTTGTCTAGACTGAGCTGTGCGAAGCCTATCTTGAATAATCTTGACCTTATCTAAGGCCTCCTGAAATAAATCTGTACCGAATAACCGAGTTTCTCCCGGTTCAAACCATCCAACCGGAGAACGACACCGCCTACCATAAAACGCTTCATAAGGAGCCATCTCGATGCTCGATTGATAACTATTATTATAAGCAAACTCTGCCAAAGGCAGGAATTGATCCCATCAGCATCTAAGGTGACCTGATTAGCACCTCCTCGCCGAACCGTGTCTCTAAGGTCACATAAATAGGAATCATTATATTGTTGATCGCGGATATGCTCCAATAATGAAGAGCGAGCGATCGCACAAGCTAGTGCTCGACTAGGCTCAGAAATATCCAACCTCACAAATCGATTGGCCAAGGACTGAACATCCAAAGCAATTGGCCTTTGATTGACTGGAATATAAACAAGACTGCCCATACTGGCTGACTTCCTACTCAAAGCGTTAGCCACCACGTTTGCTTTTTCTCTGATGATATAAAAAGGTGACATCATAATCTTTCCGCAATTCCAGCCACCTTCTCTGCCTCAAATTCAACTCTTTTGTTTAAACAAATACTGAAGACTCTTATGATCGGTGTATACTTCACATACTACACCATACAAATAATGCCTCCGGATCTTCAATGCGTGAATAATCGCCGCAAATTCTAGATCATGCACTGGGTAATTCTTTTCATGCATCTTCAACTGCCTCGAAGCATAAGCGATAACCTTACCATCCTGCATCAATACCGCTCCAAGTCTTGTACGAGATGCGTCACAATAAACTGTATAAGGTCTCGTACCTGTGGGTAAAATCAATACCGGTGCTGTGGTCAAGGTTGTCTTGAGCTTTTGAAAGCTCGCCTCACATTCATCTGACCATTCAAATTGAACACCTTTCTGTGTCAATCTGGTCAGTGGGGTTGCAATAGATGAAAACCCCTCCACGAATCGCCGATAATAACCCGCTAATCCCAAGAAACTCCAAATCTCCGTGGCTGATGTCAGTCTAGGTCAGTCCTTGACTGCCTCAATCTTCTTCGGATCAACCTGAATACCTGCTGCCGTCACAATATGACCCAGGGAATGCAACTGAACTTAGCCAAAATTCACACTTCGAAATTTTGCATATAGTTGGCTATCTTTCAGAGTCTGCAAAGTCACTCTGAGATGTTGCGCATGCTCCTCATGATTGCAGGAGTATGTCAATATGGAAACAATGAAGACTACAACGAACAAGTCTAAATAAGGCACGAACACCTCATGCGTATGCACATATCTATGACTCTGAAGTCTGGCCATAAGAGTTGTTCTTAAATTACAACATTGTCAATTAACCCTGTTATCAAATATCTTATTCCAAAACTCCCACTTTACTCACAATGAGGTATGGAAACCTCATGATTACTTTCTCGAATTAATGCGTCATATTTATCCTTACCTGGTGCTCATCTCAAAGTCTAGAACTTAACGGTCGCAAAATGGGAACGGCTAAATATGAATAGAAACTGTGCAAGGATTGTCAAATAATCCTAACAGGCATGGCTCAATTTTAGGATATTATGCTAGATTTTTATTTCCAAAAAGGGAAAATTCTAAACACAAACTTTTCACCACCAGGACCTTGTCCTCATATAATATTCACCGCAGCTTGCAGCTCGGTTTTTAAAACAAATATTTTCACGTTATACAAATTTTGAGGATCTCATCCTCCACTCTAAATCACAAGCATTTGCACATTGTGCCACTGATGTTTTCCATTTCCTTTCTTTCTTCTTTTCAACTATTGTCCGTCAAAGAGTATCACGACATAAAAGAACCCTCATACCGATATGGTATATAATTTAACCATTGAAAATAGTTATTTCAGGAATTCATTCCCATTGTAATAATTAATATAAAGTCATTTTTGACCTCATCAATATTCCTAGTGACCAATACATAATAATAGAGATAATTATCTCCATTTAATAGCACAACGTGAGTATTCACATATGTAGATCTGATGATTACGAAGCTCACTCATGAGCGGAGCATATTAAGAGGACTTGCCTCAATTCTTCAAAGATCAAATCAAATTGAGGAAAAATGTTCCTTTTATAACAATCAGAATTGTACATGTGATAACATCATCTGGTGTAGTGACCTCAGTCACACCATAGAAATTATGTCAACAACTAGATCTCCACCTCTAGGAGTCTCACCTCCGCCTCTAACATCCTGACCCCTAACTCTAGCTGGTCATGTGAGTTGAGTATTGACTGCAATGGGGCACGTAGCTTGAGTGACTTCATAAATTATATTTCTCCAATCTGCCCTCTTCATAGGCTTGTCATAAACATTGACGACCAATTACCTCTTTTGCTCTTATACTTTTTATTACTCTTTGGGCCGATTCTTACCCCCTGCAGAGTACTAAGCCTCAAACATGCATAATTTATTTGGGGGACCTTTCCATACCATATGTATACATTCCAAGCCAAAACTGACATAAAACATGGCCATTCGGTCCATTCACTAATAGTGGTTTTCCCCCTTTTGGCTATAAGTCAAAGTCACAACATCTGATAGTCCACAATAATTATCCTTCACAACTTCGAATAAATCAACCGGACGTCAAGGTCCGTTGAAACCCAACACGACTTATTAGGTGATCTCCTGATATAATTGCATCTTCCGTTGGGACCATAACTATTGTGGTAAATACATTATCTTCCCACTACTTCTGTGTGCCTTCCGTAGCACAGTAAAATGAACCCCTCGCATTCGACTATTCCCACGTTCTGTAATTCCTCATAAGAACTGTTAAGCATAATCTCGTGGGTTCTCAAAAGATGCACCGCTGAAGGTGGTAGCGAAGACTTTGGTGAAACCTATCCGTCCTCCATAAGACTTTTGAAGGCATAGTTGATCTATCACCAGCCCGCGTCATTGTTCGGCTGGATAAGCGGTACGTGACTTCGCCATTCGTGGGAAGACAAGAGTGGAAATTCAACTTAACATTTTGAAGAACAAATTCGCACGATAAGAAAGAACAAATGAGAAACTTTTTCCTAACTCAATAGACTCTGGAGGACAAGTACAGGCGTCTCCGTACCTACCTCTCAAACTCTACTAAGTTTGTTCGTGAGTGGTGAGACCTATGTAACCTAGAGCTCTGATACCAATTTGTCACGACCCGGATTTTTCCCCAACACCAGGATCGTGATGGCGTCTACTCGTAGTAGCTAGGCAAGCCACTGTATTCATACTATCCTGTTTTTAATAATATTTCATAATTAATTTATCAACAAAACCATAAATTTAATTAAATAAGTGCGGAAGACTTTATCGAAATAGAAATAACTAGTTACAAGGTAAAATCATACTGAAATCCTCTACCCAATACGTGGAGTCACCAACTCACGAACTACTGCTGAATACTACACATAAAAGTCTGAAAGAAATATAACATAATCTGTTTGTCTCGGATCAAAGAGACTACAGCTATTAACATAAGTAAAGAGAGAGAGACGCCGGGCCTGCGAACGTCTGCAAGCTACCTCGGTCTCAAATATGATCAACTCCCACGCAAAAGATTTACTGCTGTTGCTCTTGATCGTAACCTGGACCTGTGCAAAAACGCACAGAAGTGTAGTATCAGCACAACCGACCCCATGTGCTGGTAAGTGCCTGGCCTATCCCGGCGAAGTAGTGACAAGGCTATTTTGAGCTTTTGAAAGCTCGTCTCACATTCATCTGACCATTCAAATTGAACACCTTTCTGTGTCAATCTGGTCGGTGGGGTTGCAATAGATGAAAACCCCTCCACGAATCACCGATAATAACCCGCTAATCCCAAGAAACTCCAAATCTCTGTGGGTGATGTCAGTCTAGGTCAGTCCTTGCCTGCCTCAATCTTCTTCGGATCAACCTGAATACCTGCTGCCGTCACAATATGACCCAGGAATGCAACTGAACTTAGCCAAAATTCACACTTCGAAATTTTTGCATATAGTTGGCTATCTTTCAGAGTCTGCAAAGTCACTCTGAGATGTTGCGCATGCTCCTCATGATTGCAGGAGTATGTCAATATGGAAACAATGAAGACTACAACGAACAAGTCTAAATAAGGCACGAACACCTCATGCGTATGCACATATCTATGACTCTGAAGTCTGGCCATAAGAATTGTTCTTAAATTACAACATTGTCAATTAACCCTGTTATCAAATATCTTATTCCAAAACTCCCACTTTACTCACAATGAGGTATGGAAACCTCATGATTACTTTCTCGAATTAATGCGTCATATTTATCCTTACCTGGTGCTCATCTCAAAGTCTAGAACTTAACGGTCGCAAAATGGGAACGGCTAAATATGAATAGAAACTGTGCAAGGATTGTCAAATAATCCTAACAGGCATGGCTCAATTTTAGGATATTATGCTAGATTTTTATTTCCAAAAAGGGAAAATTCTAAACACAAACTTTTCACCACCAGGACCTTGTCCTCATATAATATTCACCGCAGCTTGCAGCTCGGTTTTTAAAACAAATATTTTCACGTTATACAAATTTTGAGGATCTCATCCTCCACTCTAAATCACAAGCATTTGCACATTGTGCCACTGATGTTTTCCATTTCCTTTCTTTCTTCTTTTCAACTATTGTCCGTCAAAGAGTATCACGACATAAAAGAACCCTCATACCGATATGGTATATAATTTAACCATTGAAAATAGTTATTTCAGGAATTCATTCCCATTGTAATAATTAATATAAAGTCATTTTTGACCTCATCAATATTCCTAGTGACCAATACATAATAATAGAGATAATTATCTCCATTTAATAGCACAACGTGAGTATTCACATATGTAGATCTGATGATTACGAAGCTCACTCATGAGCGGAGCATATTAAGAGGACTTGCCTCAATTCTTCAAAGATCAAATCAAATTAAGGAAAAATGTTCCTTTTATAACAATCAGAATTGTACATGTGATAACATCATCTGGTGTAGTGACCTCGGTCACACCATAGAAATTATGTCAACAACTAGATCTCCACCTCTAGGAGTCTCACCTCCGCCTCTAACATCCTGACCCCTAACTCTAGCTGGTCATGTGAGTTGAGTATTGACTGCAATGGGGCACGTAGCTTGAGTGACTTCATAAATTATATTTCTCCAATCTGCCCTCTTCATAGGCTTGTCATAAACATTGACGACCAATTACCTCTTTTGCTCTTATACTTTTTATTACTCTTTGGGCCGATTCTTACCCCCTGCAGAGTACTAAGCCTCAAACATGCATAATTTATTTGGGGGACCTTTCCATACCATATGTATACATTCCAAGCCAAAACTGACATAAAACATGGCCATTCGGTCCATTCACTAATAGTGGTTTTCCCCCCTTTTGGCTATAAGTCAAAGTCACAACATCTGATAGTCCACAATAATTATCCTTCACAACTTCGAATAAATCAACCGGACGTCAAGGTCCGTTGAAACCCAACACGACTTATTAGGTGATCTCCTGATATAATTGCATCTTCCGTTGGGACCATAACTATTGTGGTAAATACATTATCTTCCCACTACTTCTGTGTGCCTTCCGTAGCACAGTAAAATGAACCCCTCGCATTCGACTATTCCCACGTTCTGTAATTCCTCATAAGAACTGTTAAGCATAATCTCGTGGGTTCTCAAAAGATGCACCGCTGAAGGTGGTAGCGAAGACTTTGGTGAAACCTATCCGTCCTCCATAAGACTTTTGAAGGCATAGTTGATCTATCACCAGCCCGCGTCATTGTTCGGCTGGATAAGCGGTACGTGACTTCGCCATTCGTGGGAAGACAAGAGTGGAAATTCAACTTAACATTTTGAAGAACAAATTCGCACGATAAGAAAGAACAAATGAGAAACTTTTTCCTAACTCAATAGACTCTGAAGGACAAGTACAGACGTCTCCGTACCTACCCCTCAGACTCTACTAAGCTTGTTCGTGAGTGGTGAGACCTATGTAACCTAGAGCTCTGATACCAATTTGTCACGACCCGGATTTTTCCCCAACACCAGGATCGTGATGGCGTCTACTCGTAGTAGCTAGGCAAGCCACTGTATTCATACTATCCTGTTTTTAATAATATTTCATAATTAATTTATCAACAAAACCATAAATTTAATTAAATAAGTGCGGAAGACTTTATCGAAATAGAAATAACTAGTTACAAGGTAAAATCATACTGAAATCCTCTACCCAATACGTGGAGTCACCAACTCACGAACTACTGCTGAATACTACACATAAAAGTCTGAAAGAAATATAACATAATCTGTTTGTCTCGGATCAAAGAGACTACAGCTATTAACATAAGTAAAGAGAGAGACACCGGGCCTGCGAACGTCTGCAAGCTACCTCGGTCTCAAATATGATCAACTCCCACGCAAAAGATTTACTGCTGCTCCTCTTGATCGTAACCCTGACCTGTGCAAAAATGCACAGAAGTGTAGTATCAGCACAACCGACCCCATGTGCTGGTAAGTGCCTGGCCTATCCCGGCGAAGTAGTGACAAGCCTAGGACCAGACACCCACATAAACATGTGCAGTTCAATATATATGTATACTACAGAATATATATATATATATATATATATATATATATATATATATATATATAAGGAAATACTCTGCTCTGCAATAACAGTCAATAACTCATAATATCCAGATTAATCTAATCAACAGAATTAAATCTTACTTTCGTGTCTCAATTCTCTATTTTTCTTTTCATATCTCGTGGTAGGCGTACCACCCGCTCCCAACTGTATCAATAAATTATATCTTGTGGTAGGCGTACCACCCGCTCCCAACTGTATCAATAGGTTACCGGCAACTATGGCCAATGCCAAGATTCAAATCACTTTGTGGTCGGCGTGCCACACGATCCCATTTCTTATCATAAAAGTGGTCGGCGTGCCACACGATCCCATTTCTTATTATAAAAGTGGTCGGCGTGCCACACGATCCCAATTCTTTAATATATATATTACCACAAATAACAAGAGTTAACCAAGTAATAACACAATAAGGAATATCTCAAAAGAACTCAACAATTAACAACAGTTAATAAGTTCACAAGGAAAATAAGGTATAATGGAAACACAAGTAATATCAAGTCAAGGAATAGCAAGTAGTTGCACAGCATCACCCAAATAAAATATAATGGAAAAACAAGTAATATCAAGTCAAGGAATGGCAAATAGTTGCACGGCATCACCCAAATAAAATATAATGGAAAAACAAGTAATATCAAGTCAAGGAATGGCAAATAGTTGCACGGCATCACCCTTCGTGCTTTTACTCTCATCCTCACCAAATAAGCAAATAAAGTGCACGGCATCACCCTTCGTGCTTTTACTCTCATCCTCACCAAATAAGCAAATAAAGTGCACGGCATCACCCTTTGTGCTTTTACTCTCATCCTCACATCCATAGTACGGCATGATCCTTCGTACATGGTTCAATAACAAGGCACGGCATGATCCTTCGTGCATAATCAATAAAACATGGCACGACATTAACCTTCGTGCATAAATAATAAAACATGGCACGGCATTAACCTTCGTGCATAATCAATAACAAGGCACGGCATTAACCTTCGTGCATAAATAATAAATCAAGGCACGGCATCACCCTTCGTGCATTATCACTCTTCCTCACCCAAATAACAATCACAGTTAAGGGCAGAGAAAGAAAACAACAAATCATGAACCGTCCCGGCAAGGGACACAATAATCATTTGAACAAAGTCCCTGCAAGGGCAATTAATATCTCACTTCACAACAAGTCCCGACAAGGGAGAACAATAACAATTCTACAACCCGGCAATGGTTCAACAATTTATCTTCAAAATATCTCACAACGAGTATTCACAACGACTCACGGTCATTCTAGATGCCAGTGTATGGATGCTCGTCACCACAGCGCATACACCGCACTCAATCACATAACACATAGCACATAATCCTATTCCCTCAAGCTAGGATAGAACAAACACTTACCTGGAATGTTTATGAACAATTCAATCCGTGGCAATGCCTTTTCCTTTCAAATTTGGCTCCAATCCAATCGTATCTATACACAATTGATTTAATATCATCAATACTAATCAACAAACTAATTCCTAAGGCCAATTACAACTTTTACAACATTCTGCCCGGAATAGTGAATTTCGACCTCGGGCCCACATGGTCGGAACTCAGGGTTCGGACCAAAATCCGGTTACCCATCCCCCTACGAGTTCAAGTATATGATTTGTTTCAAGATCGGACCTCAATTCGAGGTCCAATTTCCCAATTTATGAAAAACCCTATATTCTACCAAAAACAAGAAATTCTACCATGAAAACCTTTGATTTCTATTGAAAAACATATTTAATGATGTTAGGAATTGAAAGAATTAAGTAAAGAGTGACTTACAATTGTTTTGAAGAAGAGGGAGTTCGTGAAAAATCGCAAATGGGTGTTTTTGGTTTGTGAAATGTGAAGAATGAAGCTGGAAATCGTGATTTACAGGTCTCTGTGTTCGCATTTGCGAACATGGGTTCGCAATTGCGAAGACCGACCAATTTCTGGAGTTTGAAAAATAAGCTAAGGCTGGGAAGTTCGCATTTGCGAACTATTGTTCGCATTTGCGAAGCCAAGACCAAACTGGGAAGTTCGCATTTGCGAACTATTGTTCGCAATTGCGAACACAAGCTAAATATTGGGAAGTTCGCATTTGCGAACTATTGTTCGCATTTGCGAACACAGGCAGAATAGTGTCGAGTTCGCATTTGCGAACTATTGTTCGCATTTGCGAACACAGGCACAATAGTGTCAAGTTTGCATTTGCGAACTATTGTTCGCATTTGCGAACAGAGGCACAATAGGGGGGGAGTTCGTATTTGCGAACTATTGTTCGCATTTGCGAACTCTGCAGAATAGAGGGGAGTTCGCATTTGCGAACTCTGCAGACCAGTTGCCGACAGCAACTTCTAACATGAAAAATTGATCTCGTGGCCTATCCAAAGTTCACCCGAGCCCTCGAGGCTCCCAACCAAACATGTACACAACTTCAAAAACACATTACGAACTTGTTCGTGCGATCACATCGCCAATATCACATCATTTCATCAAATCAAGCCTCAAAGTTCATGATTTTCATACTTTTGGTTTTTCAAAACTTTCAAACTTGGAACTCAAGTTCCAAAACATATCAAACGACATCCGAATGTCACCAAACTTTGCGGAAAGCACATATATAATATTTAAGACTTGTACCGGGCGTCGGAACCAAAATACGAGCCCGATACCAAGGTCAATTAATTCATTTTCCTTTAACAATTACATCAAAAACAATTTCACAGAAAAATTCATAACTTGGGCTCTAGGCCTCCGAATTCGACTCCGGGACGCATGTCCAAGTCCCATATTTTCCTTCGGACCTTTCGGGACCATCCAATCTCGGGTCCGGATCCGTTTACCAAAAATGTTGACCGAAGTCAACCATATCAATATTAATATCATTTTTATCCAAATTTCTCATAGAATTCATATTTTCTATCACAAAATCTTTTCGGCTACATGCTCGGATCGTGCACGTAAATCGAGGCAACATAGAATGAGGTTTTCAAAGCCTCAGAAGCTCGAAATGATTAATAAAATAAGTGATGAACCCGGAGATAAAATGGGAAATCAATAGAAAGGAATTATATGCAGTATATAAATGTTTATTGGCATTTGAACCATATATTGTATATAATAAGTTTATTATAAGAACGGATAATACACAAGTAAAATTGTGGCTAACCAGGAAGATACAAGATTCAGTTACAACAAAGGAAATACGGAGACTAGTGCTGAATATACTGAACTTTACATTTACAATTGAAGTAATTAGTACTAACAAAAATATGATTGCAGACTACCTATCAAGACAAAGCTACACAAACTGAACAAATAGATACAACAAAAGATATAATCTCAATCCTTGAGAAATTATCCTCTCAAATGGATAATATGGGAACAAGAATACAAAAGCTAGAAGATGCCAAAAATCTAAGTCGGCAGCATGACTCTAAAGATGCGGATATAAGTCAATCGCAAGACTATAAAATTCCAGAGCTACAAGGTGACGTTGGGAAACACCTAAAAACCCATAACGTTTGTTCAGTTACGGCTGCAGGAAGTTCATCTACAAAGAAAGGAGTTAGAAATACGAACATGAACAAAATATTTGACAAACCATACATACCCAAAATACCAAAAGACCCATTTTTCGTACCTCCACAAATGACATCATATTTAGAAAGCCTAAACCAAGAAAAGAAAGCTTACAATTATATAACCAGATCATATATAGAAAATATTCACAAAATACAGACATATCTAAACCTCAATCCAAGATCGAAAACTACCAGAGAACCAACCCAAGACTTCATAACCCAAAAACTACAAGGATACAATAGGCTAATAGCACAACCAAAAACAAATGTCAACCTAGTAAAAACATGTTATAGTTATGGACTATTAAGTACAGTATACACATATGACGGAGAGGAGATATCAACTATATCAGAATTATACAAGGCATTTATAAATTTCAAAAGAGTTACAAAAGGAAACCTATTCTTTATAAAATTCTATACCGCACCAGCAGAAATATTATATGACGAAATAAAACCAGTAATACAAGTAATCAAGATAGGACTCACAAAAGATATGCTTATACCGGAAGAGATAGGACAACAACAAGAAATACCTAAATGCGAAATACCCAGCTTTTATGCAAACAAAAGGATTATTGGAATATCTACAATCATCAATGACCTAGCACATAATTATCTAAACGGAAATGCTATTTGGAGTTATTATTCAAGAGACCAGTTATTAATATATTCAAATTCAAAGGAACAACGACAATCAGATATCGAAGAAATCCAAAAATGGATTATGTCTCTACTAAATCCAGAAAGACAACCTACAACCAGAGCATTAAGAAAAGGATTTATCTCAGAAGATTTACTAGCAAGATACTGCAGAATAATCAGCCAGAAATATCTAGACCATTTATGTTCAAAATGTCACGGAGAAGATAATGTAATTCCAGAAGTCCAGTTAGAATAGTTGAAGAAGATAGTAGAAGATAACTCAAAAGACGAGAAAGTCGTAAAGAAGAAAGAGACATAAAGAAGAAATGATCAAAAGAAGACAAAGCGACCGACAAGATACAAAGAAGATGAAGCAGAAAGAGACATAAAGAGAAAGCAGATAATGATGTAAAAGAAATATTTGCTTTTCTTTATGTAAAGTTCTTTGTTTTTTATGTAAAAAAGTCAGAGTCGTCATAGTCGAAAATAGTAAGAGTCAAGTTACTATTCATGAATAGTAAAGGCCAATGAATAGTAAGAGTCAGATGTGAATAGTAAGAGTCATCTTACTCCTCTATATAAAGGAGCAAGTAGAAAGAAAAGACAGGATCAATATCGGAAAATTACAAATACAATAAAAATTCTCTTTCATAAACACTCTCTAAAAACAAGCTATAAGATTCAGCAAAATATGTCAAACTCAAAGGAGATACAAAGTCAGGTAAAATCATTTATGATTATGCATAGCTAAATTCTTATATTACTGCTAATCATCTTATAATACTATAGTTTTCATCATGTTATAGTAATGCTATAAAAAATAATTTGAGCAAGTTTGCCATGGAAGTATGCTGTAAGTAATAACCTAGCTAAGTCACTCCTAATGGGAAACCGGTGAGGCGAGGAGATGACGTTTAGGGGAGTACCGCAGTTGAGGACATTGCTAGGGTAAATTATTAGAGCAAAGGGCCATGGTAGTGACCAGAAAAATTGTTTTTTATATCTTATTATTACATGATGAATATGATAGTAAAGTAAGAAGATTAGAAGGAATACCATAAGTGTCACGACCCCAAATCTGGTCGTTATGGCGCCCAGCACATTGCTAAGCCAGCCTGACCAATCAATATGAACAACAGAGCTAGAAGCTCTCTTTAGCCCATTTAAGCATATTAATTCACGAAGCAATAGCGATACATATAACGAAAACGGGGAACCAAGTCCCATAATACATCAACTCCCATAGACCGAAGGGTCAAGAGTCATGAGCCTCTAATGAACATAAGTATATAAAGGTTTACAAGAATACCAAGTGCGGAAAGAAGTGTCGATAAAAAATCAAAAGACAGTAGGAAGGAATATCGGGTCCTGCGGACTCTGCAGCTACCTCGAATATCCACAAATGTCGCCTCGCACAGCTACTAGATCACTGCTGAGAGGTACCTGGATCTGCACACAAGGTGCAGGGAGTAAAATGAGTACTGCCAGACTCAGTGGTAATAAACAAGGGTAAGACAGCGAGATAAGAAATCCGCAATAAAGCACTATGTAAAGCTGTAGTCAAATACCCTGTCACAGAAAATCAATATCGACTGTACCTGTATCAACAAGTACCAGCAAAACAGTATAACAACTAGCAGATGTAGCTAAAATGCAATGCAATGCATGATATGACCGCTACGGCGCGTAGCCCGATCCAATTTGGGTACCCGTGCTCACTGTGGGGGTTCAGACTCCGGAGGGGCTCCTACAGCCCAAGCATAATATCACTGCGGCGTGCAGTCCGATCCAACATGTATACTGCTGCGGCGCGCAGCCCGACCCGCTATCAGTCAGCTAATATGCAATTACAGCCTCGCGGGCTACAAAGTAGTTTTTGAAAACTCTTTTATCATTTTCAGTTGGAAAACAGTAATATCGAGTTCCAGAGATTGGAAATAGCATGATAATAGAAATAGTATGTTGTCAAATACGTGTTCGCGTCAATTAGCATCGTCGAATAGTTAGCTTCGTATTTCTTTTTTCGTCTTTGGCCGAGAATGATGAATCACTGTTCTGTCGATTTGTTTGTTGCCGATTATACATGTTGTAATCGATTAAATGTCGTCGATTAATTCTGTGGGTTCGTTTTGATTCGAACATTGGACCTTGATTAGCCGTTAACTGATTGTAGTATCACTGTTGGTTATAGTTGTTCAATTGTAGTTGTTAACTATATATAGCTTCACTGTCTGGTTCATAGTAGTTGTTTTGGTAGTTGTAATTGATATGATTGCCTGTAGGTCTGAGTTTTGGATTTCATATTAGGAAATGTTGAATTGGATATAGCTGTTTAACTTTAGTTTAGAAATCTGAAAAACCATACTCAAGGTTTCAAATGTGTTGCACATGGAGTGAGTTGCTGGAACTGCTGGACAGCAGTATATTCCAGTGATTTTGCCTTTAGTTAGTTGTTTAATTGTCAAAACCCATAACTAGACATGAGGTTAATGATGAAAGGATTAAGGGGTGCACATGGGAATGAATGAACAAGCTGGAAAAGTGAACTGCTGAAATTTTAAAAGAAATCTGCTTTGTCTATAAAAAGAGAAGTAAAAAACAGACATAGACACACACAGAGAGAGCTTAAGATTTTCTGAAAATCTGAAGAACACATACACTCACACAGCTACACTGGCAGTCACTGAAAAATAGAAAAAAAAAACCTCCCAAAAAGAGCTGAAAACAGAGATTTTATACAGTAAAAGAGGGTCTTGAAATCAGTTTTTCCAAAGTGTAAAAATTGGATAGCTTGGCCAATCTTTTAACAACACTGGGAGATTCCTTTGAGAGTTTCTTTTCGAAATACAGTCTTTTTTTTGGAATCAATTCTGAAGTTCAAGGTCTATTCTTAAGAGTTTTTAAAGATCAGCTTCATATAGGAATTTTGGCCTGACTCAAGCTCGGTTAAGGCTATTTGTTTTGATATTGGTTGTTGTTGTTTGGCTTTTCTCTTCACAAACCTTCTGGACTGTTGTTTGTGGCTGTTTGGAATCTCAAATCACTGTTGAACTACTAGTGTACTTTTGCTGGGATTTGCTGCTGCTGCTGTCTTGCTGTTCTTGTTCACTGCCTAACAAGTCACTCACTTCCTCTTTTGCTTTTGAATTCCAGGTACACACCCTTGGGTTGTCTATTGCTTTTACTGGAAATAAAATGAAAGCATATTTTGAATACTGCCGCGAAGCCAATACATGAATGATCCTGTTAGCTATTTGTTAAACTAAGGATTGTTAGTTGAAATAGAAATTGTACTATTAATCAGTGAGAGGTTAAGAGTATACATAGTTCGTATGTCTACTTAATTTTTGTTTTTCCAGCATGTATACTTTGAAACAACATCCGTTAGGCTTGTATTTGTAAACTAGGACTGTCTTCGGATTATTGTTTAAAATAGATACTAGTTTTCATTCATGTTTGTTTAGTGCCTGTTAAATGTTCGGATCTGTATAAGTAAAAGGTTTGCTAGTTCGGACTAAGATTCTCTTCGATACTTTAAATAAGTAATTTGTTAAAGTCAAGTAGTTTAAGCATATTTAAAGTGTTAGTTTGATTAATGTTAGCTATTAACATAAAATGTTTTGGGATCATTTTTCGAGTTTTCTTCACTTGATTTTTCCTTGAAATCTATTTGTAATTAAGCAAACAAGATAAGTTAGCCAATGCTTTAGATGTCAATGTTAGGTCGACTTTAATCGCATAGTTTCGATTTCGTCAATTAACATCGGATTGAGGATAGTAAAATCCAAAGTAAACAATCTCACTTCTAATAATGAACCAAGGTGAATTATTTCTATTTCGTATATTTTGATCAATTTTCCGTTAGTTTGTACATTTTCATTCAATCTCCGGCCTTAAGTCAAAAAGCTATGAAATAATATATCATTTGGTACGGGTCTTTAATTAGAAATAACCTTAAGGGACATATCTTTAAATAAATTGATTTTTTTTGGCCTAGTCTTACAATTGCTTTAATCGGCATAGTTCGAAGTAATTAATTCGGATACATTTTTTGATTTACCTATTTGTCAAAAGTCCGAGTCTATGTTGTAATTAGTATTTCTTTTGCTACGACTTCAAATTAATAGAGCGTTTTAAAGCTTTAATCAGAGCACGTAATTTATAAACATATATAAAATCAGATATTTTTAGCCCATTATAATAGTTGAAGCGACCGTGCTAGAACCACGGGATTCGGGGGTGCCTAACACCTTCCCTCGGGTCAACAGAATTCCTTACTTAGAATTTCTGGTTCGCAGACTTCATTTGGAAAGTCAAAATTTCCTCGATTCGGGACTTAAATAAATTGGTGACTTGGGACACCTTAATTTATTCCAAGTGGCGACTCTGAAATAAATAAAATAATCCCGTTTCGAACATTGTCACTTAAATTGGAAAAACTCCCTTACGCTTCTACCCCCGGGTAGCGGGTGCGCCAAAAGGAGGTGTGACAGCCAAACCCAGAACCACTAGTTCAGGGTTTAAGAATTCGAGCTTTGAATAATTATTTTATTTGGCTTATTTATTATCTGATTTTATTACATGTTTATATTTGATATGCTAAATGTTGCTTTACCGCTTTGATATTTTGTGAACTGTATATAAATTGTGCCGATACCCGTTTTTTTTTTCTCTTCTGAGTCTTTTGAAATATAATACCGGGCATTTGCTGGACATAGCCCGTTTTTCTCAAGATAGTCGTGGTGCTTGGCACCCGGTGAAGGATTTTGTAGTCACACATGTTTAGGCGGAGAGTTTTGTCAATTAAGCCGGAAAGCCATGCTACCGGTGCACCGACACTCTTCGGCTCGAGTTGTCCGCTCGAGTTAAAGCCGGTCTAGACACTTTTCCAACAGGATGATGACTTAGAATAACAAAACCTTATGCCGGATCCCCGATAGGAACGTTTATTTGCATCATGTGCATATTTGACTTAGGAGGCTCAACACAGGGGTTGGGCCTGTCTAGGACAGGTGTACCTGAAACAAAAAGACCAACTTGTTGCATCTTTCTGTGTGCATTTATTTGTTTCGATCTTACATGCCGACCGGTTTGTTAAAAGAGAGGAAGAAGTGGAAAACGTCAAGGTATATAGTCAAAATAGTTTTATGAAAAATAGTTAGTTCTTTGAAAATAAATTCTGAAAAAAAAACGCAAAAAAAAATTCCAAATAAATTTTCTTAATTTTACGAAAATAGTTAGTTCTTTAAAAATAAATTTTGAAAAAATGCAAAAAAATTTCCAAATAAATTTTCTTAATTTACGAAAATAGTTTAGTTTCTTTGAAAATAATTTTGAAAAAAAAATGCAAAAAAAAAAAAAAATTCAAATAAATTTTCTTAGTTCCTTTAAAAATAATTTGTTTTAGAAATGCTGTTTAAAAATAGTTTGTTTTCTTTTCTTAAAATGATTTAGTTCTTTTATTCTCGAACTACGCAAGTTTGATTCTCACCAAACATGAGATACGTAGGCAACCCATATCGGGCTCAACTAATACTGATTTTTTTAAGGAAAACAATAATAAAAATATTAGAATTAGGATTTTTGGTTTTAGTCGAGAGTTAGGAAATTTTGCAAAAATAGCCAAACGCCTCAAAAGGGGCGCCGGAGGACTAATTTCGCAAAACGGAATATAGACATCACGTTGGTATCCTGTTATACAGCCTTCAAATCTTCTTCAAGTGCTGAAAGGTCGTATTAACAAGACTCGTTTTTTTACATAATGAAAAAAAAATATATAAAAAATAATAAAAAAAAAATTTTTGAAAAAAAATCTTAAGTTCATTTTTATCTTTTCTAGGATCAGCATGACTTCCTCGCAACGAATCGGCCAGAAAAGGGCAAGAGACGAAATGCCACCCATGTTCATGGTCCAAGACAAGACCCCGGATCGGCTCTGTAAATGGTGGACTAGTTTCTCGGCTTGGGAAAGAAATCAAGTTCACAAGCACCTCAAGTTTCTTCCGGACATCATGATGATAAAACCGGACAAAAATGTGATCAGAGCATTAGTGAGTTTTTGGGACTCAACAAGCAATGTGTTCAGATTCCGGGACTGCGAAATGACACCCACTTTGGAAGAATTGGGCGGACTCACAGGACTCGGAAGAGATTTGCACAAGATGAGACCTGCAGCTCCTAGGCAGATGGGTGTAAATAATTTCTTGAAAAAGTTATGTCTCCGGCGGGTTCCCATGGGTTGTTTGGAGAACGGTTGGGTGCCACTGGATTATCTCTACGACGGATTTGGTGATAAGAATGGGTTCGCGAAATTCTCAAACACTAAAATTTGTCAACCAGTTGAATTATGACGTCTGGGGAGACTTAAGGATTTATGCCTTTATGATCGCTTTTTGGGAACCATGGTTTTTCCCGAACGTGGCGGACGCATCAGAATCCGTTTGGCTGCGGTGGTCTCATATCTACAGAGTAACGAGGAACACACTGTTCTTCCAATGATACTAGGAGACATCTTCCGGGCCTTAACTCGTTGCCAAGAAGGACAAGATTATTTTGAAGGTTGCAATATCTTATTACAAATGTGGTTTGTAGAACATCTCTATCATCACCCAATTGTGATAAACTTCAACACGGATTGGCTGAATTATATTCGTTGTCATACAAACAGAGCCGCCCGTTGTAACCTTCCAGAAGATTTGAGGACTTGGCAAGAACTTCTCAACTCTTTAAGAGCAGATCAACTTACCTGGAATTATTATTGGTTCCCTTCCGCCAAAATCATGCATATGTCGACATATCGCCCATTCTACATACTAATGGGTTTCAGGGGTTTCCAACCATATGCCCCGCTACGTGTCATGCGGCAGTTGGGTAGAGAACAGAAAAGGCCCCCAATTGAGGATATGCGATCGTTTACATGAGAATTTGTGACGGAGGAGACCCCGAGGGAGACTTATGCACAGAAAGTATGGTTCGGTAGTCGACTCTCCGACATCAACGAAATGGTTGCCGATCGAGAACGGGGAGAAGTGAGTCTCGCATATCTTGAATGGTTCCACAACCAATCAATGCCGGAGCAAAGGTCAGAAAGGTCAGTGAAGTATGCCGTAGATTGGGAGAAAGAGGTAGAAACCCGAGTAAAGGAGGCTAAACATGAGACAGCACAAGATTTCCAATCTTGCATTAACACTTTAAAAGAAGACAAGGGAATTTTGGAAGCTGCCATGGATATACAACAGGCCGATTTTGATCGAGAAAGGGCCGGTTGGGAGCAGGAAAGAGAAGCACTCCGAACTCAGATTCAAGAGATGCAATTGGCCGCAGAAAGGTCAAGGAGAAGTCGGAGTGATGAGATGTTGATAAACGATTTGGAAAGGAAAGCCTTTGAACACCAAGAAGACTTGGAGAAGGCAAAAGCGGCTTTAGTTGCAGTCCGGACAAAGTGGAAGAGAACAACCCACCAAGAAGCGCTCCGTCTACAACAAGTAGAAAAAGATTATGATGCAATCATCGTTGATTTAAGAAAAGCAAATGCCGCTCTTAGAGAGCGAACTCTCAAGCAAGTCCGGGATGCCAAAGCAGATAGAGACCGTTGCCACGACTTGATGGCACGGATGGAAAGACAAATAGATAGGCTCTTGGACCATATCTCCGGCAACGCTCAAGTCTTAGGGGCAAAGAACCGACACATAGGACAGCTGCTCAGAGAAAAAGACATGATCAGGACCAGGATCAATGAAACCGGACACTACATCACTATGAAGTGTTTGACTTGCGAACAAGTACCTCGGCCTGCCCTTTTCTCTTCAATCATGGAATGTGTCCACCAAGTCATGGCAGAATTGGGGAGTATACAGAAAGATCTTACACCAAGAACTGCAGCAAGGCCAAACAACGCCCCCGGGCGCAAAGATTCGAGGCGTTGGAACATGCTTAGAAGAGTCTGTTATTTTAGAGTCTGTTGTCCTTTTAAAAGTTTTTCTCCATTGTTGTCTTTTGCAAGTGTTTCAAGTTTGAAGTTTGTTGAAATAAAATTCATGAACATTTCATTCATATCCTATGTCTATTGTTTTAGAACTACGCTCGGTCTGATTCACGCGGGGACGTGATACGTAGGCAATCCACATAAGATTCGACCACCACTAAAAAAAAAAGAAAAGAAAAATGGGGAGGTTAATAACAATAAAGTTTTCAAGGATAAGAGAAGAAGAAAAAGAAAAAGCTGGAATGACGCATGCGAGGAATACATGTAGAAATGGTTAATTGATTAGGTGCATTGCATCCAAACGTGCGATAACATGCCTGTTAAAATTCAGTGAGTTAACAAGTTTGTTACATTTTCAGAAAAGTTTAGCAGTTGACTTGACAGAGTATACCGGCCGATCACCCTTACCATACCACATCAAAAGGTCCAATTCCAGCAAGCATGTCTAGTTCCGGCAAAAGTATCGATGGGGAGAAAACAGAGATACAAATCATGAAAGAAGAAGTGGACCGGTTGAGACAACAAATGACAGAGATGCACCTAGCCTGGGCTAGGGGACAATCATCACCAAACCTTCCTACTTTTCCACCAGCACCAGAGCATCCGCCCATTGACCCCTCGACCAGTGCACCAATCTATCCTTATTATCAAGGGGAAAACCCATATATCCCCCCGGTTTCACCAGCCAGGCAAAATCCTCCTCCCCCGGTTACCCCTGTTTTTGTGGCACCTCCACCCGCTCCTTTACAAAAATCGTCCAGTGAGCCGCTTTTTCAAATCCACGACAATCATTGTTATTCTCCCGAGCCTACCTTTAAGGCTCCTGAACCGCATTCACACACCCCTCACTGGGATAACACGGCAGAACCGGAAAAGCACGTCAAAAGTTCGGAGCATGAGGAAGTTATTCGAAAGGTTAAAAGCCTGGAGCAGTCCTTCAGGAATATGCATGGTTTGGGTAACCAGGTCAGTGTCGCTTACAAAGACCTGTGTCCATTCCCAGATGTCCAGTTGCCAGCCGGGTTCAAAACGCCCAAGTTTGACTTATACGAAGGGCATGGCGACCCGGTAGCCCATCTTCGAGGTTTTTGTAGTAAAATGCGAGGAGCCGGAGGACGAGACGAGATTCTGATAGCTTACTTCGGTTAGAGTTTGGGGGGTCTGCACTAGAGTGGTACACTAGGCAGGATCCCAGCATATGGTTTACATGGGATGACTTGGCTCAAGCATTCATCGGCCGGTTCCAGTATAATCTTGAAATAATCCCCGATCGCTTATCATTGCTAAAGTTAGAGAAGAAACCCGCCGAAAGTTTTAGAGAATTTGGTTTCCGCTGGAGGGAACGGGCAGCGAGGGTAGATCCGCCGATGAGAGAGAATGAGATGGTGGATTACTTCCTACAGACACTGGAGCCAACCTATTTCGGACATCTGGTGACGTCCGTGGGTAAGTCATTCACCGAGGTGATAAAGATGGGGGCTATGATCGAGGAAGGCTTGAAAGCTAACAAGATCATGAGTTATGCAGCGTTGAAAGCCACCACTCAAGCTATTCAAAGTGGCACCGGAGGGGTGCTTGGGAAAAAGAGGAAAGAAGAGGTCGCGGCAGTTGATTCCGGAGCATGGTTCAAGAACAGAGGCCCCGCACCCCAGTATAATTCGCCACAGCCCCACCAACAAAATTACTCTCACAATCCATATAACCATCTACAACACTATTACCCAACACCGGATGCTCACTTCACCGTCCATCATGCCCAATCATATGCTCCACCTCCCGTCCAGGCACCATGGCGTGCGCCAAATCCACAGAATAATTACCCGCCCCCAAGAGCCTATAGAAATCCCACGGGTGCGGGCTTTCGTCCGATTCAAGCTTTCAAGAACGACAGAGCACCAAGGACGAAGACCTTCACTCCCTTGGGAGAGTCTTACACCAGTTTGTTCCACCGTTTGAAGCAAGTATGGCTGCTAAATCCGGTCGAGGCTAAGCTACCAAACCCTCTTCCAAAGAATCTGGACCATTCAATAAACTGTGCATACTGCTCAGGATGTCCGGGGCACGACACGGAAAAGTGTTGGAGGTTGAAAACAGCTATCCAGGAACTCATCGACACTCGCCGAATTGAGGTCCAGACTCCAGCGGAGCCCAACATCAACCAGAATCCACTTCCAACTCATCATGAGACCAACATGATCGAGTTGGTACGGGTGGAAGGGGGAAAGGAGAAAACCTCTCAGACTGTAATGATGATCAAGTCTAGTGGAGTAAAAATGGAAAATGGGCCAAGCCTTGATGAGTCCCTCATCTGCAAGAAAGACGTACAAGAGGGGTTGGAAGTAGAAAAGGGAAGTGTGAACAAAGTGCCTATGAGGTCAGAGGGAGTAAAAATAGTTGTACCAGGGGCAGCGACCAGGCCCGTTTTAACTGTAGCAGGTGTTCGAGTGGATCCTTTCATCATCAAGCCAGCAATACAGTTGCCAATAGCTGATAGCAGAGCTATTCCATGGAATTATGATCGGGTCACGACGACCTACAAAGGAAAAGAAGTTAAAGAGGAAGTCTACGAAGCGCAAGGGTTGACTCGTTCAGGGAGATGTTTTGCCCCTACGGAATTGAGGAAGACCACTCCGGCAACATTAAAAAAGTCGGTAACTGACGAAGAGGCAGAAGAATTCCTGAAAAAGATGAAGCTACATGATTATTCTGTCTTAGAACAGCTGAAGAAAACCCCTGCGCAAATCTCATTGCTGTCCCTGCTGATACATTCTGAAGAACATCGGCAAGCTTTGATGAAAGTTTTGAATGAGGCCCATGTGCCTGATAAAATCTCTGTGAGTCATTTGGAAAAGATCACTAATAGGATCTTCGAAGTGAACCGGATCACCTTCACCGATGATGAGTTGCCTGAGGAAGGCACCGAGCACAACAAGGCTTTATATCTTACGGTAAAGTGTGAGGAGTCGGTGGTTACCAAAGTCCTAGTCGACAATGGGTCCGGTGCGAACATTTGTCCTCTCTCTACACTAAACAAGTTGAAAGTGGATATCGGCAGGATACGCAAGAACAGCATATGTGTCCGAGGGTTTGATGGAGGAGGCAAGGCATCGGTCGGGAGACATAGTGTTAATCTTGACAATCGGACCGGTGGAGTTCACCATGGAATTCCAGGTGCTGGACATGGTAGTTTCATATAACCTTCTGATAGGGCGACCGTGGATCCATGCCGCAAAAGCAGTTCCATCCAGCCTACACCAACTAGTCAAGTTTGAGTGGGACCAACAGGAGATCGTAGTCCATGGAGAGAATGATCTACAACCGGGCACCATCGTCCCCTTTGTTGAGACAGAAGAGGATGTTGGGCCATGGGTATACCAGATCTGCGATGTGGTATCCGCCAACCGAGTTCCAGAAGGGGCATGCATTCCCAATGACAGAATAATTACCGTAGACATCATGGTGGCTCATGAAATGCTGAGAAACGGTTTCGTACCCGGCAAAGGTTTAGGTGCATCTCTGCAAGGAATCATACAACCGGTATCCGTGGTCGAAAATGTGGGAACCTTCGGCTTGGGATTCAAGCCAACATCAGAGGACATCCAGCGAGCCAAGAGGAATAAGCAGAAGACATGGGTGCTCCCGAAGCCTGTTCCATGCCTTTCCCGATCTTTTGTCAGGTCTGGAGTAAGAGGACATCCGACGACAGAGATTCCTAGTCCTATGGTTAGGCCGGACGAAGAGTTCTTAAGAAAATTCGAGGACCTATTCGCAGATGTATGCATGCTAGAGGATGGCGAAGGATCCAGCCATGCCGATATACAGTTTGTGGGATCGAAAGCAAAGTTGAATAATTGGAAGGCTACTCCTCTCCCTGTCCGGAAGGAGTCTTGGTAGTTTGTTTTGGATTGTTTTCTTTCGAAATTTTGTGTTGGGATTGTCCCCGAAGTAAAATTCGTTTGTTTCAGTTCGTTTTGATTTGAGTTCGCAAGTTTGTTTTTCCTTGTACTGTTCCCATTAATGAAATTTTGTTCCTTTCGTTTCTAATTATTGTTTATTTTCCTTCTTTTTACTTTTCTGAGCAACTTTCTTTCAACTGATCTTAATGATATGGCGTGCTTAAAGATTAATCAACCCAGTCTAGAAAGTCAATCGGGTTTGGAAATAATAACGCATGAAATAAGAGGTGACGAGAGTGAATCGGAATACGGCGATGATGAAGCCGTAGAAGAAATCGGTGAAGAATTAAGTCACTTCGAGGAAAAATCCAAATCAAATTTAAATGATACTGAGGCTGTTAATCTGGGGGACACAGATGACGTCAAATAAACCAGAATAAGTGTCCATATTGAACCCAACCTGAGAGAAGAATTGATCAAAACACTCATGGAGTTTAGAGACATTTTTGCATGGTCGTACGACGACATGCCAGGACTCAGCACTGACCTAGTGGTCCATAAATTGCCTACCGACCCGGCATGCCCGCCCGTCAAACAAAAACTGCGGAAATTTAAGACGGAGATGAGTGTAAAGATCAAGGAAGAAGTAACCAAGCAGTTGCAGGCGAAAGTCATTCGTGTCACTCGATACCCTGAATGGTTGGCTAACGTAGTACCGGTGCCAAAGAAAGACGGAAAGATCAGAGTATGAGTGGACTATCGCAATCTCAACAAGGCGAGCCCTAAGGATAATTTCCCGCTTCCCAATATCCATATCCCGATTGATAATTGCGCCGGACGTGAAATCGGATCCTTTGTGGACTGCTACGCGGGATATCATCAGATCTTGATGGATGAAGAGGACGCAGAAAAAACGGCTTTTATCACACCGTGGGGGACTTATTGCTACCGGGTGATGCCGTTCGGTCTGAAGAACGCAGGGGCAACATACATGAGGGCGATGACTACGGTATTCCATGACATGATACACAAAGAAATTGAAGTGTACGTGGATGATGTGATCATAAAATCTAGACGTCAAGAAGACCACATTGCCGATCTCAGGAAGTTTTTCCAAAGACTTCGTAAATATGATATCAAGCTCAATCCGGCCAAATGCGCATTCGGAGTTCCGTCAGGAAAGTTGCTAGGATTCATCGTCAGCCGACGGGGCATTGAGTTGGACCCATCCAAAATCAAGTCCATCCAGGAGTTACCCCCGCCAAAGAATAAAACAGAGGTAATGAGTTTGTTGGGAAGGTTAAATTACATCAGTAGGTTTATTGCTCAGCTTACAGCAACCTGTGAACCCATATTCCGTCTGTTGAAGAAAGACGCTGCGATAGAATGGACGACAGAATGTCAGGAAGCGTTTGACCAAATCAAAGGGTATCTTTCAAACCCACCCGTACTGGTTCCGCCTGAACCGGGTAGACCCCTGATTCTTTATCTGACGGTTTTGGAGAATTCGTTCGGCTGCGTACTGGGGCAGCATGATCTTACTGGCAGAAAGGAACGGGCCATTTACTATCTCAGTAAGAAATTCACGGTCCACGAGGTTAAGTACACTCATTTGGAAAAGACCTGCTGTGCTTTGACTTGGGTAGCCCAAAAGCTGAAACATTATTTGTCTTCTTACACCACTTACCTCATTTCGCGTTTGGATCCGTTGAAGTATATTTTCCAGAAACCTATGCCTACAGGGAGGTTAGCAAAATGGCAAATATTACTTACAGAGTTCGACATCATATATGTGACAAGGACGGCTATGAAAGCTCAAGCCCTAGCCGATCACTTAGCTGAGAATCCTGTTGATGAAGGATACGAACCTTTGAGGACGTATTTTCCAGACGAAGAAGTACTGCAAATTGATGGGTTGGAGTTAACCGAGGATCCAGGGTGGAAGCTTTTCTTCGACGGAGCGGCGAACGCAAAAGGAGTCGGAATAGGGGCTGTGCTTATCTCTGAAACGGGACATCATTATCCTGTTACTGCTCAACTGCGTTTTCATTGTACAAACAATATGGCTGAGTACGAGGCATGCATCTTAGGGTTACGATTAGCGGTAGACATGGATGT